>ML782509.1:798317-845368 GCA_009831015.1 Picea engelmannii
TTTCTTTACTACAACACTAAGTGCTTTTGGAATTGAGCATATATAGTGCGTGGCTATCTTTGAAACAAAATACTTCCCTGGGTTGATAATTTATGTTTCACTTGGTTGTTTGAAATTAATTAAGCAATTATAGTGACCAACACCTACGAGAATGAGGCATTCTCGCAGGTGAGCCTAAGGAAGCCTGTGAGAACCGCAAAGCTCAATTTTTTTTTTAAAGTTTACCCAATGAAAGAGAACCAAATCATGAAAAAAGTTTCTAATCTTCCTTTTGTGCTTCTTATGCAGATAATTGGCCATCAAAATGGTTCTTGAATGGCGCGAAAGGGAGCACGAAGAAGACAATGCAATTGTCGGAAATCATCCACCTACTATTGCTACTTTGAGAGACTGTGGCCTCCTGAAGTACTTTTGTATCCTAGGCATGAGGTCCCAAGTCAGGTTATTAGAGTACCTTGTGTGTATGTGGGATCCCGACCAGCAGGTATTTCATGTGGGGGTCCACACACTATCCTTAGATATTGAGGAAATTTACTTTTTGACTGGATTGTCACGGTGGGGGTACTATGTGAGCCTGACTGGTAGCAGAGGTGGTGGGCTGCCCATGAGTGAGTACTGTCATTTACACTGTGTTTCCGAGGCAGAGAGAAAGAAAGGAAAAGTAGTTATTTGGGGGGTATGAGATTTTCCCCTCCGTACTATCATATTCACCATAGCTCAGATGGTTGGGAGTTCTGCTCCTCACATGGCGTTATAGAGTTACTTCCAGTATGCTATTGAGTGTACTGAACCTTGGGTTTTCATCTGGGCAGATGCAATGCTTCATAGCGTAAAAAGATAGTTGACCAAATGCAGACGAAGCAACCTGAAGCAATTCGGGTACGGATATTTGCTAATGTCCTTCTTCCTTGAGAGAGTTCCATTACCGATGTTGCAGGTTGAGTGGAATATTTCAGCTCCCAGGGATCCAAGGATGTTGATATTGTGTCAGCTTATGGCCCGGCATGTAGCTGGACCGATCATCAAGTATGATGATACTTTCTTTGACTGGCTTCAATGACAGTTGTTGATGGTTGATGATTATGCTTATGCCGGGTTGGATTTCCGAGGATATCCGGACTTAGTACTTCCAGAGGATGCTCAGTGGGGGGAACTTGGTAAGAAGTACACACATTTTTGTCTTTTTAAATGTTTTTTGTGAATTTTAATCGTATTCAAATGTTTTTTTTTTTTATATGTTCATCCAAAGACTAAAAACAAAATTCATTTTTGATGACACAGATGTTGGACCTTATCGACCTCCTGGTACCTCTCCCATTCAGCGATGAGGAGAGGTAGTGACAACACCACAATATGCTGAGGATTATCAAGTGGTGGAAAAAAATCTAGAGAGCCTGACCGCAGATATTCCAGACATGCCTCTTGAAGAGGTTCCACGACGTGATCAGCGTCATACTGTAGGAGTATCAGGATCCATGAGTCGACTGCTTCGTAGAGTTTCTCGGGCAGTCGTGTGTTACAGTGAACGTCATCCATGACATCACTTTGTAGAAGCTATGTGCTTCAGATTTTGATATTTTGGTCTTCGAACAAAAGTTTTTGTAAAAAACTCTTTTGATTGTTATATATACAGATGGCTTCTACCGGTTTATCATGTGTTGTGTGAACATTGATGTGATTGATTTATAAATGATACAAATGTCTGTCTAATACATAGTTAGTCAATGCATCTGTTAATGTATTTAGACATCTAGGAATATGTTGATATTCAATGTAATCAAAATAACGTTCCAAGAGGCAAATTCACAAATACATCTGTAACAAAGTAGGACTTCGAATAGTATAGACATTACTTAACTATAGTACTACTAGCTGTGAATCAAGTCGCACAACCAAATGACGAATTCCGAGCGAGATAGCATCAACCAATAATTCAATAACGACGCTATACTCTGCAATGTTGTTGGTCGCACGACCGAGACACACACCTCATAATGAGACAAGTTCGTTTGTAGGGGCATACATTGCCCATGCAGCAGAAGCAAGGTTCTAAGTTCTACGGCTAGTGCCATCAGCAAAGACAACATAGGGTAGTGAAGACTCTGACATCTAGAAATAAAACACAATGTCACATAAGGGCAGAGACCAGATAATGACAAAAGCAAGCTATAGTAACACACAAAAAGTATGATACATTAAAAATACAAGTACTCATGCACAAATAATTGTATGCATAGTACTTCTTCAAGTACAACCCATTCCTGGGTTCACTCAAAGGGATACCATCGTAATCTACCAACTCATAAGCTCCTTTTTCCAAAATTCAACGAACAATATAAGGACCTCGCCACATGGCTTCGATTTTCCCAGCTCCTAACGTATCTCGATCTTGTTCATAGAGAAAAACAAGATCACCTTCATAGAAAATGTGAGGCTTGACATGCTTGTCGTATTGGGCCTTGACACATTTTTTCTGAGCTTCTATAACTAGGGTGGCATCACGCCAAGTTTCGTCTAATCGCATAAGATACAATAGACGTTCTTCCTCAGTAGAAGTGTTGGGTAGGAGTTCAACAACTAGTTTTAAAGAGGGTATCTCGCATTCAATAGGGAGAATGGATTCCACACCATAGACTAACCGAAAAGGTGTAAACCCAGTAGCAGACTTGACGGATGTCCGGTACACCCACAATGCTGAAAACAACATTGTGTGCCAACTTGTTTTATGAATCCCTATCATTCGTCGGAGCATAGTTATGAGAACTCTATTAATTGCTTCAACTTGGCCATTGGCTTGTGGGTAATAGGGCGTTGAGTTATCATGGCGAAGACCCAACTTTTCAGTAAGTTCAGACATCAGAAAATTCCTAAAGTGGCTACCGTGATCAGTGATGATAGCTTGGGGAACACCAAAATGAGCTATAATGTAATTAAAAATGAAAAATGTTGCGGTCTTTTCACTGTTGTCAAATGTCGGCATCGCGTCGGCCCATTTCGTAAAGTAATCAACGGCTATAATAATGTAACCATGCCCCCCGGCCGAGTGAGGGTGACATGTCATGAAATCGATGCCCCATTTCGCAAAGGGACCAACTGAGACCACAGGGTGAAGAGGAGCAGGATGTGACCTGATCTTCTTATTATAGGTCTGGCAAGCATGGCATTTCTGAACGACGATTATGCAGTCGTTAAATAAGGAAGGCCAAAAATACCCTTCTCGTAAGATCTTCTGGGTAGTAGCATACCCAGACATATGACCACCACATGCTCCAGAATGGTAGTCATTCAGATCTTTCTCATCTTCATCGAACGTTAGGCAACGTCGAAAAATAGATTCAATCCCCCGACGATAAAGAGTATTTTCGAGGATAATGTATTGATGATCTTGGTATCGTATTCGACATCGTTCAGTACTAGACAAAGTTGGCCGAAAAGTCTGGGTTTGGATATATATAATGATATCCCCATACCAAAGATCATCAGTACTAATAAGGAAAAGAGGCTCATCGGGTAATGAATCGGCTGCTACATTTTCCGTTGCAAAATGGGGAAAGTCTTATATCAACTCAGCAAAAACTAAGGACTTCTTGGACTTTGCGCATTCGAATTCCAAGTCAAACTCCTGAAGTATCAAAATCTGTTTGGAGTACTTGCCCCCTAGCAATTGATAGGTGAGAATGTGTTTCATAGGGTTGCAATGTGAAATCATTGTAGTCTTGCGTGAGAGGATATAGTGCCGGAAGCGTTGAACGGCTTGGACGGAAGCCAAGGCCAATTTCTCGACATGTTGATACTTGATTTCAGTCAGTGTGAGACTTCGACTCAAGTAGTAAATAACATGTTCGTCGTGAGAATCATCCTCTTGGACGAGAACCATGCCAATGGTGTAATCCGAGACAGCAAGGTAAAGGAAATAATCGCGACTGTAATCGGGGGAAAAGAGAAGCGGAGCTCGCGTTAGGGACAACTTCAAAGCTTCAAAAGCATTGTTGGCAATGGTATCCCAGACAAACTCTAAGTCCTTTTTTAAGAGCCGTGTAAATCCACGAGTTATCTCGGCATAATTTGGGATAAAATGACGAAGAAAGTTTGCTTTCCCCTACAAACTTTGCAACTAGCAAAGCATAGAAGGAGGAGGGAGATTAAGGATCACCTCAACCTTTAAAGGATCCACCCGGATCCCTTGACGCAAAACAATAAAACCTAGAAGACGGTCGGATTCCACACAAAAAACACACTTATGAGGATTCAAACGTATACAGTAGACCCAACAGTGACCGAAAATGGCGCGGAGGTGGGTCGGGTGATTGACTCGGCACATTGAATGAGCGGGTAAATCATCCAAATAGGGTTGAACGATGTGCTTGATATCATGGGAAGAATAAGACATGGTGCATTGAAAAGTGGCGCCAATGTTCTTGAGACCAAAAGGAAGTTTCTGATACGCAAAATTACCCCAAGGACAAATAAAAGTAGTCATATGTTGATCCTCGAGAACAATGTTGATTTGATTATACCCGGAGAAACCATCCATGAGAGAATATTTCACTTCCGTCACAATCGTCGACAATCTGATCGACAAAGGGGGTAGGAAAGTTTTCTTTGGGACAAGCTTTGTTGATATCCCTATAATCAATCCATACACGAATTGTGCTTTGTTTCTTGTCAATCGAGACAAGATTGGAAACTTAGTCTGTGAGGGCCACCGGATAAATAAAACCGGCTTTAAGAAGTTTCTTGACTTTGAGCTTTATAGCAGCCGCTTTACGTGGGTGAACCGGATGAAGGCGTTGTTGGACGAGTTTAGCGTCGGGGTATGTCTTGATCTCATGTATCATAATCTCAGGGTCGATACCCGGCATTTCTTCGTAGCTCCAGGCGAAGATGTCACGAAACTCTTTGAACAAGGATGTGTAGGTGATGATTTTGTCAGAAGAACATGAAGCTCCAATATGGACATTTTCGACAATCCCAGGTTTGATGGATATGTCAATGGGAATAGTGGGTGAAACATTGCTTAAGTTCCCTTCAGAAAACACATCGTGTGTGGACTCGGGAACGGTCGAGATGATGACAACGGTCGACGGGGTCTAGATCCGTTGATAGTTCTCAAGAGTATGTTGCTCCAGAAAGAGGATGGAACGATGATGTCCATCGTCCCAAGGGGTGTCCTCCATGACAGACATGATCATCTCCTCAGTGGGAAAAATAACACGAAAAGGATCGGGAGACAACTCATCAAGAGAGGGGGTAAAAGGCGTTGCCGATTGAATTGCCTGGTAAGTGGATTCGACCAGACTTAACGGCATTGTGTCGCCGTAACAAAGATGATCTCCAGGGTCAGGGACTATCCAGGGGTCGTGAGACGCAGGAAGTTCCTGAGGCACAGTGGAGATCATGTTTATAGAAGAAAAAAATGAGCGTGGAACATCGGGCGGTGGAATGGGGAAAGTACCCATTAACGAAGAGTCCTTGAGAAGGCCTACACCAACGTTCTCATAACCTGGTGGGTTTTTAGCAATAAACGGTACGTTGCAAGTATGGGTATCGGAATTGAAGAAGGCGAGTTGATCAACAATGACAACCTTTCCTTGATGAGGGAAACGTACTACACGGAAAAGGGTCGACATAACTGCACGCATGGAATCAATCCAGCTGCGTCCAAGAAAAAGATTATAATCAAGGGGAGCGTCAAAGACTTCCACTTCGAATTGGACCGTTTTATCTTCTAACGTGATGGGCAATGAAGGAAGAACACCGTAGGGATTAAAACCGGAGCCATTGAAGGCTTTAAGAGTGTTCTGGGATTCATTCAAAGAAGGAGAGCCAATGGCTTTCCAAAAAGAAAGAGACATGACACACGTCGAGGCACCCTCATCGATAACGGTTCGGAAAATGTTTTTATCAAAGACAATGACTTGGATTTGGAATGCGAGTTGAGGGGGTAACCTTGGAATGTGATATTCCAAGTCAAAGACTATCAAATTCGTATCCATCGGATCAATTCCACCGATATCTTTCAACAGTGCCTTCCGTTGTGCAGGACAAGTATGAAGGACTTTGAGGGCTGACATCATAGAAGGTGCTTGAGCCAGATCTTCAACAATGTTTTAGTTCTAGGCAGCACGAGCATGAGGATTGAAAGTCGATTTCTGAACGACGTCCTTTGGGGGGGGTCGTAGAACTGTGTCGAGGCCCGGTCGTTCGAGATGAAGAGGACCATTGGTAGGTGGAGTTGTAGGAGAGGGTTGTGTTGAGGAAGGATTTAAATCATCAGCCTTCTCTTTAGAGGGAGAATAATCTTTGGCTCGAGTAGTGAGTGCAAAATTGTTCTGCTTAGAATCACCAATACACATCAAAACATAGGAGGTAGTAGAAGATGAGGGTTGGTCATGGATGACCAACTGAGCCTATTGTTGAGACGGGAAGGGTTGGGACAAGACAGTCAGTGAAGGTGGTTTCGGAGCTCCTTGAAGGAACTTAGTGACCTCGACACATTGTGGACAATCCTTCGTGTAGTGATCATCACCATAGATAAGACAAGGGTATCGGGGTTTGCGCTTATCTCGATCGTCAATAGGGGTAGTTTTGGTTTTATCTGCTTGAGAATTATTTTTAGCCTCCTTACTATTACCTCTCCCCTTTTTAGATTTGGTTTTACCGGCAGGGGTAGATTGAACTGTATTTACCTCTGAAGTCGTGCCAGTGGGAGGGGTAGGAGACGGAGCATTTTTAACATTAGAAGAAGCAAATTTGGGGTTTGTGCTCGAGGTGGTATGTGGTTGGGCCTGGGTAGAGCCAATCACACCGTCAGCTTCATGCGAGGTAGCTGGAGTAGTTGAAGTGCTGGAAGTATTAGGACGAGGTAATTCAGGTAGTAAATCGTAAAGGGTTCACGTTTGTGACTAAACGAGGTCAAGATATTGAGCATGACTTATAGCCTACTCTTCCATGACTACGCCACCCATGGAAATGTCCTTATCGATGTCATTCACAAATGATTTTGTGAACCACTCTGCCAACAACTGATCGGGGAGCTCAAGTGTAATGAGACATCGTCTCCTTCGCCACTCATGGATGTGATCAGATATATGAGTGCCTTTGTTCTATTTGAAGGAAGTCAAAATCTTGGTCCCCATGTCATAACGGATCGGTAGCTGGTAATGCATAATGAAATCCATAGCTAGGTTGTTGAAGTCAGAGAAGAAACCTCGTGGCAATTCGATATACCACTTTGCAGCAGAACCTGTGAGAGTTCGTTGGAAAAGACGTAAACGAATAGAGTCATCCATCAATGAGTTGGATGAGCACCATAGGTGAAAATTCATAACGTGATTGTTTGGGTCCTCTCCTGCTTTGTCGTTGAATTTATGAATGTTCGATGGAAGCTTGGTGGGTATAACATGCCATTGAGGAGAGTGACGAATAGGATCATTTAAAATCATGGACAAATCCAGAAAATCCAAAGTGGCGAGAAAGGGTAACTGTCGATTCACCTGTGGGTACTGGTGGATTTGGGGAGGAAGCCCTGTTGGCAAACCAGTAGGACCACAAGCAGTCTGCATATAATGTGAAGACCCAGGCATATTCGGTGGTGGTTGGAGAGGATAGTAGCTCATAGGAGTATACCCTGGAATAGGGGCTTGAGTTTGAGCATTCACCCCCCAAATGGGATTGAACGAACCTGGATATGGTTGGCCCATACTAGGGTGTGTTACGGACACAGCTAGAAACTGCTACCCCCCAGTCGTTTGAGAAGGATTTTGTATCAATTGATTCCAATACTGGGCCAAGGACGGAGGTATGTTTTTCCCATAAGGTGGAGTTGGTCCTCCCATCGAAGGTGGTGTTCCAATTGGGGGTTGCGTTCCAAAAGGAATGTGCCCAATGAGAGGGGGTTGAGTCATACCACCTTGGTGAAATTGTCCACCAACCGGAAACTGATAATTTGGAGTGAACGATGGAAGAGTGCCACTAGGAGTAGGATTTCTAGTAGAAGACGAAGAAGGTCCTCCAAAAGGAAATTGAGGGAGTGTTGGAACAAAACCGGGAAGAAAGTGCCCAGAAGAAGAAGGACCACTAGAAGAGTCGGACGGAGTTTGTGCAGGAGTAGGAATGGAAGCATTCAACGCACGGTATCTAGGTGGTAGTGTTGGAGCGACATTGAGCGTTCACGGTGTGTTGATGGGAGCAAGACTAACCTCAGTAAACCTGGTTGGAACACTCGAAGTAGCTGTGAGATGGGCCATTTCGGCAGGGATGGTAAAGTGATAAGCGGTAGCCACCGGTATTGTCTCTGTACTAGAGAGTTCGAAAATCACAGGTGGGTTGATTTCAGAAATCACAGGGGAACCTGGACCAAAAAGGTCCCATCGAAAAACGCTCATAGACCAAAAAGGATCTTGTTCCCCAGGCCCAAACGGAGATCCAAAATACACAAAAATTAAGTCTATGGAAGAGTTTTCTCGCATAAAACATCTCTTAGAATAGGGGTGAAGTCGAAAGTCCTCTCGAGTATTTGTAATTCGAAAATGTTCTAGAGAGTCAGTGCGTTCCACTTGTAGTGTGGTGACGACTGTGACTTCACTTTTCCGAAGAGAGGCCTCAAGCGTACTGGTAGGCAAGGGTTGAGAACCGTCCAGATGCTCTGGAGATAAACCCTGCATTCTACGTGAATGATGCAGAGGAGATATTGTAAACAAGTGACAAACTTCATGAAGAAAATCCTATGGTCAACTTCGAGAAACAAACAACATGCGCTAGTAAACAAAATCTAGGAAGTAACACCAAGCAAACAAGACCTTCTAATTTCAAAGCCACTAGTTGATGATGAAATCCAACGTCATAACAACGAGACGAGAAGGGGCGGGGCTAGGGTGGAAAATTTACACTGACAACCTACTTAACGGACTTACACCCTGGTGCAAGCTCCCACACATAAACATGGGTATACCCTCCAAGGAGCCCGAGTGATTTTGGTCAACAAATAAGTTTTCTATAATCATGAAAAACCTTTGAGTTTTCTATCTCTGGACTCGTTAAACAAACATTGACAGACCCGTAATGGGACCGAACCACTCGTTCTTAGGTTTCATTAAACATACTCTGAGGGACTCATCCGAAGGATGAGCTTATATCGACAAGCATATGTTATCCTCCTCAAGCTTGCGTAAAAATAAAGAGGTACTCGCCAGAAATGGTGGGGGAAAATTGGGAAAGGGATATGTTTTCATCTTTGTATTGATTGGCAGTAAGTGTCTCTCTTGAACATGACACCCCCTATTCATCATTTGAAGCCGGTTTTGGAAGTCCATTTGTCTCTCATTCGATTTTCTACAAGGTCATTCCCTGTGTCGTCTTTGGGTCAATGCTGCCAAATCATTGGTTGTGCCATTCATATGTTCAAGAGAAGTCCATCTGAAACCTACATTGAGTCATCCATTTGCAGTTGTCCATTCTCTCCAAGTCGGCCTTCCCTGTGTCCGATCCAATTTACATCATACTTTGTTTCACTTTCAAAATCTGTTACTCATTTTGTGTCATTGATGGGGGATACGTCAAAGCCCTCATGTGACAAGTTTTGTTCTATCTACTTCAGCTCATTATCCAGAATCAAGACTTAGAAATTATTTGGTACCTTGGAGCTTGCATGCCTCAATGGCAGGTTTCCTCACTTTCGACAGTGGGTTTACATCATTGACCCCTGATCGAAAGATTCCATCGGATGTTCAACTTCAACTCATTCATTCACACTCGATGGATTGTACTAGGGTACCTTGGGAGTCATTGATATCAATGGTGATTTCCCTCGCACTTGTTAACGGTTTCATCAATGACCGGTAATCAAGTGGTTTCTGCCATGTTCGACTTCAACACATGTAATCACATGGTTAGATTCATACTTTGGGCGACGAGATTGAAGACCCTGGATATCATCTCTCTTTTCTAGGTTGCGATGGAGTATGTATAATCTTCGACACATAGATCCACTGTGTATGTCTCATGGCTATGTCGTCTCAATTTGAATTTTTCGCATAGATCCACAATGTATTCCTAGTGGCTATGCTATATTTTGACGGCATGGATCCATAGTGTATGATTGGTGGCCATGATCTATGTCTACAATGTCATCCGTATATGATCTGAGTATGGGAATGCCTACCTCAGAATTGGTATATATGATATTCTGCAGATGCTTGGTTGTTCGTAGGTTTTCGATTAGGTGTGCTCCTGGTTTCCGACACACACATGCAGCTTACAAAGTCTTTCGGTTGTCACTGATTCCAACCTAATACTTTGGGGGGCATTATGTTACCCATGATTTTGTTTGTCATGATGATGTATTGATGATGGTGTACTCAGGCTCTTCATAAGAACTTTCTCCTGAGAAAAGTTACTTTCATCTTTGTCCAAAAAACTCATTTTTGAAGAAGGTTCGCAGGTTGCTAATATATTTGGGTGCGAGAATGCTTGATTCTCACAGGCTGCCTTAAGCCAGGGTGCAGACTTCTCGCACTGTGTTGAATAGCTAGGGTGCGAACTCTTCCTAAAGCATGGAAAAAGATGAATTCTCGATGTTTCTAGAAGGGAATATTCTAGAAGGATGGGTTGGCATTCGAATGGTTATCCTTGTACTAGATTCCCTGATATTTTGGGATCATTCTTATCCAAGTAACTAATTCATTCTCTCTTATATATTGAGGGAATTCTCATGGAAAAGGTTAAGCAAGATTCATTGGAGAATTGGTGAAAGAATTGTGTGAAGGACTTAGCTTGAATAGCAGCTTGGAGACTATAGCAAGTCTATCAAGAGGATTTGATCTTCTTCATGCAAGGATTGAGCAAGTGTGTGTGTTGGAGCCAAGAGCCATTGAAAGGAAGCTTGCAACATCAAGTCTATCAGGTTGTAATCTTTACTTTCCATTAATATGATACAGTGGCATGTCCCTTTCCCATAAAGCTATTTCCACTTTATTGTGTAATTCCTTGATCATACACATAGGTTGACTGTTGAATATATATTGTGTTATCTTCACTTTGGTTGGTTTGTGTTGTCTTGGTCTTGACTTCACGAGAGCAGTGGAGCAAAGCGAGAGAAAAAAAGACCCTAGGAAGCGATAATAAGGTATGTTATTTGTTCTTGCCTCCTAGTTAATTCAATGGTCAAAACTTAGGGAAAGAGTCATGTCCTATCCTATTTTGTTCTAGATTCAGGTGGATCTAGGGAGATCTGTTAGTGTCTGCACCTTCCGATTAGTCCGATAACAAAATTTGGACTAATCGGTAGGTGCGGACACAAACCGGTTCTCGTCAATTTTTTTATCGGACTAATCGGTAGGTGCGGACACTAACAGATCTCCCTAGATCCACCTGGATCTAGAACAAAATAGGACATGACATGACTCTTTCCCTAAGTTTTGACCATTGAATTAACTAGGAGGCAAGAACAAATAACATACCTTATTATCGCTTCCTAGGGTCTTTGTTGCTCTTGCTTCGCTCCAGTGCTCTCATGAAGTCAAGACCAAGACAACACAAACCAACCAAAGTGAAGATAGCACAATATATATTCAACAGTCAACCTATGTGTATGATCAAGGAATTACACAATAAAGTGGAAATAGCTTTATGGGAAAGGGACATGCCACTATATCATATTAATGGAAAGTAAAGATTACAACCTGATAGCCTTGATGCCGCAAGATTCCTTCGGATGGCTCTTGGATCCAACACACACACTTGCTCAATCCTTGCATGAAGAAGATCAAATCCTCTTGATAGACTTGCTAGAGTCTCCAAGCTGTTGTTCAAGCTAAGTCCTTCACACAATTCTTTCACCAATTCTCCAATGAATCTTGCTTAACCTTTTCCATGAGAATTCCCTCAATATATAAAAGAGAATGAATTAGTTACTTAGATAAGAATGATCCCAAAATATTAGGGAATCCATTACAAGGATAACCATTCGAATGCCAACCCATCCTTCTAGAAGATTCCCTTATAGAAACATCGAGAATTCATCTTTTTCCATGCTTTAGGAAGAGTTCGCACCCTAGCTATTCAACACAGTGCGAGAAGTTCACAGCCTGGATTAAGGCAGCCTGCGAGAATCAGGCATTCTCGCACCCAAATATATTAGCAGCCTGCGAACCTTCTTCAAAAATGAGTTTTCTGGACAGAGATGAAAGTAACTTTTCTGAGGAGAAAGTTCTTATGAAGAGCCTGAGTACACCATCATCAATACATCATCATGATGACCAAAATCATGGGTAACAGTCCCTCCATATGAGATTGTCATTATTGGAATATTGATTGTATGATTGATTAAATCTCTAACCCGTTAGTTCATAGATCAAATGCATGTGGAGTTCTTTGTTTGTCTTTAGTGAATGCAGGTCAGCATTGGGAGGAGAGTTGCAGTCAAAGAACGACCAAGCGTGAAAAGGGATCGACATCAAACACGAAGAATAAGGTACGTCAACTTAATCTCTTGAGACTTATATTTACACATGAGTAATGGGGGTCTAGGCATGGGATGATGGTAAAAAGTAAGAATCTTTAGGTCATTTTTGCATGCATAATAAAACCCTTAATGCTAATTCCATAGGAGGGATTTCCCACCCACAACACCCATGTAGCATAATAAACCAGTATATCATCCAAATAGACTATAACAAATAAATCTAGATATGTGTGTGATACATCATTCATCAGTCTCATAAACATAGCTAGTGCATTAAATAAACCAAATGACATGACCAACCATTCATACAAACCTTTCCTTGTATTGAAGCTAGTCTTCCATGTGTCTTATTCCTTGTTGCGTACCTGGTGGTATCCTGATTTGAAATCAAACTTGGTGAAATATTTTGTGTGTTGCAAATGATCTAACAGATCATTGATCTTGTGCAGAGGGTGCCTACTTTTTAGTGTATAATCTTGTTCAATTCTCTGTAGTCGATAAAATTCACCAATTCCCATCCTTATTTTGTACAATTATGATAAGTGACACACAAGGTGAGGTGATTTTTCAAATCACAAGCTTCTCTAATAAATACTGCAACTACTTCATCATTTCATATTCTTCCAGAACATATTGTTTATACAAACCTAATATTCGATAATGGGGAGTCTGGAAATAATTGTATTTCATGCTCCACTTCCCTCTTGGGTGGTATCCTTTTAGGCTCCTGGAACACTCCTCTGTATACTTGTAGCAACTCCTCCAGCTAATTTGTATTCTCTTTAGTACACCCCTCCAGGAATGCCTTTACTTTTATCGACTAATCCTTAGTCAGATTTCGCTTAAGAAAAGTAAAACATATTTCTTATTGGAACTAGTCAACTTCTTGTCTTGGTTGGCATTTACCAGTGAGATCTTTGACTTTACTTTATGTGGATTGATTATGTATGACTTTCCATCCTTTATTAGTCGGTACCGGTTGGTTCTCCACATGAATATTGCATCCCTCATATACATGTAGAGATATTCCAAACACTATGCCACATATGTTAAGGGGTACTACATCCAATTCCACTTCATTAATAAAATCAAGTACACTTACAACAAATTTAATATTACATTGTTTCGCTACCTTGATCTTTGCATCCTTGTTTACCCATCCCAATGGATATGGGATAGGATGATTGTGAACCTCCAATCCAAGCTTGTTGATGTTACGAGGGAAAAAATCTCTATGGCCAGGGTAAACCACAACAGACAAGTATGATTGCAAAATTCTACTCAATTCCAACATATACTATATAAACCAATGTGCAAGCAAGATAAGAAAGAAGCCTACCTCGTTCCAACGTTTGATGATGTTCCACCGCTGAGCACTTTGACCCAAAGCTTTGTACCTACAACAAGTTCTCAACAAACAAGCAGAGCAAGTATATAGTGATAATGTAAAGGGGTTAGCACATTAGATAGCATAATCTATTAATAAACATTATATATATGCCCATGGATAATAATCATATATTTCCACGATACCAATTGGACGAGAAAGGAGTATTTCTATTAATAAATTATCAGCAGAACCGAAAACATTACAGACTTTCGTGTCGGCACGGTTTGAAACCAAGAAACCAAGTTCCTTCCAACTGGGCCTCCACCACTTCAATCCTCCACCAAAGGCAAGCTCATAGGAAAGAGACAATGAGGTTCTCTCAACAATAGGCAAAGAGCTTGGGGGTTGAACACTGTGTTCAGACTTGAGGGACAAAGGGATGCAGACTCAATATGAAGTAATTTCTCCAAAGTAACTTTGCTCTCAAAGTTGAATGTTTTTTCCTCTTTTCCATAGCTCGGAATTGTGTTCTTATATCCTTCCAAATGTAACTGAAGGGCCGAGTCAAAATGTTTCCAGTATATGGAATGCCAAGGATCAGAGATATCCTATCGTGACATGGAAACCCGACTTCATTTTTGTATTTTATGGCACAAATCCCGATGTACACAGGTTGTAGTGGAGAAGCCTGTGTATACGCATGTTGTATAGTAGATAGGGTGTGTATATGTGGAAAAATATGTATTTTTATCTCTGGATTCATCAAAAAGGGATTACAAGTCTGCATAGGGAAATGGAAAAAGGCCCTCTGTGCAAGATAGAAATGGTGAGGAAAATCTTGCTATAACAGATGCCTCCTAAGGTGTGGGACCAGAGGAGTATCTACGATGACCGAAATACATTATAAATAACCTAGAAGTGGAGTGGCATAAACCCAACTGGAAAGACTAGTTTCTCATTACATTATGTGTTGAATTTACATACATGGCTGCCAATAGAATAAAATGCAGATCCATGTGGAAAATATACCAAATATGTGTTCATCACCTTGAATAGGCAAATACAAATGCAGTTATATGCCAAAGCTTCCATAATCATGAACAAGGCCTAGTAGAACCAGTCTCAAAACCAATCTGAAGATATCTATATATGATGGAGTATAATCTAATGTCTCATGATTACTGTAGTCAAATAGGTGTTGGTCCAATGAAAAGGAAGCAACCGCTCAAGAAAGAGACGACCACATAGTGATGTCTTCAAGTCTTATACACATCCGCCAAAGGTGCAAGTCTACATCATGTGAATAAAGGAGTTGAGGTTGAACACAATGAGACATCATTTGATTACCGTCCATTGAGATATACTGTTAACAAACGTGGGACAACCTACTAATAATGAAAGTAGATATCAAGGCACTGAGTACATTCCTACAAGTGTGAATAAAGGAGTCGATGTTGAACACCCGAGGAATCCACTGATTAGGAGACATTGATGTATTCCCATATGTCAATGGTGAGAGAACCTGCCACTAATGACTACAAGTCTCAAGGTACTCATAAAACTCTAGGTCCCATATCCAGAATAAATGAGTTGAAGTTGATGGAAAGAGACCCACTGAAAGGAGAGCATTAGAGCATCTCTCATCAGTCAGCACGAGGAGTAAAGTAGGAGCTTCATAATTTGGTGGGGATCAGACGAATAATATGTTCACAAACCAACGACCCTGTGCATCTTTCGCATGTGCCAAATGCAAGCAGTACACGAAAAAGACCCTCTAAATAGCATCCAATGATGAAAATTGTTGACAAAGGTGAGGAAACCACCAATAAGGCTAATTGAATCCAAGACACTGCATGAATTCCAAAGTGTGAATAGATGTCTTGTCGTTGAACACAAGGGAAACCACCCAGTCAACGACAAATTATGAAATGTCGATTGTTGGGTTCAAGGTGACCTACCAATGATGAAAGTAGGGCCAAGGTGCATGATAAGACCATAGTATTATGTGATTCTGAGATAAATTGAGGGTATGGATGACATGCAAGTTCAAGAGTTCTGAGGAATGGCCAACACAGGTTGATAGACTTCATTTGAACAAGAGCATGAGACATATGGTGGACTCTGGCATCATAGACTCAAATGATGTGACACTTGGATGCAGGAGGAATCAATAATGTTCTTTATAGGGACTGGAAGAGTAAACAATCAGTAGAGAAAACTCTGTAACAAGGTCATCTTCCTAAGTCCATGCTAAACCCCAAATTATGATGACACAAGGACTCAATAAATTTTTTCTATGTTCAAAGGCCACACAATTGCTGCCAATTATAATATAGTACTCCCTTCCCGCCCTCTTTTTTTGTTTTTTCATAACAAATGAATGTTATGATACAAAGGAGGAAATGAGTGTCGCAAGTAAGCAAAACTAATTCCAGCAATAGAATGTGCCTATGCTCAATGCAAGGAAATGCATGTGGTAGATGGACACTCGGGGTGATGTTCCCTCCAGGGTATAGGGTGTCAAATTGTGAAGGATACAAACAAGGCTCTGCTTGGTTGAGGATGCAAAAATTCCTTAGGAAATAGTTTATAACACAAAGCGAGAATCGGCTAAAGGCTCAATACTGCAAGTCAGGGAATGAGATGCAATCACAACTCGACGCCAAAAAATGTCCTTTTTTATGTCTTCTAGTCTACTTGGTGTGAAAAACGGGTAAACTTGTGCCAAATAGATGGCTTTTCAAATCCAATTTACGAGTGTGAAAAAGACAAGTTCACTCGGATATCTTTTCTATTTTTGGTAACAAGTCGGTAAAGAGATTAACTAGAACTCATGACCTTTCAAATCCATTTTAACGAGTGTGAAAGGGACAAATCACTCGGCAATATTTTCGGTTTTTATACGAGTCAGAAAAGAGCTTAACTAAGACTCATTTTTCGGAGTCCGCAGGGATTAATGATGCATGTTTATGAGTGAGAAATGAGGCTCATCATCAATTCATGTATCAAGTTATAATAGACTCCCAGTCCTAAGGAAAAAAATCGGCATGGGCACCAAATGACAAAAAGGATCTAACTAGGGTGCCCATGTTTGGTAAGTCTCTACCATTTATTAGTGACACTACTTATAGAAGACGAAAGGTTTGTGTGTCGCAACAAATGGGTTCGTACCCAAGGCATAAAAAACAATGTTTATAGGATAATGAAAAAAATGCACGATGGAGTGGATACCTATCCTATATTCTAGGTGTTACACATCAAAATTACTCACTTCAATGATGACCCATTGTCATCATTACTAGTGTCACAAGTTTTGCATTTTTGGTCACAAGTGTCGCAAGTGTCGAAAACATCATACTTCCATATTTCCTATGTCATGTCTCTAATGACATCATAAGGACACTTAAGACACCTTCAAAGACTGGTTTAAGAAGGAGAAATCATTTTATGAAGAGTACAAAGCATTTGCCATCAAGAAACCACTTAAAAATTATTTTTGGAAGGAAACACTCCCCTACCCATTGTCAGGGAGCACTGACGCTCCCTAGAATTCTTTGGGGGAGCATTGAAATGATCTATGCACCCTTTTGCGGGAGTGTTTCCCTTTCTGAGTGAATTTTGGTTTGTTGAGATAAATCAGGGAAGAATCCCCTCAATATCTGAAGTTGGTTGGATTTGAATCCGAGGTCAAGGCATGATATTAAGGAAGATCCACAACTGAGGGAGAGGAATCCTCAACTTATACCAAAGATATCTCAAGTGGTTGGGCCTCTCCAAGCTTATATAAGGAGGCTTTCTCATGGTGAAAGGTACATGATAAGATATAGATATTGGTAGATACCAAAATTATGATCTCATGAGTGGTATTGAGATGGAGACATTGTGAAGTATTAAACTTATGATCTCATAAGGGAGATATCATTGAAGCATCATCATTCCGTGTGTGGATTATTTGAACAAGGGTCTGGACAAAGAGAGCTTGGTGAAGCTGTTGCACCTACATCCATGGCTATAAGCATCTCACTTTGTTTTCATTAATATAAATCTATGCTTGGCATGTTTCCTTTAAATTTTGTGTATGTTTCATGAACTTGTTTCTTTAATAGATCCATTATGAAGTTAATCATGGTAGATTAGGAAGTATCGTTGTTGTTTCTCATTATATTTCAGGACCTTCTGAAGAACTTGAAGATTAAGATCAGCCTGGATCGAGCAACGACAAACGTCGGTGAAAGGTATTTACCCTTCTTCCTTCTTCTTCTTTGAATAGTTTAGCTTCATGCAAAGGAAAGTCAATGTCCACAATATCACTTTTCTATATTGGTCTTAGGAGTCTAGATCCCAAGAGAGAATCCACTTGTCTGCAGGGGGATTTCTCTGTAACAGAAATTGGTGACTCCCCTAGAGAAGGATTTTGATTTTTGATTCCTTTCCTAGGTCTTGTTTTGGCCTTTGCTCATTTTTTGACCTTCTTCATGTTGTGTCTCTGATCCTTAGATATGTTGATTGGCTCTTGGATTCATCTTACACACTGATTTTTTGCATTTTTTCTGAGTTTTTTTTTATTTTTGGGCAAAATTTTGAGTTCTGAGAGGCCAGTGCTCCCCTACCTTTACCACCAGGGCGTTGGCACTCCCTTGTAGTCTCCCACAGACCGTTGCAACACTATGGTACCCTTGACACCAGAATGCTACCCCTTTTTCTGCAAAAATATTTCTGGGAGTAGTTTTTCTCAGTCTTCTTTTTGTTGATTCATCTGCTCAAGGTTTTTGTTATCTTAGTGTGTCCTTGTTTAGCCTCCAATTATTTGATTTCTAAGGATTAATGATGTTTTGTTCGGATTTTTGACATATATTTTCCTTACTTTGAGTCACTCTTCTTCCCTGAGATTTGGATTCGATCTACTGCTTTCTCGCTTATCTGATTGACTAAAAGTTGTGGTAAGGAAAATCAGAGATCTATGAACCATTCCATTTGATCTTTGAGGTCTTTTATCCAATCATTTCCTCCTATATGGAATTTTTTTTCTTTTTCTTGTTTGATCACAACGAGGGTGTGTTTTTGTTTATGTGAAGTTTGCTTCCGGTTTCTTAAATCTCATAGATCTTGAAGTATGATTAACATAAGAAGATTTACATCAAACTGATTATCAGTCACATATAAACATTTTAGCATTGTATCGGGATTTTAATTGAGGACTATTGCATGAGGTCATTGCATCTTAGTGTTTGAAAGTGAAAGGAAAATCCTTCTCCTTCCCTTAAATAGACATTCATTGAAAGAAAAGATGGTTTATCATTTATTATGCATGTTTTGGGAACTGAGTCATAATATAATCAATTTTCACTCTCATACACCTCTGAGTAAACAACAACCACTAAAATCAACGCTAAATTAAAATTTATCAGACATTTTTACGTTTTCTGTTAGAAAACCTACATTAGCTTAAGGTGTAGCGCTTTGGAATAGGTTGAAAGGATAACTTTCCAAAGCTATCAAAAAAACTTAGCATCTTGCGATAGGGAGAGAAAATCCAATTTTTGTATAGGCTTTCTGGGATCCCGCTCTCACACAGGGGTTACGCACAAGGTCGCGTTCGGGAGAGTTACGGAGATTATCCCTTCGTGGTTCAATCATTCATAGTAGTCAGATCGTATATTAGGGGTTCTTCTTGAGGTTCAACTGTCTTCATTTGGTCTTAGCGCTTCATGAATTTCGAATTCGTTCGGGGTCCTCTGGAATTATGTTGATCCATTTGTCCTCATTTATCTCAAAGGATTTTGGACTTGTTATCGTGCCCATATGTTTGGACTGGACTGCCGAATGTACCCACCCAGGGGATGACTGGGAGTTGGTGACCTTAGTAGCCATAATATTCAGAGTCTTACATGAGGTGATGGTGAAGGGAAGTCTCACTGTACCTAGAACAGATGTTGGTCAAATTCACTCAGGATCCTTAGAGGGTAAATCCACATTTACTACGTGGAAGATTGCACCAAGGTGAAAGTTCATTAAGCAGGTCGCCAACGTAACTGATCCACCCGATATATCCCCGCCCCTTCCTATATTGATCTCGCGATGTTGGATTTCATCACCAACTAGTGGTTTCATTGTGGGAAGTTTTGTTTGATTGTTTTCTCTTAGATTCATAGTGTGTGTTGTTTGTTTTACTTAGTGGACCTTAGGTCGAGTTAGTGTTAATGGCATAAACTCTTGGGAGTACCAATGGAGGAACCCCTTTTCCTGGGGAACCTTTCACCTTTCCTTATTTTGGAAACTTTGGTCCTCTGTACATTGCCACACTGAGTCTTCCAGGGCTCACCATCGGATTACCAGTTTGGTTATTCCCCACTCCGGTGATATCGAATCCTTCCAGTGCTTTAGCTGCACCTAATACTTCAGATGTCAATACACCACCTGCATGTCAACTTCATGTCGAATTTTCGACTTCTTCACCCATTAAATCTCCTTCCTTTTCTCCTTCCCTTCCTAGTGAAAGATCTAAAGCAAGTATCCAGGCTGATCAGAAGAAGAAGAAATGGAAAGAGAAGAAGAAGAAGAACATGAAAAGGACCAAGCCTCCAACCATATCAGATGTTGGATCCAAGAAACCAACTACTATTAATAGTACTGGGAGTGTTGATGAGATCGACAAGACTATAACGAAGAATATGAAACCCAAATTCCCTTGCAGTATTTGTAAGGGTGACCACTTTCTGAGGGATTTCCCTTGTCTTCCCAAGGTATTAGAAATTTGGTCCTCCATGTCATTGGCCTCTGCTAGACATGTTGGTGACATCCTGTCAACTAGTGATGTTAAGGTTGGTAAGAAGAAGACAACTGTCAAATTTCCTTGTATGTTATGTGAAGGTGATCATTACTCTCACCTTTTTCCTTGTATGGATGAGGCTTCTTCTCTTTTGGAAAAGCTTCAACTTCCAACTGGTTATCTTAAGATTTCCCCCAAACCATCGTCCATTGATGGAATGGTCAATCTGGTTCCATCCCCGGTCAATCTGGTTGATCAGGTGGTCAATCTAGTTTCATCCTCGATTGAACCACTAACCAAAGTAGTTGATCTAGTTATGTCATCGTTTAGCCCCACTTTTCATCTGAAAAGTGAAACCCAAGTGACTGATCTAGTCCCTTCCTTGGTTAGTCCCACCCTTCATCCGAAGAGTGCCAAAGTGGTTGCTCCGGTTACATCATCAGTCAATCCCACTCCTCCTCTGACGAGTGCCAAAGTGGTTGCTCAGGTCCCCTCATCGGTCAGTCTGAGTGATCATGTCGTCAATCTGGTCATGTCCTTTGTTGAGCCAGTTGACAAAGTGGTTGATCTGATCCCATCTTCGGTCAATCATGCTCTCCCTTTAGAGAGTGCAACTCAAGTGATCAATCTGTTTCCACCTGTCGACCCCATTCTCCCCTTGGAGAATGAAACCCAAGTGGTCGATTTTATGTCATTATCCATCGATCTGACTCTCCCACTAGAGAGTAAACTCGATTCTTCCCTTGTTTTTCTCGTTGATACAAAATATACCATGTTGGGGGGGAATCCTCCTTCTCTCGTGAAACCCCTTGCAAGTAATGAGGCCATCCTTTTTTATTGGGGAGTGCTAACTAGACCTTGTCTTCCCTCTCACATTCCTTTCAAAATTACAATACAGGTTTGTGGTCGGGACGTTCCTCAGACGCTAATAGATGAAGGTTCGTCTGTTAGTATTTTTTTCCTCTATTGCTTGGAAAGATTTGGGTTATCCTTAGCTTGTGCATGTTACCCAGACTCTATTTGCTTTTAATAGAAGAACCAGTCACCCTTTAGGGATCCTTCCTCAGTTTCCTATAACTTTGGGAGGGAAAACTGTCTTTATTGATGTTATGGTAGTCCAGGACCCCTTGGATTTCGAGTTACTCCTTAGGTGAGATTATGTTTATGCCATGAAATCTATTGTGTCCACATTTTTTTGTGTGATATATTTCCTGCACGATGGAAGAATGGTGACTATTGATCATCTTTCGTTTGTTGGCCCTGACTTGACCATCAACCCAATGAACTACCTAAATGGTTCTTATATGCAGTCGGTATCACCCCTGCCACAAGTTAATTATGTGGCGTTGTCCCCCATGATTTCAACTTCTGATGAATCAGATCTGGTAGTTGACATGGTGATCTCTTCGGTAGGGCTATTGGAGCTTGATATCCTTACCCCTGACGATACCCTCGACATGTGTTCCTTCCGGAGCATTCTTCTTCCATCCAATGAAGATCTCTTGGAAGCCATGACCAAGTTTTGTCCCTTGACATGGTGTCCTTCCAGATCGTTATCCTCTTGGAAGCCATGATCAAGAAGATTCTATGAGCATAGTTTCTCTTCTCTGTGGCAAGCTCATTAAAAAATGAAACATAAGTCACGAGCATAGTTTCTCTTCTCTGTGGAAAGCTCGTTAAAAAATGAAACAGAAGTCATGAGCATAGTTTTCTTCTATGTAGAAAGCTCGTTAAAAAATGAAACAAAGGCTATGAGCATGGTTTCTCTTATCTATAGCAAGATCATTAAAAAATGAAACAGAAATCTGGGGATTCAACCTGGAGCCCTGAGCATAGTTCTTTTCCTGTGTCAAGCTCATTAAAAAATGAAACAGTCACCTCTCCTGTCAGGTCGAGTCTTTTGCCAAATCTCGTAGATGTCGAGTCGAGTCTTTCGTTAGGTATCGTATTTGAACCTTCATTTCATCCACCCTTATCATTTTTCTCCATCTAGTACAGAAATTGGTGACAACCTCAAAGTTGGTGAATGAATCGAAGCTTGGGGGGCATGTCTCCAGCCTTTGATTATCATTCTGGAGTTATGTTTCTAGATTTTCAAGCTGGGGGCAGAGTACCGAGCTTAGTCTTTGTTCTTTCTCACGCTCATAAAAACATGAGAATGTAACTGAGTAACCTTTTATCTCTTTTTCGGGCTCGCATGGATACACAAAAAAGGAACCCCCTGGAGTCATCTTTAAGCTCTTTTCAGACTCTCTAAACGTGAAAATATTGTCGAGTGATCTTGCTTCCTTTCCCACTCGTTAAAAGGTTTGAAAGGGCGTCTTTCGAGTGATAATTTATCTCTTTTTAGACCTCGTGAGACTAATTTTACGAAAAAGGACAACATTGGAGTCATCTTTAAGTTCTTTTCAGGCTCTCTAAACATGAAAAATCACTGAGTTTACCTTCTCTGGACTCGTTAAACAATCATACATTGAAGGGCCCATATGGGACCGAACCCTTACTTCTTCTAGTTCATTAAACAAAGGAAGAGGGACTTACCGAAGGTGAGTTATATCGAGCATGTGTTACCCTCCTTGAGCTCGTTAAATTAAAAAGAGGTACTCGTCTATCTGGATAGGGGGGAAATTAAAGGAAGCAAGCCAAGAAGTTTTTGAGAACATTACCAGTAATTCTTACAGTCACCCTTGAACACGGCATTTTATCTTTGCATACATTTTAATCCGTTGAACCTCTACACTAAACCAATCCTCTGAGTTTCCTTACTCCTTTGGGTCACCCAATGAAATTCACAGTATCCACTGCATCATCATGTTTTGTTCCATGTCATGTTTATGTTGTTGTGCCTCAGTGTTCAAGGGAAGTATCTACCTCGAGAGTCAACCATCATGAATATCTTGTTTCAATACCTGTGTCAGTCCATGTTCATTTGATCTACCAAACTACATCTCTGTGTCAATTTCGTGTCGTTGATGGGGGATACATCAAGTACCTCCTTCGACGAGTATATTCCTATCGACTTCAGCACATTATCCAGGAGCTAGACTTAGAAACCAGTTAGTACCTTGGGACCTACATGCCTCAATGGTAGGCCTCCTCATGTCCGATAGTGGGTTTACATCATTGACCTCTGATCAGATGATTCCACGGATGTTCGACTTCATCTCATCCATTCACATTCATTGGAGTGTACTAGAGTACCTTGGGAATCATTGACATCAATAGTGATTTCCCTCGCGCTTGTTAACGATTTACCTCATTGACCGGTAATCAAGTGGTTTATGCCATGTTCAACATCAGGACATCTATTCACATGGTTAGATTCGTACTACATCGGGATCAGTAAGAATACCCTGGGTTGAGTCATCACTCTTATATGTACTTTGCCCAGGTTGCGATGGAGTTTCTTTTGAACGTTGACACATATAATGTCACATAGATCCGCTTTGTATTGGTCGTGTCTATGTCTTGTCGTCTCGTAGATCCACTGTGTATTCTTCGCTGCTATGATCAGTTCATGTCATAAGAGTATATATCCGCATTGTATCTTTAGTGGCTATACCTTTTTTTCAATATAATTATGGATCCGTAGTGTATTTTATGGTGTCCATACCTTGAAAGTATTTATCACTCAAGCATAGGTATGTATGCCTTGGGTTTGAAACATGTCACAATATTTGTTTGATGGTTGTGTGCAACTTCTATCAGGTTCTCTGATTCCATACCCTTGCTTGAAAAATTCTACAAAGTACTTCAGTCATTAGTTCTCGTCTTCTAACTTCGTACTTTGGGGGGAAATCTGTTACACATCAAAATTACTCATTTCAATGATGACCCATTGTCGAAAATGTCGCAAACATCATACTACCATCTTGCCTATGTCGTGTCTCTAATGACATCATAAGGACACTTAAGACACCTTCAAAGACTGGTTTAAGAAGGAGAAATCATTTGATGAAGAGTACAATGCATTTTCCATGAAGAAACCCACTTAAAAATTATTTTTGGAAGGCAACACTCCCCTACCCACTGTTAGGGAGCATCGATGCTCCCTAGCCTTCTTTGGGGGATCGTTGAAACACTATGTGCACCCTTTTGGGGGAGCGCTTCCCTTTTTGAGCGAATTTTGGTTTGTTGAGATAAATCAAGGAAGAATCCCCTCAATCTCTGAAGTTGGTTGGATTTGAATCCGAGGTCAAGGCATGATCTTAGGGAAGATCCACAACTGAAGGAGAGGAATCCTCAACTTATCCCAAATATCTCTCAAGTGGTTGGGCCTCTCCAAGATTATATAAGGAGGCTTTCTCATGGTGAAAGGTACATGATAAGATATAGAGATTGAGAGATACCAAACTTATGATCTCATGAGTGGCATTGATATGGAGACATTGTGCAGTATCAAACTTATGATCTCGTAAGGGAGATATCATTGAAGAATCATCATTCTATGTGTGGATTATTTGAGCAAGGGTCTGGACAAAGATATCTTGGTGAAGCTTCTGCACCTACATCCATGGTTGTAAGCATCTCACTTTGTTTTCATTAATATAAATCTATGCTTGGCCTGTTTCCTTTAAATTTTGTGTACGTTTCATGAACTTGTTTCTTTCATAGATCCATTATGAAGCTAATCATGGTAGAGTAGGAAGTATCATTGTTGTTTCTCATTATATTTTATGACCTTTTGAAGAAATTGAAGATCAAGATCAGCCTGGATCGAGCAAGGACAAACGTCGGTGAAAGGTATTTACCCTTATTCCTTCTTCTTCTTTGAATAGTTTAGCTTCATTCAAAGAAAATTCAATGTCCACAATAGCACTTTTTTCTCTTGGTCTTAGGAGTCTATATCCCAAGAGAGAATCCACTTGTCTGTAGGGGGATTTCTCTATAACACTAGGTTATGAAAATACTTGCCTGAGGTGACGAACGACCAATCATAACATTTAAATCTGCAAGAAATCTGGGTCAAAACTACAAAAACCAGCTCAAAACCACTCTTGTATTAGTCCATTAGGTGAAAAAATGGAAAAAAACTATATAAAGTGGGTAAAAATAGATTATAAATAGTAATAAAATCAAAAATTACTATACCATTTTGATTTTTACCCAAATAGTGCAATTTGAACCAAAATACCTCCAAGATTCAAATGGCGATTGTGAGAGAATCAGGAAATGAAATCACGAACCGTCTGGGTCAGGTAACTCCACATCTCATCCTCTTCAAATTCAGTGGATTACATTTTTGAATTAGGCTCTAGTTTTTTAGTTATTGAGGGCGTAAATTAGGAATTTCAATGTACGCAGGCTGCCTTTGTTTTGGTCGCGTATACGACGAGGTATACGCTACTGTGTGAACCACAGGGGGGCGTATATTGAGCCCTACATGCGATTGTATGCAAAGGAAGTCATGTACAGGTATGCAAATGGCCAAAAAGAAGGGTTCTAACTCAAAAATTGGTTTGTCCTTTGCAGGATGGTACTTGAATGGAGAGAGCGAGAACATGAGGAGGTTGATGTGGATGTGGACCAAGATCCGGTGGCTCAAGCAGATATTAAAATATGTGGCTTGTATAAGGTTTGGTCTCTCAAAGGAAAGAGGGTGCAAGTGAGGTTGTTGGAGATGTTGGTGGGTTACTAGGACCCTGATAGCGAAAGATTTATCCTCAATGGACAACCATTGAGGATCAAACTGGAGGACATATACTTCTTGACTAGTCTATCACGCCGAGGGGAGGTTGTAAACCTCAAGTCACATGGAGTAGGGAGTGGGATGAAGATCGAGGAGTGTATCGATGCCCACTGTGTAGCAGGGACTCCCAAGGTGGGAAGTCAAATCCCTATCTGGGCAATAAATAACCTCATCATGAATATCATCATGCTAGTATTGACCAGGATCACAGGTTCAACTTCATTGCACCAAGCATAGAGGTCGCTTATGTTTTACGCAGTAGTGTGTGCGAGACCCACTGTCTATGACTGGTTTACCTCACTGCTAACCAATATGAAAGGTCAGTTGACATAGTGCAAACAAGGGGGTAAGCGAAACTTCAAGTTTGCCTCCATTCGTTGCAGTTTATTTTTCAAGCGGGTTCCAGGTCTAGGACCTAGAGTGGATATCCTTCCTATGGGACTGCGTGATCCAGCCATGGCATGGTGGACTGAGGTCATGATATGGCAGGGTGGAGGTAGGGTGCCAACACCGTACAACAAGGATTTTTTTCTTTTGGTGGCAAAGACAAGTTATCACTCTAGATGACTATCCCTATGCGGGGATCAACTTCAGAGGAGATCCAGATATGCCACTTCCACCAGGGGCTGCCTACGGTGACATAGGTAAAATGTTTTTAAATATTACATTTTTTTTGTATTTTTGTATTATCAGACAAAAATATTTTTGGGTGGTTTTTAAGTATTAACTAGAGACTTGTGTGGTGCAGACGTGGGTTCGTGACGGCTGGAGGGTTTACCTCGACATTGACGGAGGTATCAGGGTGATGAGGGGGTAGGAGGAGAAACCGATAGAGTTCTACAAAATGTCCAAGGCAACCTATCTTGTTTGACACAGAGGATTCTGATGGTTCAGGTAGAGGATCTACCTGAAGCCATGCAGTGACAGGTGGTGGGTGTACCTCAAGCATGGGTACGACTTTTTCGGTGTCTCGCAAACGCTGTGGTTTGCTATCATAACACACATATGGTGCCACATGCGTATTGATTTAATGGTTTTCTTTTCTTTATTAATGTGACAAATGCCAATCTAAAACGTAATTAGCATAGGGATTGGATATATGATTATCACTCCTAGGAATGTGATAATATGTGATAAAATCAAACTTTCATTCTAAAAGACGTACCCGTAGGAATCATCAAATTAAAGTAGGATCATGCACGTGGTAACTGTCGTTCAACTTACATACTACTAACTGGGAATCCAGAAAAACTTCTAAAGAGAGAATACCATGTGAGATAGCATCTCGCAAAAGTTCTATGATGGTGATATATTCGTCCACATTATTCATGGATGGCCCTAGGCATATGCCACCTGAAGACACCAGTAGACACTCGGGTGACTAAACCACCCAAGCAGTGGAAACCAAGTTCCATGTATGATGACTGGCTCCATTTGTGAATCCTAGGTAGACCGAAGACTCCGTTGACATCTGCCAATAAAGGGAAAACTTGATAAGCAAGACAAAGAAAAAAAGAAAGGGAAAATATATGTATATACACTAAATTACATTAGTATACAAAGAGTTCCACCCAATCCTAGGCTCAAGTGTAATATCTTTTCAAGTAGAGCCCATTTCTGGGCTTGGCCAACACATTCCCTTCATAATCTTCTAACTCATAGGCTCCTTTTTCTAGAACACGACACACAATATAAGGACCATGCCACATGGGTTTAAACTTTCCTACCCCCAACAGTTCTTTGGCTTGGTCATATAAAAGGACCAAGTCACCCTCAGTGTACAACCAAGGACAGACAGACTTGTCGTATTGGACCTTGACACATTTTTTGTTTGCCTCGATGGTCGTAAAGGCATCTCGACGCTACTCGTCAAGACTCTCTAGGTGCACAAGGTGTTGCTCTAGATATGAAGTGTCAGGTAGGAGCGCGACTGCCAACTTAAGAGAAGGGATTTCACATCCAATAGGAAGAATCGACTGCACACCATGCACTAACTAGAAAGGCGAAAAATCGGTGGCAGTCTTAACCATGGTTCGGTATGCCCAAAGCGTGGGATATAGCATGATGTGCCAATCATACTTACTATGACTGGCGATTTTTTTCAATATGGTCTTGAGAGACTTGTTGACGAGCTCCACTTGCCCATTTTCTTGGGGGTAATAAGGGGAGGAATAACCATGTTTAAACCCCATCTTAGATGCTAGTTCTACCATCATTTCATTCTGAAAGTGACTCCCATGATCAGTGACAATCTCACTTGGGATACCGAACCGGGCGATAATTTGATTGAATATGAAGAAGGCATCAGTATTCCCATCATATTTCATAGTAGACATGGCTTCGGCCCACTTAGTAAAGTAGTCGACGACCACGATAATATGTTGATGCCCTCCAGCCGAAGTTGGGTTGCAATATACGAAGTCTACCCCCCACTTGGTGAAGGGACCGACGGTAATGAATGGGTGAAGAGGGGTTGGGTGCGAGTGCATTTTCCAAGTGAACACCTAGCAGGGGTGGCACTTCTTAACCACTTCAATACAATCTTTAAATATAGTAGGCCAGAAATAACCAGCTCGCAAGATTCTTTGGGTTGTCGCAAGCTCGGATAAGTGACCACCACAAGACCCTTTGTGGCAATCATTTAGGACTAACTCGGCCTCTTCATGAGTTAAATAACGATGTAAGATATCATCTATCCCTCAACGATACAAAGTGTCATCGATGATGGTATACTTCTTGGCTTGGTATCTAATACGTCGTCGGTCATCTCGCAAAAGATGTTGAGCGAACTTCAAGGTTTGAAGATATAAGACAATGTCTCCATACCAGGGGTTAGATGACGAGACAAGGAAAATGTGTTCATCTACAAACAAATAAACGTGGATAACATCCTCATCTAATCGTGGAAAATTGGATATTAACTCCGCGAAGACTAGCGATTTCTTGGACTTTGCCGAAGAGAAGTCGAGATCAAACTCTTGTAAAATGACAATCCATTTATTATATTTCCCCCCTATGATACGCCTGGTAAGGACGTATTGAAATGGATTAACATCAGCAACCACAGTAGTCTTGCAAAGTAATATATAGTGACGTAAACGTTGGACTATGTGAACAGCAGCCAAAGCTATTTTTTCAACATGAGATTAATTAAGCTTAGGGACGACTAAATTTTGACTAAGATAGTAGATGATGTGTTCATGGAGCTCATCATCCTCCTGAAATAGAACCATGCCAATAGTCTCTTCAGACATGACAATATAAAGCAAGTAATCTCTACTGTAATCAGAAGACTTTAGTAGAGGGGTCGATACTAAGGCTTTCTTCAAAGCATCGAAAGACTCCTGGGCTCGCTCATCCCATATAAAAGGGTTGTATTTCTTCAAGAGGCACATGAAACCCTTAGTGATATTGGTATAATTCACTATAAACCGACGCAGAAAGTTAGCTTTCCCCTGTAAACCATGAATTTGTCTAATCGTGTGTGGGGGTGGCAATTGAAGTATTTCCTCAAACTTAAGAGGATCTACCACGATCCCGATCTCGGAGACTAAAAATCCAAAAAGACGACCAGACTTGACGCAAAAGATGCATTTATGAGGGTTCAACCAGATTCTATAGTAACGACATCTTTCAAAAAAAAGTCGAAGGTGCATAATATGATCCACTCTCTTGCGAGAGTGAGCAGTGAGATCATCAAGGTAGGCTTCGACTATGTGCTTAAGATCGTGAAAAGCGAAATTCATGTCACGTTGGAAGGTTTCTCCATCATTTTTAAGGCTGAAAGGAATTTTTCGGTATGAAAAGGTACCCCAAGGACATATAAATATCATCTTGTGTTGGTCCTCAGCTTTGATTTGGATTTTGTTATACCCTGAAAATCTGTTCATAAAAGAAAATATCTCGCTTCCCACACACTCATCGAGAATCTGATCAATGAAAGGTGTGGGGAAGTTATCTTTAGGACAAGACTTGTTCAAGTCACGAAAGTCCATACATACACAGATGGTTCCTTGTTTTTTATTCACAGGAACGGGTTTGGATACCCATTCGGTCAAAGGAACTGGGTAGATGAAGCCAACATTAAGTAGCTTCTCCACCTTTGCCTTAATAGCAGGTGCCTTCCTAGGATTCACAGCTCTAAGACGTTGTTGAACAGGTTTAGAATCTGGGTAAGTTATAATCTCACATTCGACAATACAAGGGTCAATCCCTGGCATCTCTTCATATGACCAAGCAAATACATCTCGAAATTATTTGAAGAGATTGATGTAGGTCATACTTTCTTCTGGCGAACAATCTGCACCAATATTTACATTTTCAATCTTGCCAGGGTTATGAAAGATATCGATTGAGATGGTAGGGGAAATACTCGCCATATTTCCTTCAGCATAAATTTTGTGCGTATCAAGTGGAACTACGACGTGACCGACTATCTCACTCAAAGTAGACCGAAAATCATCTTGCTCGATTCTTTCAAGATTTGGGAGAAAATAAGATCGATGATGCATATCATCCCAAGGTCTATCGAAACCATTCATGGATTCGAGGATGGGTTCATATGAAGGAAAATTCTCATCTAGGAAATCATGTGAACAAGACAACAAGGTGGCCCATACATGCCTAATAATAGGATCCTCCTCATCCGTCGACGAGGTAGCAGGATCGGGATCGGCGGAAGAGTCAAGAACAGTTTGATACACAATCTCTGTTGTTGATAGTGGCATGGCCATGCCAGCATGTGACTGACCTTCACATGATGAATTCAAGGAAGGTAGGCTCCATGGATCACTAAAATAGGAAGTGCGGAAAGGAATGGACCTCTTTGTCGAAGCAGGCCTACTAGACATGGCATGAACGTGGTGAATCAGTGCCAAGAAGTCGAAAGTACCCATAAGGGAAGAATACATTCTGACACCGATATTCTCAATTGTGGCTGAGAATTGTCTATCACAGGGATAGACGGTCCAACAGATGCATTAGGACTAGAGTACGCAAAGGACAATTGGTTGACCATCATGATCTTCCCTTGATGAGGAAAAAAAAGTGTATGAAAGACGAACGATACGACAGCGACCATAACATAGGTCCAATTGCAACCTAGTAACAAGTTATAATCAAGAGGTGCATCAACTACCTCTATCTCCACCTCTACCATCTTCCCACCTAACTGAACCAGAAAGGTATGGATAATACCATGAGGGCGGAAGGAATGACTGTCAAATTCAATCAACATGTTCGATGACTTGGAAAGGGTCAGAGAACTGAGATATTTCCAACAGACTAGGGACATCATGCAGGTGGCAGCACCTTCATCAACAACTGCATGTTTGATGGTATACTTGGAATAATCCATGTGGATTTGGAAAGCCACATGGTAAGGTACGCGAGGCTTCACATCCGTGACATCGAACTTGATAACTTTTAAGCCACTGGGTTTTAGAGCTCCTAAGGCAGAGAGTAAGGCATTCCTCTGTGAAGGACACATTTGGAGTACCTCCAAAGCCAGCATCGCACAAGGGATTTGGCCCAAGTCCTCAACAATAGAGTAGTTTTAGGTGGCTCTAGCATTAGGATTGTGGGTAGAGAACTTAAGTACTCATTTCAGAATACGAGGCGATGGCTCTGGTTTCTCAATCTATAAGTTTGTCTTCGGAGGAGGAGGGGGAGATTCTAGACTAGAGTTAGCTTGCAAAGAGATATAATCTCTAGATCGAGTGGCTACATCAATTTTCACATCGACCATGTTGATACATATGCGGTCTCCATATTGCGACGGTGGGTTTTGACTCCCACCAATTGCTTTTCCAGCATTTGAAGAGCTCGAGGATAAGTGTTGGTTATGTGGGAATGGATTTTTCATCACAGCAGGTGGTAGATTCAAAAGCCTCGCAACCTCCACAAGTTTGGATCATAAATGCATAAGGTTGTCTTCGATACACAGTTTACAAGGAAAATTCACCTTACATTTCTCTTTCTTTCCCTCTCCAGCATTATTATTATGCTTACTATTATTATCTTTGTTCTTGGGTTTATTACATTTTTCCCACCCTTACGATTATTTTGACCTTTCCTTTTATTCCCTCTTGGTTGCTAGTCACCAGGTGGGTTTTTCGACGATTGCATGGAATGTACATTCGTTGACTGAGTGGGGTTGGAAGACACAGACGAAGTTGGTCCTCCAGCAGACTAGTTTAGAGACAAATTCTTAAAGTGGCTCGTCACCAAGTCTGCGAACTTTACATTGGTGGATTCTACAATGCCAACGGCATGAGGTCTGGGTTTTTTCCTAGGGTCGTAATTTGACCGCGGTGCTTCTGGAAGAGGGTGATATAACATCCCAGACTGAGCATATATCAAATTTATCTTTTGGGCTCTAAATATATCTTCTTCCTCGTTGGAGACCCCAGAAGTAGAAACATCCTTCAAGATAGGAGGGTGCAAAGACTTTAGGAACCATTCTAGGAGAAAGGTTAGGGGTATAGGCATCTTAATCAACCGCCTCCATCTACACCACTCCTAGATATGATCTGAGATATGAGTGGTGGTGTCCTAGTGTAAAGTCAACAAAATTTTGAGGCCAACATCATAATGAATGGGCAATTGAAAGTGGTTGAGAAAGGCCATCACCAACTAATTAAATGACCCATATGTCCCTCTAGGTAGCTCAATATACCATTGCACAACAACTCCAATGAGAGTGCATTGAAACAATCATAATATAATAGAATCATGGTTAAGGTAATTTGATGAGCACCAAAGGTGAAAGGTAGTGACGTGATCACCAGGGTCCTCTCCATTATTACCTTCAAACTTTGGGATGTCCAAAGGAAGCTTGATGGGGACGGGGGGGCATGTGGGATCATGACTCACTGGGTCATTCATTAACTTAGCCAAATTTGACAGATTAAGCGTGGCCAGAAAATGGAGATGGGGTTGCGACATCTGGCCCCATCCTCCCACAAAAGATTGTGCGTTGGGAACTGCATTCCACCCAGGATTCTAGTAAGAACCAAATCCCTATCCAGAATTATAAGGCCCTCCTCCAGGCTGATTCGTATAAGGTGGGTTGGGAATCATTCCAACATGAATGTTCTGATGAGGGTTATGAAAATTTCCCCCAGTCGAATTAGATCCGGGTTGGGGGTTATAAAAAGTGCCCCCAACCGAATTGGATTCAAGTTGGGGGTTGCCCAAAGTGTAAGACTAACCTCCTCTGGGTGGGAACCTAGAGGATTGAAGTGGATTCGTCATGCCAAAAGTATTGGTCAGGATCGGCACCGAGGAGGTAGGGATGTAGGATGGAACTTGTCCTCCAGGTTGGTTGTTCCATCCAGTCGTAAAATCATTAGAACCAGGGTTAAGAGAAAGGACACTTCCTATATTAGGGTTCGTCTGAGGGATATGAGAACCGCCAAATAGAAATGGAGTGTAAGGAGGTGTAGTGCCCCTAAGTCCAATGCTAGCGTTATGGCTAGCAGTTGGGATGGCAGTTGAAAATTGCGAAGTGAAGTTAGGCATACCATAGGAAAATGGACTTGAAGCCATAGGGATGGACTAAACATTGTAACCCGACGAATGACCAAGACACCCAAACGGGTTCGAGGCAAGAGACGAAGCATTAACTACAAGTCAATCCATAGTACCAGTATGTGCCTCCGGCACTGCAACCATAGTGGTTGCAGGAGTCGAAGGGGTGCCATTAACTATAGTGGGTATGGGAGTCGAAGAACTCCCAGTGTTCTGGAGACTAGATTCAGTACTCATCCTTGTGGAACCACAAGTCTGAAAATTGGATGTGTGTGTACCACGCCTAATAATTCTACGCCTTTTAGAAGGAAAGAACTCTAAATCCGGTGGTAACTATAACAACCGATGGGACCAACAGGGATGTTGGTCCAACTCCATGACGACTTATGACTCTAAAAAATAAGAATATCCCAAGGCCAACTAGTAGTCAAAGATCATACCAAAAATTCAAACGGCCAATATGCATGCAAACGGTCTAAAGTGGTTGAGTGGCCTCCCTCGCTAAAGAAGGTATGTCTCATCCAAGAGGCACCTGAGACTCCCCACTAAAGTTTGGAGGTAACAGAATCAGTTATAGGGGGGGCTTAACAACTAGTCGATCAGATCCCCCCAGAGAGGTAATCCTCCATAAAGGTTTTGTGTTGTCTAACCCCTATCTAACCTAGGGTACAAGCAGAATAACCCCTGCAAGTAACCTATGAGATACCTAAGTCAAGCAACTAATAAACCACAGTATAAACGATGCACAGGCGAGCAGTCGTACGTCTGGATTACCGTATGGGTAGGGTAGCAAAGCCTGAAACATTGAAAGCATTGCCTCTCACAGAGGTATGGGTACTAGAAAGATCCCCAAATATGAATAAATCCATATAAATATCTCTGACGCTAGGTGAGCATCCAAGGGTTATCCCATCAACTAACTTCACGTGACCTCGTGATTAACTTCGGTGTGATCGGAGCCTCCTGATCTTACCAATTATACAATGGACTTCTCATCTCCATGTCTTAGACACATATGTTGATTTAATTTCTTTGGAGAAGTTTACTCACAAAATCCTATCCCAAGGCACTAAATCCTAGACTAGTTTGTGCACCCTAAAAATAAAATCGTGACTAATCAATTTTAGTTTAAAGCGTAAATTTTATTGGTCATGATTAATCAAAAAGTTATGGAAGTGAAACTCATGATATTATGACTCTGCAAGAAAATAAATATGAATATAATGCAAATTCTAATCTTAACTTTTCAATGAATGATATGTGTATAAAACAGTGTAATTTTCAATTTCAACTCTGCAATTTAGAAGTAAAATTCAATCTTTCACTAAATGCACTAAGCTAATGATAAAGATTCAGAAGACAAAAATGCCAAGCAATGTAAAATGCCTTTTTTTTTTTGTATTTTCAATATACTAAAAAGAAAATGCACGGACTGATAAGCAACCTGATATATAAATTATTTTGTGTATAAACGAAGTAACTCAAGCAGAATACCAAGCAGCCAAGCAATAACACAAAGTTCAAGGACAAATCAAAAATGAAAAACGATGAGAAAGAGTACGCCCAAAATTCAACTCCAAACAAGTTTCCTGCCGACCTAGAGAAGCTCAACAAGCACTACATAGACCTAAGAAGGTTCAACAATCATCAAATCCCACCCAGAAACCACCAAACCAAGCAATCAAGTAAGGAAATAAGGTGTATGTGACTGTTCAGGGAAACAAAGCATATATACGCAGCTCGTAGTGAGACATCACATGTGTATATGCGACTATCAAGGCAATAGGGTGTGTACAGGCTTGAAAACAAGGTCGGGCAAGGATAAAAAGGCTAAAAACTCAAACCCAGAGTGAACAAAATCTGTCAAGCAGTGATATGACAAGAACCACAAAGGAAAAAGAGAAATGCAAGGAGAAAAAGTACTTCAAACCTTAGAAAGAAGATCTCTCCCCAGTGGAGTTTCCAATTATGTTACGAGGGAAAAACTCTCTATGGCCAGGGTAAACCACAATAGACAGGTATGACTACAGAAATCTACTCAATTCAAGCATATACTATATAAACCAATGTGCAAGCAAGATAAGAAAGAAGCCTACCTCATTCCAACGTTTGATGATGTTCCACCGTTGAGAACTTTGACCCAAAGCTTTGTACCTGCAACAAGTTCTCAACAAATAAGTAGAGCAAGTATATAGTGATAATGTAAAGGGGTTAGCACATTAGATAGCATAATCCATTAATAAAAATTACAAATATGCCCATGGATAATAATCATATATTTGCACGATACCAATTAGACGGGAAAGGAGTATTTCTATTAATAAATGATCAGTAGAAGAGAAAACATTACAGACTTCCATGTCGGCACGATTCAAAACCAAGAAATCAAGTTCCTTCCAGCTAGGCCTCCACAACTTCAATCCTCCACCAAAGGCAAGCTCATAGGAAAGAGACAATGAGGTTCTCTCAGCAATAGGGAAAGAGCTTGGGGGTTGAACACTGTGTTCATACTCGAGGGACAAAGGGATGCAGACTCAATATGAAGTAATTTCTCCAGAGTAACTTTGCTCTCAAAGTTGAATGCTTTCTCCTCTTTTCCATAGCTCGTAATTGTGTTCTTATAGCCTTCCAAATGCAACTGAAGGGCCGAGTCGGAACGTTTCCAGTATATGGAAGGCCAAGGATTAGAGATATCATGTCGTGACATGGAAACCCGACTTCATTTTTGTATTTTCTGGCACAAATCCTGAAGTACGCGGGTTGTAGTGAAGCAGCCTTCATATACACATGTTGTATAGTAGATAGGGTGCATATATGTGGAAAAATATGTATTTTTAGCTCTGGATTCATCAAAAAGGGATGACAAGTCTTCATAGGGAAATGGAAAAAGGCCCTATGTGCAAGATAGCAATGGTGAGGCAAATCTTGCTATAATAGCTAACTAGATCCACTGCTATGATATTAGCCTGTGAACCAGATTTGAACAGGGAATCTATCTTGGTCTTCTTGACCTAGATATTGATGTGGAAGAGTTTGGTGTTTCAAGGATAAATCCACTATGATATGGGTTTGAATATCACATAGAGCATGCACCCCAAGAAATAAATGTATCCAAAGGAAGCAATTAAGAATTCATAACTGACCAACTACTAATAAGAAACAATATGACTAACTTGGATCCTATTGTTTGGAGAAGTCTCCTTGCACGAATCCTTGCTCCAATGTTTCACTCCAAATATTTCTTTGTCAACCTACACACAAAGAGAATGAAGGTTGCAAAGAAGGTAGTTATAACAACTAACTCTTAACTATACTAACTAGGATCAATATGTTATCATCAAGATAATTAAATGCATACATATATTACAAATGTAAATCAATAACATAAGATTGGGATGGAAAATAGAGTTCTCATTATATTAATAACACGAAATAAAAGAAGGATACAACTTGATACTACTACGAAACTCCCTGGAATCAATATATGTATTCCTCCACTTGAGCCACTAAATATGTCTCATACCTATTTACTTCTTGCTCTAGAAAAGTCAAGGAAACATAATGAGTCTCTTCCTGAATGGGATAGATGAACAAGGTGTTGGAAACATGGTTTTCCATAAATTGAGGGGAAAATCATAAAATCTCGGGGAATGGGCTTATAGACCCCAATGACATGTATTTATACTTCAAAATTTTGGTTGGAGTAGTTATACACGAGCTATAGGAGGTAATGAATAGGAGAAACCTGTGAACTCTGCCCAAAAATTCACATTTTTATATTTTTTGTGCCAAATAAATGCATATGCTAGTTGTTGAAGGGTAATGAACGTATATAAAGTTGCATACATGCATTTTTAGATAATAGGAAGAATATGACTAGCTAGAGGGAGTTTTTAAAAAGATTTTGAGGAGGAAATGGGGGAAATTAAGTCTACAAGTGGGAAATGGACTTAAGCTTCATGCAAACAAGTGCATCCATGCAAATATGTGGAAAATTATGCCATAACATTTGGTCATCTATCTCTCTTCTTGGTGATGAAGGTTACTCAGATTCACCTCCTTCTACATTGATGTGCAAACAATATTCTCATCCACATGAGAGTTTCTTTCAACCTAATTTCTTGAATCCATGGATAGAAGATTCTTTTGCTTTGCATCCTTCTTTTGTTTCTTTGGGTTAAACTCTGGATGTAGTTTCCAACACTTTTTCTCAATGTTCCCATCAATATTGCAATTGTTAAAATAGCTTCAATAGTTTGTAGGATCCTTTTACTAATGTGCAGTGGTTGTTGTTTTCTTATCCTCCCCACCTTTCCACTTCTTCTTCCCCTCCTTGGAAGCTTCATGATTCTCTTTTTGTTTGGAATCACTTGGATTCCCTTTCTTGTGGCCTATGTTTTCCATATATTGTGCCTATATACATGCCTCATCCACTATCCTTGGATTGAAAAGCATCAAGTTGATTTCATAGATGGTTGTGTAGACCACATAGATACTTGAGGAGTACATTTGGGTTCTTGGGAGACATACCCAACATGATGGCCATCTTTTTGAACTCGGTGGTGTACTCCTATACACTTTTCCCTTGATTTTGTTTGAATTAGTGCTATCGGATACGCAGATCCTCTCCATACCCGTTAGGGTATAATTTTGACTTGATGAGGGTTTTGAAGTCCTCCCGCCTAGTTACTAGTGGATCACCCTCCAACTTAAGTGTGTCCACGTGGATTTCCCACCAGGTTAAGGCATGCCCCTCTAACTTCAATCTGGAAAATTACATCTAGTGTTCTTCATCTATATGGTGAACATTGAAACAACCTTCTAGTTTATGCAACCAATGATTAAGCTTTAATGCATCGATCTCACCTTGGTATGTCTTTATGTCAAATTATGTTTACACCTTGAATAAAGACTACAAAGAGTTTATGGTACTAGAACTCAACTACTCTTTCTTAGGTTCATTCCACGACTCATTTTTTGGATTTTTGTTATCCCCGATTTCCCGTCTGATCTGATATCTAAGTTCGAGCCTCGAACTTCTCCAAAAATTGCAAGCTTTCTTTCTAGATCCACCATGAGTAAGGACATATTGCGAGATATGTCAATGAATTTCTCTTTCAGCCTCACAAATCTCTCCTCTATTGGATTTTGAGGGTTGTTATGAATGTACTTGTCGATCATGGATAGGGTTCAATGACTTTCATCTTAAACCAATTCATGTATCCTTGAAACTTTCCACAAATACCCCAAAGAAACATGCTCTGATCTCAACATCATTTGTAAATTGTCATGGATATTCCACTGGAATAGTTCATCACAATAGGTCTTATAATATTCTGAAATCTTAGATCTATGTGGTTTATTTCCATAGGTCCCATATTTATTATCTCTAGCTTATGGATTGAATTTAAGAAATATATGAAATATAAAAATGAAATAATAGACACAAATACACACCATCCACACAAATGAACACAATATTTGACTTGGTAAACCCAATATGGGAGAAAACCCAACTAGAAAGTGAGGCCTATGCTCTGCTCTCTTTGATTTAGTTATAAAATGCACATAACATATTCATGTTACAATGTGATAGAATATCGAAGTCAATCGGCTCTTCATGTTGCAATATTATATAATATTGAAGCCAATCTCTTTATATCACCATGTGACATAATCTTGAAGTCAAGCATATTGTCCCAATTTGACAAAATTTTGAAGACAACCTCTTAACTTTTTTCTCTTGAAGTGTCTCAAAGTTAGTCATTGTTGCTTGAAGTCAACCATAGTTAATCAAAGACAATCTAATTCTACCATAGGAAACCAAATTCAAGCATAGTCAACCATCCTCAACCAATTTCAATCAAAGTTAACCACATACCATAGTCAACCATTGTTTAACAAAGATAACCAAATTCAACCATAGTTAACCAATGTTTAACAAAGATAACCAAATTCAATCATGGCCAACCATACCAAATACAACCATAGTCAACAAAAGTCAAACATGGTCAACCACAACCAAAGTCAACCTTGGTCAAACCTAGTCAAGCATGCTCTTCTGAAATTAACCATAGCAAAAATGATCAATGATAATCAACCTTAGTGAAGCATAGTCAAAGTCAACTATTGTTAAATATGGTTAACCTTCTTTTTCCAACTCGCTATGAACTTTCTTTTCAATTATGAGTTATTCTCAATTATGAAATAATTTTTATTTCATAATTATGAAATTGTGACAAAATAATTATTTCCTTGTGAAATAATTATGAGAATTTTACTCAATTATGTAATTTTATCCTCATAACATCTAGTAACATGCTTGCAAAACCTATGGTGGAAAATACAAGTATAACACTTGTCAACTCTCTAAACTTGAGGAAAGTGCATATATTTGGAGACTCTCAAGTGGTAGTGGACTGGGTCAGTGGAAAGGTGTAGATTCACGTGGTGTGCTTTCAACCATTGATGAAGAGGATTCACGATCTATTGGGCGAGTTGGATTGGTACTCATGTGCTCATGTTTGCATAGAATTAAACTCAATTGCTAACAAGATTTCTAAGGATGCTCTATCTCTCGAATCGGGGGCTTTTTTATATCAAGAATATTTTGATGATCAATTGTGTGAGGAGATGTCTTTCTAGCTCTAACATATTTTTTTATATACTATTGGAAATCAAAGTTGAGTGAGAATGTGAGACAGTATGTGTAAAATGTTTTTGTAAAGTACCTATTATGAGGATCTAATAGGTTCGGTTTAGAAGGGAGGACAATTTTTGTGAAAAAAATTGAGGGATAAGGATAGAAATGTAGAAAAAAGGATAGTTCTTTGTACAAAGGATTGTAATATGTATATTTTCATTTAATAAATATAATATTTTTTCTTTCTCGGATAAAATATTTAGTGTAACACATTTTCCACATCAGAAATCACTGATAGTCTCCCAATATTGATTTTGATAGTCTCCCAATATTGATTTTTATGGAAAGATTCTTTCAAATTTATGGGAGTGTTCATGAACATTACATTCATGATAGAATACATGCACATCCATCCTATACAACACCTCCAAAAATTTATGAAATGAAAAAAAGATTCAATCCACAACTACATCTGTAGCAAGTATAATGATGTAATGCATAGCCAAAACGGTTCCATGAAGAACCCCCTAAAGATGACAATATATGTATCTATTTATTTCCAACGGATTATAAAAAATGATAGAAGTCATATGTAAATCTTTTGAAGGAGGTAAAAAATATGATTTGTCAATGAGAATGTATGTGGATTGCGCAAAAATGCTAACCTTTTCTTGTGTCTAGTTGCTAGAACGTTTTTCATAGTATTAGTGAGAAATTCTAATTTTTTGGAGGTATTTTGTGGTAGAGATAATAACCCATCTATTGGTAAACTATAAAATATTTAAGTTTCTAAGAACCTGAGTGTATTTGTGTGTGAGCGCATTCCTAAGTACTTCATTGTCACTTTTTGGACCATCATCTTTGTGTGAGTGCTTCTTTGTTCTCCACATTATATAGAGATCTATGTCTTTCAACAATGGTTACATGGTCTTTATTTGTGGTATAGTTGTGAGTGTAAACTACCCAACAACACTATTCAAGATTAGAGATATGGCTTGGTCTCTGGTGTAACTTGCATGCAACAACCAACTAACAACATAATAGTAACTAGGCCAATAAAAGTCAAGACTTTGTCAATACTCTGTCATTGAGAACTTTTTCTCAGTATGGCTACAAAGCCTTTATTCATGTTTCAATTCTAGGATATCCTAATTAGATAAACTCTATTCAATAGTTTGGTGCTTGAACTAATTCATCCTAAATATAAGTAGCTTAATGAACCTTTGTTGTAATTATCATTAACATGAACTTAAGAGTCAAATTAGCTTTCAATACTTATATAAAATACAATATCCTAAATAAAGCCACATTGGTATACCAATCACCAACTGTTCACTATTCATATTACTATAATCATCTCGCCATGCACTTTTTCCAAGAAAAAATTATCTTGAATTTATAAATAGTATAAATTCTTTTACATCAAGCACATTCAAGAACAAGTCCAAACAGTCCAAAGATATGGAATAGTCAGGAGGAGGTTACAACATGATTACTTAAATATTAGTCTAGACATATTTAGATGTTGCAATAGAAAAAAAAACTGACATGGAGTTAAGCTAAGTGCATGGTGAAACTCGGTCCACTTACTCTTCACAATCCCTTGACAATTCAAAGATATTATTACACTAATCATCTCGCCATGCACTTAAACACCATTAATTGAAAATATATATATATATATATATATATGGGGTTGCTTATAGAAAGCATATATGAAATAACATGCGATAAACAAATGAATTATCTAAACCATAAAATATGGAAATTCATTAAAACATGCCAAAATGATAATCAAGCATACCATATGAGAGTTCTTCAAATGGCCATCATTGAAGGAAAATGATATTCTCATGCATCAAAAGATCTTCAAGGTTACACTCAATTAAATCATATGGGAAATGGGCTTTATAACAAATGAGTGAGACTGCTTCACTCCATGCCAAAACCATTAATTTTAATATCACCGAGTCAACAAGATTTGAGTCTTAACATTGACAAATGGATTATAATTGTTTCTTGACCAATTCAAGGTGAACATGGTTGTCTTAAATCGTTTCCCAAGCATTCACCATCGCCCAGGAAATAGTTGTACAACCTCAAGAAAGCTAGAACGCGCCCCCTAACAATCTCTAGGGTGCTCAGGAAACCATAGAGGTAGCATATGGCCTCTCTAGAGTGCCGAGGTACGTATAGAAGCTCAACAAATAGCCTTGGATTGTATTTGATGAAGGATGAATCTCAATTTTGTTGGGCAAAATGACTCCAACAATCTAATAACTTAAAACATGGCTCCAATAGTCTAATAACTTAGAAACTTCTTAAATAATTTCAACTATTATGGAAGCCATGGATTTCTTAGCTCATAATCAATTAAAGAATTTCAACTTTAATTATGGAAGCCCTTGATTTCTTAGTTCAGAATCCGTTAAATAGTGGATATAAAAGAGCGGTTAGAATTCTATACTCACAAAATCATAAAAACTTTACTTGTTAAATATTTTTCCTTTTAGTAACCTTCAAAATATCATAAAAACTTCACTTGTTAAATATTTTTCCTTTTAGTAACCTTTACTTGAATATATCTTAAAAATTTAAATAATATAAAATTTCCAAAAAGCTATCTATAAATACATAATTCACCTAACTCTTTTAATATTAAAAATAACATTAAATCTCACTTTATTTTAATTATAATGGCCTACATTCAACTTTTTATATATATAATAAGAATGAAATAATAATACAATAAATCTACCAAGCATCATTACAGATTTTAATTCCCACATAATCAATAAAAATTGGCAGCTATTAACATTTAAGATAGCATCTATTTAATTTAAATGCAAGAGTATCATAATAAGTAAAAATTACTATAGAGTAATTTGAAGGTTAATCATGTTCCTTTTAATAACATTTACTAACATTTAAGATAGCATCTATTTAATTTAAATGTAAGAATATCATAATAATTAAAAATTACTATAAAGTAATTTAAAGGTTAATCATGTTCCTTTTAATAACATTGAATGTTAATCCCATATACAAAATTAAATACTAACCGAATTTCAATTTAACCTTTTACCCCAAAAATTAAACCCTATACCTATACTTGTTCTAATAAATGCCCAATACGTTTAAAAATAATAATTTCATACACAGTATCATATGAAATACATCTTACATATTAATTTGATTTAAAAAAAAAAAAAATCAATCATGTTAGCCGTATATTCTGACTCAAATTTTAAATCATAGTTTCCTTTAGAAATTGAAGTCACGGGAAGTCAAAAGATGCGGCTCTGATCTGTTCTCGTATGTTGATACCAAATTCCCCTTCGAGATTCGGGATTTCTCATCGAGAATTTATTAAGAACGCGATTCCTTCGATTCAACAATAATTTTCTCTACAAATTATCTCCATGCACATGCAACGTTTCTGCGTTCGCTAGCGCTTGCACCGTTACACTACCGGGAAGAAAAAACTGAAGACTAAATAATACTTCTTTGGGAATTCATAACACCATATTACTGACATAATGATAATAATAACAGTTTACAAACATTTTATCACGATCTCATCTAAACTACGAACTAACAGGCTTCAGAATAGAAAAAACAAGTTTTCTGAAGCTCTAGTATATATACCATATGCTTTTCTGGAAAGAATAAGTGATTTTTTTCGTACTTTAATCATCATACATATTTTTTCCAATAAGTTTCCCGGTAGAAGTCTGTGGCCAGAGAACTGTAATTCCTAGCCAATATAACAAAAACAGTGTTTACGTTTATGAACATGTACTACAGGTTCTTACGATATGAGAATTGCTCAGATATAATGCTAAACTTTGAACAGTCAGGAAACAGGTCGTCTGGTAACTCGAACATAACATAACAGCGCTCCTAATACTGTACTCAGCAGCCCCCCAATTATGATGCCTCCTACGGCGGCAGATTCTACTTTCATTCTGTGACGACGGGCTACTTCTTTTGATTCTGTCATTCCACCTTCCAGCATGTGAGCTGAAGAATTCTCTTTCACGGAATCCCCCCTTTTACCAGATTCAGTAGTATTATCATTTTTCTCTTTTGTGACTACCTTATGATCATGGGAAGGTCCAGGAGAGGGAGCTTCCAGCAACAAACGGTGCCTTAACGGACGTGGAAGATTTTCACAATAAACCACTGGCACTGAAGGCACAGAGGAATAAGGAAGTGGAGAGCATTTAATTGATAAACGAGCTGCTGCATTGAGATTGAACACCCAGAAGAAAACCAATGATATAATTGCCAAATTGCATCTTCTCAATCCGTTACAATCGATCCCAACTTTTTCCATTTCTTTCTTTCAAGTGGCTCAAATCAGCTTGGGATCTCTAACTTGAACGATCAATAAAGTAGCCAATAGAACCCTATATATAGAGGCCTCTCAGTTCATCAATTTGTCAGAAGCTTCCACGATAAAAGCTTTGTCACCATAGCTTGTCAGAGTTGCAAGTTCATGTTTGATAGAGAACCGACAGGTTGCAGTATTCAATATTGTTGAGCTGGGTAGTTCAGTCATTCCAGGCTTTAAAATATCATACTGTCGGCGAGTCTGGCTTAGGGTTCTTGGACGTGTGTATGGCAACTCAGCACCTTCTGTAGTTTCGCGTGGATCTTCCCAAGAAGATATTTCATTTATTTGATTAATTAATCACTGATAATTGTATGAATTTCAGATATATATATGGCATTACAACTAAGTCTGCATGTGATGAGGGAACAATGCCCAAAGATAAGGATAGCCTAACGATTCAGAAAATATAAGGGATCAGATGTAGATCCTAATAGAGTGGTAAGTTGGCCAAAATACAGACAACATGGTTGCTTCCACATGCCTTCCTGACTCCTGACGCATTTGCCTGTTGCCTTTGATTTGGAATACATGAAAGTTGGTCTCGAATCTCAGAATTTTTATAAATTATAATCAATCGACATTCGTAAAGATCTTTGAAATAAATATTCATTTGATCTATTGAGCAAATGCATTCGTGGCCTCATTGACTTTCATTCTCAATTTTGCTCTCTTTTCAATACGAGGCTTTCAGATTCAGATTCAAGGATGTGGAAACCAAGGTTCTGCATTGTATAAGAATCTAAATTATAACTACAATTACGAGGTTGCATCTGACTCCACGTTCAAAACTGGGGAAGGCAAAAACTATGCCTCACTTGAGTGCATGGGGATGCCGAAAGACACGAAGACCGAGAGTTGTTTAAACTTTAAAAGTGAGATCCTCAAAAGTATAGGCTGTAATCGGTAGCCCAGAAGTGATTTTCGGTCCATTCCTCCCCGCCTTGTGCGTGAGAAACCTGAAGCAACACAGAAGGCGTTCTCATAAAGGTTTTTTCCATTTATCCAGTATTCATTTATCCAATATTTGTATGAGACCTTTTCCTCCAACAATTTGATTGGTAAAGTTTATCGATGTATGTGATTTTTAAGGAGGAAACACATGTTCTTAACCATAAGCTCACTGAATACTGTATAATAACGTTAAGAATAATAATTATAAAAATCAATTATAATTCACTATAATAAAATAAAAATAGTAATAATTTAATTATAAAATTAAAAATATAATAATAATTACCATGATTTACTAAGGGTTAGATTATGGTTTATCATGTTTGACCTTATGGTTGACTATTATTAACCTTAGTTGACCATAGTTGGTTATTGATCTTATTAACTCTATTTGATCATGGTTGTTTATGGTTAACCATATTTAACAATAGTTGACTTTGACTATGCTTCACTAAGGTTGAATATCATTGATAATTTTTACTATGGTTAATTTTGGTACAACATGCTTGACTAGGTTTGATCAAGGTCGACTTTGGTTGTGGTTGACCATGTTTGATTTTTGTTGATTATGATTGGTTTTGGTATGGTTGGCCACGATTGACTTTGGTTATTTTTGTTAAACACTGGTTAACTTTGGTTAACTATGGTTGAGTTTGGTTATCTTTGTTAAACAATGGTTGACTATGGTATGTGGTTAACTTTGATTGAAATTGGTTGACGATGGTTGACTATGCTTGACTTTGGTTTCCTATGGTAGACTTAGATTGTCTTTGGTTAACTATGGTTGACTTTAAGCAACAATGACTAACTTTGAGATATTTCAAGAGAAAAAAGTTAAGAGGTTGTCTTCAATATTTTGTCACATTGGGACAATATGCTTGACTTCAAGATTATGTCACATGGTGATATAAAGAGATTGGCTTCAATATTATATAATATTGCAACATGAAGACGTTGACTTCAATATTCTATCACATTGTAACATGAAGATATTATGCGCATTTTATAACTAAATCAAAGAGGGAAGAGCATAGGCCTCACCTTCTAGTTGGGTTTTCCCTGTATTGGGTTTACCAGGTCAAATATTGTATTCATTTGTGTGGATGGTGTGTATTTATGTATTTTCTTTCATTTTATATTTCATATATTTCTTAAATTCAAGCCATAAGCTAGAGATAATAAATATGGGACCTATGGAAATAAACCACATAAATCTAAGATTTCATAATATTATAAGATCTATTGGGATGAACTATTCCAATGGAATATCCATGACA
>ML782509.1:892489-925815 GCA_009831015.1 Picea engelmannii
TTCATTTCTGCACTTAGGAAACAATTCTATCCTTTGGGTTATAAAGAAAAAGAAATAATTGAATGGCAATCTTTAAAACTAAGAAAAGGACAAACAGTGCAAGAATACACCGATGGATTTCAAAAAATGGCATTAATGTTAGAAATTCCTTTGCAAACACAAGAAACTCTTATGAAGTATATAGGAGGTTTACCTGTGCATATTAGAAACATTGTTTTCATGTTTGGACCCACTAACCTTGATGAGGTTTCTGTTCAAGATACATATATTGAAGCAGGGAAAGCAGATGTGTCAGGGGAATCAACGTCTTCAAGGAAAGAGGACAAGAGGAAAAGGCATGGAAAGAATGCAAATGTGGTGACAAGGAAGGAAGGAAAGCCCTCTTGCAAGCATTGCAAGAAAGAGGGACATGATGAGGACAAATGTTGGCAGTTGCATCCCGAGAAGAGGCCAAAGTGGTTCAAAGAAAACAAGGGAACGCAAACAATGGCAACGACATCTAAACCCACAGACTTGGGATCAGATTCAGGTGATGAGTCAAAGATTTCATTGGTTGGTATGACAGGTAAATTTGGTGAAGACATTAATTGTAGAAACAACTTGTTTCATATAAGGGTAATCATGTGACACACTAAGATAGACACATTAATCGACAATGGATCTCAATATAATCTAATCTCAGAAGAATTGGTTAAGCAATTAGGGTTAAAAACACAACTTCACCATAAACCTTACACACTTAAATGGATAAGCAATCATCATCAAATGCACATAACAAAGCAGTGCACAATCAAATTTGCAATTTCATCTAAGTATGTGGATGAAGTAACATGTGATGTAGCGCCATTAAGAGAATGTGGAATGGTCTTAGGTAGTCCATACTTATATGATCGTAAGGCAATCTTCTATAGGACAAAGAATCAATATCAATTCACTAAAGCAGGTCAAGATTATGTGGTTCATTCTCATCATGTTAAAGCAAATAAAACACTTCAAACAATGGAACAATTAAATAAGGAAGTGCAAGCAATCAACAAACCAATAATTGTTTCAAATGAAGTAATTGATCTTAAGCAAGAACAAGACATGATTGTTGAATGGAAAATCAATCATAAGTTGCTTCAAGATAAGCTCATGCCGTGCAAATAATTCAAGTATATCAGCTCATTTGCAGTCATATTTTTTATTTTGTCATTAGTAATGTTCTCTACATGGATGATAGTGGCTTCAGTAAGATAACAATATACTGTCAGTTGTCATGATTGTGTTACAGTTGATCTTGATGAGACAGGTGCACAGGACAGAGATCAGAGACAGCGGATAAGCCGGGTGGCCTATCCCAAGCTTTTTGACTGGTAAGTAACCTTTTGGGGACCAAAAGTTTTTTTGTGGGGAGGTGTGATCTGAAATCGGATCCAGAAGCCTGACAAGGCTTAAAAATGCTCAAAAATGAAAGTGCTCGGAATCCGACGAAACCAACGCCATTGCGTTCGTCTCGTCTTCCTGATTCCGGCAGTATATTTACTTTGTCAAACGAGCTCGGTATGCGAAAGTTATCGCGTTCTGATCAGAAGCCCAAACAGGTAAAAAGTCAAAGGTCAACTGGTCAAAAAGTCAATGTTGATGTCAGCATGATGACTGTGCAGTAGATGATGTGGCACTCTCTGGCTGGTGGTGATTGGGCAGGTTTGCTGACAGGGCAGACATGTGGCAGGCAACTGGACCAGTCAGTAGTTGACAAGTGGCATTAATTCGTCGAATGGGGTGATGCCACGTGGCCTAGTCATGGGCAACCACGTGGCACCCAGTCAAAGTCTAAGTGGCAAGTTATAAAAAATTAGTTGGGGTCCATGGGTTTCGAACCCACGACCAACACCAACCAAGTGCTTTGGGAGAAGCTTTTACCAATGCCCCATTATGTGACTTGTTAAATATGGCAAGTTTAAAATTATATAAAGTGTACAATGTAATATGGCGCGAAAAGGGGGGGCTGGGGCTAAGCCCCATCCCGTGGTCTATCCACCTACATGCGACCAAACCATAAGAGTCGGGTGCTCCATAAAATTGCGTGGGTAAGTTGTAACCGCCCGGTCATATACACTCCACCATAAGACCAGCACTGAGACCATGATTTGGGGCGCGTATATAGGAGGCGGTCCTATGAAATGGGCATGCAACCATGGAATTCGGGAAAGTGGGGCCAGCGCACAGCCCTTTGGGCTAGCGCTTGGCCACATGTCCTTCCATATGACCGAGGATAAGGGGGCGCGCACCAAGGCCTAGGGGCTTATGCCTAATTTTAATTCAAAAGTGGGTTTTTTATTTAGTTTTGGGTTTTTTATTGTTAATAAGCCTGATATTAGTTGATTTTCTCCATTTTTGGGAGATATTGGGCATTTTTGGAGCCCAAATTTTGGGAGGAAGTTGGAGATGAACAACCAACTTCAGATCTATATAAACCAGGCCTGTTTGAGGCCATGGAGGACAGTCAAGGATAGAAAAGAGCAGAGATATGCTAAAGGGAAGCCAAGCCAAAGCCATTTTTATGCAGGGAAGCTTTTGAGGAGCAGACGTTGTCGGGCCATTTCTGGGAGCTCTGGACGTCCGTTTTGTGTGTCATTTTCTTTGCAGGGTTCTTGAGATCTGGACCATGAACAGATCAGTCTTGTAGCCATTCGGAACAGCAGCGATGTACTTTTGAGATTTTGAACAGAAATAAAGAAGCCTCCCCCACAGAGACAAAGGCCCGGAGATGTAGGCAAAGTTGTGTCGAACTCCGTTATCAATCTGCGTGTTATGGTTTGTTGTCTATTATTTCATTTCAGATCTGCACATGTGTATATGGCTGTCATAATTCCTCTTATTTCCTCATTTTTTCACTAAGTTTCTCAAATGGTTAATTAACGCATGCAAAAATTAAAACTCAACCATAGTCATTAAAAGATCCTACGGATCAGTTGGAGTAGATGGAGCATCAGTAATGCAAGGACAAAGGAATGGCCTATGTGTTAGACTACAACTATCAGCTTCACCGTATATGTTGAGTATTCATTATATGGCTCATAGGATGAATCTTTCATTTAAAATAGTAAGCAAGTTTCCATTGGTTTCAAAAGTTGAAGATCTTGTACGAGAGGCTTATGCATATTTTTCTCATAGTCCCAAACAATTTTCAGAGTTTAAAAAAAATTTCGACAGTGTTACAAATGGAAACAAGCTATTAAAAGATGTTGATACAAGATGTATCTCATTGAATGGACCAACTCAAAGATTATTTAGTGAGTACCAGTCCTTGGTCGGGGTGATGTATGAACATCACTTTAGTGTAGATAAATCTCAAGATCTTCTCTTTCGACTAACTGGCATAGAGACATTATTAACATTGGTTGGAATTCTTCCTATGCTAGATGAAATGAATGTCCTCGTGAAAATCTCTCAAAGTCGCACAATGTATATTACAACAAGAAAATTTGCATGCCTTTCATTGGATAATTTGTATACAATGCCAAAGTCTTTTGCAAGTCCACGGTTTACAAATTGGACTACAATCATTGATATAGAAAATACTGAAAATTATTTGAAGTTTGATGAAAAAGGTATACTATGTATGGAAGTGCGTGGGTATATGGTTCCTTTTCATTATATTGATGAGATGGGACGAACCACCAAAGAGCGCCATGTGTAAAGAAACCTATTTGACAATGTTGTCATTTCAGTGAGATGCAACTTGATAGAAATTTCAAAATCACTTTCATCAAAGATAAGAGAACGATTCCCTCGAGATGAATTGTTTGAGGCCATGTCTGTGGTGTACCCTGAATATTGGAACAACATAAAATGTCAACCTACTTTAAAACGTGACTTTGTGGAAAAATTAAATACTTTAGTGGACCACTTTTGCAAGAAGGTTGAGATACACGGAGAACAGGTTGAAGGTATTTTGGATCAATCAAAATTGTTTCAACAAGCCACACGCTTTACTGAAACAATGTGGAATCAATTTTGCGCTTTGGAGAATCCTCTAGAATATGGTGAAATAACAAGATTATGGACTATTTTAGGTGCTAGCCAATAATTACAAGAAAACATATTTGAATATTTCAAATTAGCGGATTTGTATCAAACCATGATTTTGGGATCAGTGGAGGATGAGAGAATGTTTAGTGCACTATGATTTTTGAAGTCAAAGATGAGGAACAAGCTTGATAAACATATGGATATATGTTTAAGATTATATGTAACAAAGTCTGACATTACCAATTTTCCATATGAAAGAGAACTATCTCTTTGGCGATCCGATTGTGATAGAAGGGAGAAAACAATATAACAAGTTTCTCTAATGAACTTGATACAAAACATAATTCTTTGGAGGCTCATAATGATAGTCCATCTGGAGAGGGTCTTGTTCATAATGAAGAAAATTAGCACCAAGATGAGAACTGGGAAATTGATATACTGTAAGATTTGATCTAATCTAATATATATGAGGGCCTAGGGGACACTTATTTCGGTATATGTGTTCCATTGGTGGTGCAAGAAATAGTGAATGGAATAGCACAGATGATGTGATTCTTGTGATATGTTCTTCCTCTATTTTTGGAGTAAGTCGGAAATTCTTTATCATAGCAAGATTACTATATGCCAATTTGAGGATGCATTTCAGGTAAAAATAGGTTCTATAATTTATATTTTGTGTTTTTCATTGTAACTTTGGAGCCACATTTTCTTGATGCAAGTTATTTTAAGATTGATGTTTTGATATTTGACTATTACATTTTCTCTTTCTTGTATGTGATAGGAAATGAAGTTGGAATTTGATGAAGATGGGACCTATCTCTTCACATAGATAATGCCCTAGTATTAAAGGGTAGATACCTTATTTAACAAGAATTCCACTAAGAAAGAATGGGCTCATTCAATTAGATGAAATTTCTTTGATGTCTTTCTCTAATATGTTGATAAATTTTAATGGTTTGTTTGTTTGTTGCATTTTGGAGCATTTTGTCAAGTTTGGAATTTTCTGTTTATTTTGGTTAAAAATGTGTTAGGCCCTTGAATGCTTCTAGTTCTCATTTGATGTTTGAATGAACCTTTTATTATGGAATGATTGGCTTTATTTGATTTCCATTGAGTCAAGGGTTTGGGTTATAGTTAAAGACCTTTGTTGAGTAAAAAATTGGTTTTCATCTTTTTGGCATGACATTTATTTGAGAAACATATGGTCTTAGGCTTAATATATGCCTTTAGTTATTTTGTGGGCACTCAATGTGTTCTCCATAATTATGATTATTTTTTTAATATGTTTGATGGACAAGGGAAGATTTTTTTATTTCCTTTCATTTGTTGGCATGACTTGAGAATCTTCACCTTTTAGGATCTATTATGTTTATTTTGTATTTTATTTGAAAAGACTTATTGACTATTTAGAAAGGGAAATGAACTCTACTTAGCTAAGCGAAGAGAAAAATGGTCTATGCACTAGGTTCATATGCGTACATCATACGAAACCTATTAGCATGATACCAACATTCCTCTAATGCAATTATACTTTCATAAATATGGTGGTTGAATTTCAGATTCCATAAAGAATGTTATGCAAACCCCTTTGTTGATTGGATAAATACCTCCATTACCCATACTTTACTGCCACTTACCTTGCAAACCTCCATTCCATACCATGAATAACAACACACATTGTCTTGTTTGTCTTTTAAATTTTGCTTGGTTGAAATATTAGTGTATGCTACATCAATGAATTGATGTTTAAGGTACTGATGGTTGTATTACTCTTCCAAGCATCAATGTTAGCCCAATGACCAACACTATGAAGGTTTAAGTGAATGAAGGATAAGCATGCTTCATTATTACACAAGAGTACATGAAAATCACATCAAGGTAATCCCATGAAAGTTTTGAGTTTGAATTTACATTCTCTTGCAGATTTATCAATGATTATGAATGCATCATGTCATTGATTTAGGTGTTATATGAATGACTTAGTGAGATGTTGGGATAAGAATGTTTACATGGATATTTATCTCACATGGTAGCATAGGCTTAGGAAATTTTATGAATCATTTCTCCTTTGAAATTGTTGACAAAAAGTGCTTATGTTAGCTCATGCATTGGTATTGTCAATGAGACCTAGTTGTACTCCTTATCCAATGACTAATTTTGCTTATGTATCTTCCCTCTCTTTAGTGGTTGGTGAATCACTCTGAGATGAGATCGATTAGTTTTATAAATGTTGTCATTTCCAGATATTTTAATCATTTCAACCTTGAATATTGCAACAAGTCTTTCATCAAAAGCATCAATATTACCACGGTCATATGTGGTGTCATGATCAAATGTTATTCTTAGCTCTTTTCTTAGCTCATGGACTAAGAAATATTTCATCAAAAGCATCAATATTACCATGATCATCTTTGGTGTCATGATCAAATTCTATTCTTATCTCTTTTCTTAGCATTCACCGAAGAATTAGTTGTAGACACTACAAAGAACTGTCAAAAGTCAGGAAGAACACAAAACAATTTGTTTTCCAATAACATGTATCCTGACAACATCAAGTCAAGAATCTATAACAATATATATTATGTGGTCATATTCAATAGGTAAGTTCGACATCTCAAATACCCCACTCTATCTTCTGTACAGAACATTCCGCAAATTGTAGGTTTGGTCCTCTTATGAGCTTGAGAACAAGCAACACTTAATTGCAATCTTCAAGAAAAAATGATGCTAACAATGACTCAAACTAAAAGCACCAAACATTTACAATCCAAACTCAATCAGTTCAGCCTTATTTAGGCATGGATACCATTCTCATTCCCATTTGAGCAGCAAATAGGAGGTGGATTCATTTTCATAACACCATTAATAGGACTATTCACAATGCCATTTTCAACACCATTAATAGGACTATTCACAATGCCATTTTCAACACCATTTGATGTAGGCCCATTAACAAATAACAACACCAATTACACTGCAATTTTCAAACCCATTCCTTCTGGGCGATGTAGGATTTCTCCTATTATCATCAAGATGTGGACTTCGACCCAAATTGCTTGGTTTTCCAGGGTTCTTCAAATATGAATCAAGTTGTGACATGTGAACAAGGAGATGGCACTAGGTTTTATGTGGGTATAAACTCTAGGGTTAGTCTTTGTGAGGTTTAATCATATGTATATGAAGGTATAGTCCTAGGGTTTCAAACTTCCAAGTCTTCTTGGCTATCTAACTTTCCATTTAAGGTGTTACTTGACTCCATTTTCCCAAGGAAACAAGACAACACTAGTCTTTTTCTTGCAAGTAATACAAACTCTCAATTAATACTCTCTCTCACTCGAAGCATTGGTGTTAGATATTGTATTGCATCTTCATGCTTATTGTGGCTCAATGCCTTGCATCCCACTCCATTTATGGCTAGTGTTCTGGGGCTTGTTTTCATTGCTTAGACTTGTTTATTGACATTAAAAGAATTGGAATACCTCACACACATACACATGGTTAATTATCATGTAGTGACTATAACATCACAACAAAAGAACATGTAGAACACTCCCACTTAGTAATAAACCAACGCACTAAGTGTGTCACCATAGCACTAAGATATGACACAATATAAAGAGTGCTCCAATATCAACCATGGTACATCAATAACCCATAATTGGAGACCATAATATGTTCTAGAGGAAGAAACCAATAACATGCAAGAAACTACTTTCTTTTCTCAAATTTGTGCAGTTCAAACCTGTTGGTAAAACCATGCTAAATAACTACTTGTCAGTCCAGAGAGGACTTCTTAGCATAGGTGATTTTACAATTGTCAGCATTGGTACTCGTGAACAAGAGAACAATTGGTACTCGTCAAATAGATGAGAGACATTGTTGTTGGTTGGCATTGGTACTCGTCAAATAGATGAGAGACATTGTCGTTGGTTGGCATTGAAATTGACAATAGATATGTGATGGTGATAATAGGCATTAATGGCATTAACAATATTGACTCTACTGCATAGTTCTAACAGCATAGAGAGGGTTTTGGAGAGAGCTCATTCTAATTATGTGGATGTATCACAGACAGATATTGAGTTGTTGCAAGTCACAAAAGATGCCTTGTAACCATGGCTAAGTGGCATCGGCAAGACAGGTTCCAAAGAGAAGATGAAGCTTATAAAAGAACAAGTACCAGAATTTGTGAGCCACACACATATCAAAATACTCTTGGTTCTGGAAATTTTGCAGGTTATCTTACTATGATGTATCATTTAATCTAGCTCAAGCCCTTTTCCAGGTAGGGAAAGCAAAAGATGTTGTTAATAAGTGTGAAAACTTGGAAAAGGTTGGTATGTTGGACAGTGAAGGTTTGAAAATGAATGCAGTAGCACTATGGAATTTAGGCAAGAATTTTTATATGTTTCCATCGTTCATAAAGAACTGACCATTTCAAAGGAGAATATCAAGGCTTCCACTCTTGGACTGGTGTGTAAATTAGTTTGTCAAATTTTGGGGCTACATGTAAATAGTTATTGCATAGTAACTCCAAGAAGCAATACAACAAATAAAAGAAGAAATACAACAAAAGAATTAGATGAGGTAAACAAAAAGAATGGCTACATGAAGCAAAGTTCGTTGAATATTGTGGCACAAGAGACGGACTGCTTGTGTATTTAAAGAATAAGCAAAAAAAAAATGGATCAAGCCAAAAAAAAAAAAACAGCTATGTTGAAAAGAGCTTCTTCCATGCCTTCTGCAGAGCTAATGCACAGATCACTTATTATGGCAGGTTCTTTCCCACCCAAAATTTTTACTAGTTCTATGTTGAATGGTAGCTTTGCTGCTTCAAAACAAGTTAGTAAGGTCATTACAAATAGAGAAACAAGAACACACATGAATGAAGATACAACTCTTTTAGACATTGTTGATAAATTTTTCTCATTATCAGTTGATCAAGTTGCAAGGTCCCCATCATCATCTGAAGAAGTGATGTTGTCTTCTTATTCTCAAACATCTGTTCCTGATGGCACATGGCGACCTCGGGGAATTCTAGTTGCACATCTTTGGGAGCATCAGTTAGTTGTCAATGATATTGCAATTTCACATGATCATAATTTTTTTGTAACTTCCTCAGATGTGTTTTTAAAAAACTATTGATCCTGCGTCTTGCATCAACGAAAAATTTCAACTGAACATTTCATTGTAAAACCATAAAAATTTTCTTATAGATTAACTGCAGTTTGTGAAAGTACAGAACACAGTATGAATGTTTTTTGTTTTCAACCAATTATAACAAGAAGACAAAATAGTTATCAACAAATATCGTCTACATTGTTTCTAAATCATTGTCATATTAGAATGAACCTTTCCTCCACTCAATACTTCATTACCTATTCCCTTGTAGTGGAAATCTACCAATAATTTACATCCAACTTCATTTAAGTTGTCAAAGAAGAAATAGTAGTTTCAATCTCAAGTATGTTTCTTCTACCTGGTTACCAATTTGAATTGTTGCAAGAAAGTTGTACTTTTCTTCAAGTATGTATCCATAAACCCATAGGGTAGTCCCATAGTTTCTTAAGACTGTACTATCTCAGTCAAAAATAATATTATGCATCGCCAAATGTACCAATACATGAATGAAATTTGAAGAAGTGTTTTCCTGCTTATTGCCCAATTACACTATTTCAACTAGGGAAAGAAATTCCCATCTCACAGGATCTATAAACAATGTCCATTAACAATGCCCAGGGCCTTTACCAATTAGGATTATCGAATAGGATGTGGAGAGTAAAATCTCAACTCCCAATTTTTGGCTTTGAATTACTGCATAGCAAAAACCCAGATACAAATTTCTCCACATCAACTTGCATCTGTAGCTAATACTAGCTTCAAAAATTAGCCAAGATTTTGATCACTCCAAAGTGTCCAACTTCAGAGCTACGAGCTTCCTAAATAAACTTTATTTGTAACTCTCCTTTTAAAAAAAACATCGCTAAATTTATACCACAATCCTTCTTCAAGACTATAGTCTTTAAAGGATTCATGACATGCATAACTCTACAGGTACTACAAGACTTATACAGTTATACTATTGGCACAAAATCTATGTCAGCGATGTGATCAACATTTTTCACCATTTTAGAGTTTGGCAAAATTGCAATATTTTCATCGGATTCTATCATGTATGAGGGTATGGAATTGACATTTAATTAAGAACACCATACAATCAATAAAACCAATAAGGCTACTCCAAACATATTACCAAGTATTGAGCATTCATATGCACAGGTGTACATAGGTCCTAGGGTCACATGCATATATAACAAAGAATAAAAAATCTGTCTACTATCAACAAAAATGTCCCCAAAATCTAAAACTGTAGATAATCTTTCATTACTGTGTCGATTGGTAAATCCATTCCTCTATTCTTGCATGTACTTTTCAGGTTGGGAGACTGTTCAACCAAGTCAACATTTTTCCCGACTAATCTAGCTTGATTTTCAAGTGTGAACTCTAACATAGCGTTTGAATACTACAGTGAATTTCTATAGTGTTTATTCACTAATTAGATAGGTCTTGGGCCACGTGCATCTCACCAGTGACAGGTAGAGCCCAACATACATGATCTATACAATAGAATAGTGATTGGTATAGTCTATTAACACTTTTGAGTTTATTTTCCAAGCATATATAGTCTTGCTTTTAACTAACCGCTTTGTAACTTCAAATAGAAATCTCAACCAGCAACCAATATCATCGAATATTTACATCATTTGTTTATCTTCTTTCCACTACAAACTTAGAAGCACAAATTCTATTTATATTTTGTTCTCATGTTAACTAAATCTACTTTCAATATTGATATGCACACTAAATTTCACTGAGCATAACGTGGTCAGAGGTGGTTGGTGAATCTAAACATAGAATGCTTGACCACAACATGGAATGCTTGACTACAAAGTTAAAGGCTACCCTCCAACTGTCGATCTTCATATAAAATACATACTAAAAGTACAAAGAGTTGAGGCAATCATTCATTGTAATAAATCTTTAACGAACACAGACAGATTCACACTATGAATTGAAAACCCTTGGAGGGAAAATTAGGGCATCAGATTCAATGTTCAATGTTGCCACATAAAAAATTAAAGTGTGCAAGGGCATTGAATTTAAAATTCATTCCTTATAGAATATCTTAGAAATTCACAACGATTTCACCAGATCACTATGGACATTAGTTACATTGTAGATATTCAGATTTGAATCCTGAAGTAAAATATGCTATGTCAGCACATAGAAGTAAAATCATTTGTATGGTGGACGTTGAAGGATAGGTCATGTTCAAATTTGAGCCTTTTCATGCAGTCTATAATAGAGATGGAATCGGTGAACAGTTCACAGGGATTCTAGATTTAAAGGAAATTGGCTCAGAACCTTTGAAGGAACACTAGAAAAATTACATATATATTATAGATAAAACAAACTTGCACAAGAATTCCATACACAAAACATAAATAAATTTCCCTCAGAAAGCAATATGTTGGAAATATGGCATTACAGGTTGGCATTGATGGCCTTGTCCCGGATGTCATAAAGAGGAGAGACACTTAGCATTGACAATGTGCATGAAAGAAGACAGCATAGCCTTGTAATTTTGAAGTATTGTTTGTAGAAGAACTTTGCCTTGTCCCTAAGGTCGGCAATGACAAAAGAGTTGGATCAGTGATTTTTAAATCAAAATATATTTGCCAATGGAAAGGTCTTCTTAAAAAAAAATTGGAACACAAAGTTGTTTGTGCAAAAGTTATTTATTTCCTGTGCAGAGAAGGGTGTTTGGATGAATCTTTAAAACTATGCAAGGAAAGAGAATTAAAGGGAACCATGCCTAATGAAGTTACTAAATAATCAATGTACTTTGCAATGAAGGCCACCTCGTAGAAGCTTTTAAGTTACTATGATCCTCTAGGGGTTACCAGACATGGCTAATTCAAGTGACAACAATTATTTCCCAGGGAATTTTATTGCAGAAGGCCTTGATCAAACTCGTGGATGGTTCTATACTCTTATGGTGTTATCAACTGATATGTTTGGTAAACCAACATTCAGAAATCTGATTTGAAATGGTCTTGTTTTAGCTGAGGATGGAAAGAAAATGAGCAAAAGACTAAATAATTATCCCCCGCCAATGGAAGTTGTGGACAACTATTGAGTTGATGCTCTCCGGTTATATATTATCAATTCACCAGTTGTACGGGTAGAACCTATGATATTTAAGAAGGATGATAGTGGTACTGGTGTTGTGCATTGTGCTTCTGCCTATGGAAAAGATTAAATACAAACTATTGGAGAACAATAAATAGATGACAATGGTTCATGATTATGTTAAGGAAAAATGTTTTCACAATTGGCTTGAGAATTCTAGGGATTGGGCAGTCAGTCAAAGTAGATTTTGGGGCACACCTCTCCCGATCTGGATTAGTGATGATGGAGAGGAAAATGTTGTTGTGGGGTCAATTGAAAAGCTAGAGGAGATTTCAGGTGTCAAGGTGGTTGATCTACATCGGCATACAATTGATCACATCACAATTCCTTCTAGAAGAGGTCCCAACTATGGAGTTCTTGTTGGATAAATTTCTATTTTTGACACACTAGTTCAGTGGGAGTTAACTGACTAATTCTATTTTAGACTTTCTATTGTTACCATCACTATTATGCATGCAAGCATTCCTAAGGAAAGCTAACTACTTGATTTCTTTTCTTAATTATGGAATGTTTTTCCCTATATATGAGTGTATTCCACTCATTCATTGTATCATATTGATCATGATCTATGTATCAATCATCAGCTCATTGGAATAGTGTGAATATATTTTCTCATTCTTCCATATTGAATCTCTCTTCCTTTCTTGATAAGCTTTGTTTGTACTTGCTTTAGCTAGATCTCTTGTGCAGGTTTTCGTGAAACACTGACATGGTATTAGAGATATGCTGCTTGGAGCAAGCCAGAAAAGCCAAAGAATAAGGAAAATCTAGGTTTCGGCGAGCTAAATCCGTGGTTGTACCTTTCATTAGTTATTCCTCCCAAAATATTACGTTTTAGAGGAAACGACCTGCAAGGAAAGTAAATCAGCCCATTTTGGAAGTGGGTTTTCAACCGTTTGACGAGATTCCTCACCGTTTGCTCAAAAATTAAACCACAAGATATCCTCCTGAAACTTATACGAATCTGTGGCCGTACCTTTCTACATTCATTGCTCCCAAAATATTACATTTTGGAGAAAACGGCCTGCCATTGAAGTAAATCGGCCCATTTTGGAAGTGGGTTTTCAACCATTTGGCGATATTCCTCATCGTTGTCTCAGAAAGTAAGTCTCAATATCATCTCTTGAAACTGATACGAATTTTCACTTAAAGTGCCATTTCTGTCGTGATTTCTTAATTTTTCACGTGCAGATTGAGAGTAAATTTTTAGGGGTTCTTAGAAACAGTGGGAGAGATGGACAGGACAACTATTATACAGTCAAACTTGGTGGTAATCCTCACACCATACAATTATTTTGATTAGAATCCCAAGGTGACATTCCAACTCAAAAGAAAAGGACTGTATAATTTGATGATGGCGACAGAAATAGAACCTACATCAGCGATTGAGAAGATGAGATGGGAGAACCATAAGGATGAGGCCACAGGACTACTTCTTGAGTTAATCTCCACTACTTTGTGGTTTCATGTTTCTGCGTGCAAGACTCCAAATGCGATCTGGACCACCCTGGAAGGACTCTTTGGAAAGCAGGATGAGATGTGAGGTCATATGCTTGAGGTAGAGTTGAATACCTTAGACCCTAAAAGTTTTGATAATATACAAGATTTTTTTACTAAATTTAAATCTTTTCTATTAATCTTGGCTGAAGGTGGTATTGATAAGTCTACACAAGAGAAACAACTTATTCTAACAATCTTGGCCAAGCTAGGACTATAATACGTTGTATATGTCTCCAATTTCCATTCTGACAGATGTCTTTTTGGAACAAATTGGAAAATGCCTACGTTGGCTCAGTTCATTGAGTCTCTTACACAAGAGCAGGCAAAAATCATATAGATGGGCCTCATGAAAGATCCCAAATCACATGCACTCACCATGCATGATGGAAAAGGTTCATCCAAACATAACAGCAAGGAGGGATATTCCAAACCCTTTAATGATTCTTCAGGTTCCAAAGGCTCTTCAGATTCCAAGAAGAAGAAGAAGGGAAAGCAATGCACTTACTGCAATAAAGAAAATCATGAAGAATCCACATGCATGAAGAAACAGATCGATCTTATCGCACAGACACTTCAACATAACAACCTTGGAAACTTCATTCTAGAGGGAGTCAAGAAGCAGAAGGAAGAAGATCCTGCTCCTAACAAAGGTAATCATCATGCTCTGGTTGCAATTAATTCCTCATCTGATTCATGGATTATAGATTTTGGTGCATCCCATCATATGGCAGCGAAAGAGGAATTTTTCTCTTCTTTGAGTCCATGCTCAAGACCGCCTATTCTCATGGAGAATGACACTCCAGTAGCAGTAGTAGGAGAAGGGAGAGTGGAACTCCACAATGGGAGTTTTGAGAATGTTCTACATGTTCCAAATATTTCTATGAATCTGCTCTCAGTTTATCAAATCACTCAGAAAGATAAAAAGGTTGAATTTACATCAGATTCAATTTCAGTAATTGACATGCATGACAATTCCATCATTGCAATTGGTGAGGTGGATCACAAGTCAAGGTTGTATAAATTCACTAAGTTTTCTGACAATGACTCCTCTATTCTACCTACACATAAGGAGATTACTTTGCATGCACCTCCAATGCAACATGCATATGCTCTTGTTCTTCCATCAGTTTCAGACATCAGAGATGATTCCATACACTCAGATTTTGTACATGGAAATAAGCAGGTAGTACATCCAGATAAGAAGCCATTGTTGAAGCTTCAGAAGATGCCCAAGAAATCACATACCACACTTCAGGCAGTAGGAAACATTGCAGGGAATCCATTGGATTCGAGGAGGACTCGATCTCAGCACGAGGAGAATTCTCATGTATTTTCAGCTTCAGAACCTATGATGCCCATGCATTGTTATATGGTTCAATCTACTGATCCACAGAACTACAATAGGGTTGTGGGAAATCCATTATGGAAATCATACATGTAGAAGGAGTATGACTCACTCCTACAGAACCAGACTTGGAATCTGTTTCCACTTCCACTAGAAAGGAATATTTTCAGGTGCAGATGGGCCCACATGATCAATCGATACAAGGCCCGACAGGTTTCCAAAGGACTTCATTAGATCCATAAATATTTCTACATCTTCATGAAGACTTTCAGTGAGAAGAAGTTTCAGACTTTGTGGGATCGTCTTGCAGTGAAGAACACAGTTTCCTAGCAGTTGTCATTTTCTTCTTTTGATACGTTATCTTTTGAGGGGGGGTTTTGTTCCCACGTGATTTTCCCTCTTTCCTCAGTTTTATTTAGTGTTCATTAGTTGCATTGTACATGAGTACCTAAAATGGCCTAGTATCCAGGACTCATTTTTTACTCCATAGTGATGTTTAGGGGGGGTGTTGGACAAATTTCTATTTTCGACACACTAGTTCAGTGGGAGTTAACTAACTAGTTCTATTTTAGACTTTCTATTTTTACCATCACTATTATGCATGCATGCATTCCTAAGGAAAGTTAACTGCTTGATTGCTTTTCTTAATTATGGAATGTTTTTCCCTATATATGAGTGTATTCCACTCATTCATTGTATCATATTGATCACGATCTATGTATCAATCATCAACTCATTGGAGTATTGTGAATATATTTTCTCATGCTTCCATATTGAATCTCTCTTCCTTTCTTGATAAGATTTGTTTGTACTTGCTTTAGCTATATCTCCTGTATAGGTTTTCATGAAACACTGACAGTTCTTAGGTGTTTTGATGATGTTTTCGATTGTTGGGTCGAGAGTGGATCAATGCCTTATGCTTACAGTCATTATCCATTTGAGAACAAAAAATTTTTGAGAGCGATTTCCAGGCATTATCATTCTGCTCATGACTGCGTGCGTAAGGCAATATACATTGCATCACAACTTGTATCATTGGATCGTGGTCATGATAGGGATCTATACATCCAGTTGCATTATCTAGTTGATCCTGCTAGTAGTCATATGCTCATCAAATGACAATGAATCGTGGATTAATAAAAAATGTTATGGAGACTCAACAACCATATGATCAAGAGATTGTCGGTGTTGATCTAATTTCCCATCAAGGTTTAGTCCCACATGAAAAGTGCGGAAGTTTTATTATGGGTTTATAAAGAGTACTCTCACAATGACTATTTGATATGGAGTGCAGAGGTATGGTGGGGGATCTAGGTGTTTGGACTCCACGAGAAGCTCACGAGAAGCTCACCAGTCGGGAGACTAGGACACCCTGTTAGGCCCCCTACCTTTTGGGGAAAATGACTATGACGTTGGTCACATATTTTTTTATAAACCACTAAAGCAGGATGGTCATATGAGAATCCATGTGCTTAAAAGGTTCGTTATGTCAGTTGGAAAGATTTCCAATATTATTGATTTTTTGGCATAAAACACCAAGACTGGAGGTTCACTAAATTTAGAGGATCTTCTAATCCCAGTTGATGCAAATGGATGCTTTATTGAAAATATTGTTGACTTCAAAGGACGATATGTAAAGGATGTCGATAAAGATATTATATATGTTGTGAAGGCTAATGGACGATTGGTTAGTTCGGGCAGCATTATGCACTCATATCCATTCTACTGGAGATCAGAGACACCTTTTCTTTATAGGGTCATGCCAAGCTAGTTTGTTGTTGTGGAGGTTTCATCAAACTGCATCAAAACCATGCATGTACACAAAGACAGTGACAACATCAGTATATGACCTTGGTAAAGATTGCTTCAAATCACAACTAATATTAATGTTTTGAAACCTAGAAGTAGGTTAAATAGTTGCAGATAACATCAATGAATGTTTTTGAACGGTATGTGATTGGGTGTCCATGGTGGATGTGAACAATGCCAAGTGCATACTAAGAGGTGTTGGTTTGATTCTCAAATTTTTGATGGAGATTAAGTAGGCTTAAGACTATCATAAGGCACCTTAACTTCTTCAAATAACTTGTGTTACATGTGATCCCATTTGAAAATGAGTTTCTTGGAATTCTCATGCAAGATCTGATGCAGGGGATGTGTAACATCAAAAGAAACCCAAGAAAAATCCCCTGTAAAGTTGTGCCAAGTAGAGGAATCTTCATAACTTTTTGATGTTGGTTGGGGTAAGCCAATTGTGGATGGCCTGTATTTTCTTTGGATCCACATGCACACTTGTTTAATCAATAATGAAGCCAAGACATAGTATGTACTTCATGGAAAATGATTATTTATCTAGGTTATAAAGGAACTTATGTTGGTGCAAAGTTTGAAAGACTTGCACGATACATTGGAAGTGTTCATCTCATGTATTATTGAATATAAGAACATTGTTGAGGTAGACCACAATGAATTTATCTATAAATGGGTGCAAAACATCATTCATCAACTGCATGGAGGTTGTTGGTGCCTTTGTTATGCCAAAGGGTATCACCAACCACTCAAATAGTTTAAATCTTTCTTTGAATCTAGTGTTCCAAACAAATAAAGTGTTGGTTTAAACTTGATGGTAGTGAAACTTAAAGTCAATCTTGGTAAAAGATCTCGACTCCCTTCAATGTGTCTAGAAGGTCTTCAATATACGAGATTGGATATCTATCATTGACTATAATTTTGTTAAGGGCACAATAGTCACTGTAGAGGTGCTATGTAGCATCTTTCTTTGTTGCAGGTGGAATGGGACTTCCACAAGCCAAATCACTTAGCTTGATGTGTCCTTTTAGCAGGATATCTTAAATCTTGCACTATTTTTTCTCTTTTTCTAGAATGGATTTGTAATACAAGTTTTTGTTGAACAACAAGTTTCCAAGTACCAAATATATGTGATGTTGGACTTGACAACTATAGAGGTAGTCTTGTGGGGTCCTTGAATGTCATTATATTCCTCCATAAATGTATTAAGTTTCTTTTGTTGCCCTAGTTGCATAACAAAGGAAACTTGCATTGGTGCAATAATCAATTGAACAATTGTTTTTTGAATTGTTAACAAAAGAAATTTCTACAGGTGAGCTTGCGACACTATTTATATGAAATTTAGGAGCCTTTCAATGTTAATTTTACCTTAATAATTCAAAATCACCTATCGTTAATGTTTGAAAAAATGCAAAAAGGTTTGGAATAGAATATTCCATGGCTCTCCCACAAGAATAGTTGTCCATGCAAAATGTCATATATGTCCAAAGACGCTATGTCAAGTGATAGACATAGCATGTGCTACCCTTAATGGGATTAAAATGGGTGATAGGACTTTGACTGTGCATCGTGCTACTGTCAGGTATAGATATACATGATGACATAATAACCCTTACTTAATCTACCTCTCTTATTTTTCATGTTGAATTATGGCAATCTAATTGAGACTATCTCTTTTTCTAAGGCCTAATTTATGCCCAACATTTATTATAAAGTTATGTGTCCCTTTACTTTTTTATAAGACAATAAATATATAAGGGATAAAAGAGACCTCTCTTCCTTGGAAAGGGGTCCTTTTTTAGTACAAATGGATGATTAGAGAGGAATTCATACATGGAATGTGACCTACCAATATTATTATACTTTTGGATTTATTTATGGATAGAATTATGTGTTCTCCTATTTAAGAACATCCCATGATGAACTCGTTTGAAGGGTGTTTTCATGTTCGATGAATTGGTAATAAAGAATCCATAATAGAAGTGGTAGAGAAAAGATTAATATATCCTGAGCTTGACGAAAGTGGTGGTCGAGATCAACACATATGAACTTTGTGGTGAAATATCATCAACACTAATAGAGGGATATGCAAGAGTGTATAGTGAGAACCTTGACAAATATAACCCCTAATGCTTGTAGCATTGTCTAGAGGATGGACAAATTATGTTTATTTTTCCAAATATGTAAAATTAGTATATTACAGTTTAATGTATACATTTTCCTATTATTATATATGGTTTTATACTTTATTAAAAAAATCGCCAAGACTTTACAATGTTTTATAATTCAATGAAATACTCCCCAAGATTTAACAAGAGTTTATAATTCAGTGAAAGATTCACCAAGATTTTACAAGATTATATAAGAGACTAAAAGATTCACCAAAACATTATATATACATATTATATTATTGATAAAATATCCTTCAATTTTTCCTATGTATCATGGGGATTCGCCCATTTATTATAGATATAAATTTAGGAGGGGTTCTTAAAATCACCCCTAGCTAGCTTGTGTATTTTTTTCATTTTACATTCTTTTGTATTGTAGACAGTCATTAATAGAATCTAATATTTATTGTATTACTATGTTCCTTGCCATATCTCTGTGTATTTCTTTATTATATCTCTGTTATATTTCTTCATTCAGATCGTTCCCCAAAATAATCTGGATCATTCGTATTAGAGCGGTCTACTCCTTGTCGTTCTTAGTGCATGTCCTTTACAAGGTTAGGGTATAGAGAGTTGGGTCTTGAGCTTGTTTCTCTTGAGGAAAACCACTTTTTCACGCCCAAATAACCTTCCATGGTGGAAGAAAAGAGGGATGATGGGACATGAGATCCTTTCAAAATCTTGCTCGAGAAATCCCTCACGCGACAGAGGAACGAAATGATGGATAATTTCGCCTAGATCCTTCAATGACTACCAACAACAACGAAGGCACCTTCAAACAATAGTCACTTCAGAGGTGTGACACCCTTCAAGGTACAAGTAAACTTTGATATTACTTTATTTGAAATAAATATAGACATCAACACTTTGGAAAAATGGTTAAATCTACTAGAGGGTTATTTCTTTGTCCACAATTTTTCCAACAGTGAAAAGATCACCTTTGCACTCCTTGAATCCCTTCCCCATGTCAGATATTAGTGGGAGACTTACTGTGAGCAACATGTCAAAGATGAATCTCTAATTTTTTGGCCAAGACCGACTTGGGCGGATTTTTTTTATGCCCTCAAGGAACAATATTACCCTGTTGAAAGTTATGATGACCAATACATGAGATGGACCACACTACACCAAGAGAGGGGCTAAATAGTGTTGAATTTCACCAATACTTTTCATACCTTGTGTACCAAGCTAGGTATCAAAGACTCCGAGTGTAATATGGTCCTAAAATATTGTGGGGATCTACACAGGTACATCCAAACCGAAATGGAGTTTTCGTACATCTCGTCGTTGGGAGTTTCTTACCGATATGTTGTCAAAATCGAGCAGAAGTTCAAGCAAAAGAACAAGCAGGAGTTCAGGTCTGCAAATACACAACAACTAAAGTATGGTAAGGGTGGCCTTAACTCCCAGGCCAAAGGACAGAGCAAGGACGGCCAACCCCGGTATAACCATCCCAAGCCACCAACAAATAAGGGTAATGTGAAGTCGAATAAGGACACTGGAAAATGGTGGGAGTTCCACAAAATCCCTTTGCACAATACTGATGAGTGTAGCTCCAAAATATATTTGTTGGCCGAGACAAAATCCCTAAGGTTAGATTTTGACTCAAAATATGATTTAGAACCAGAAAAAATGGAAGACGGATCATTGATGCAAAACCTAGTGCCACCATCGCTACCACAAAATTCCAACCCCAATGCCACCATCGCTACCAAAAAATTCCAACCATAGGAACCAGAGGAGAATAAACAAGGGGAGCCCCTTTTCCACTCACATATGTGGGTGAAGGGAAACCCACTCCATTTCATTTTTGACAGTGGTAGCCAAAAGAACTTGATCTCAGCAGAGGTTTTCAAGAGGTTGAACCTAACAACAACGTTGCATCCTCAACCATACATCATCATTTGGCTCAGCCAGGGATGATACATCTGCGTCATCCAACAATGTCGCCTGCACTACAACATCAAACCCTTCAAAGACGAGGCATTTTGTGATGTTGCTCCCCTTGAATTTTGTGATTTTTTTATAGTACAACCATATATGTGGAAGCATCATGTTGTTTATGAATCTATACCTTGTAGTGTCATTATTAATTTGGGAGATCATCTCTACAGGGTATCATAGGCAGTCCCAAACACTATTGTCTCTTTGATCTCCATGAAGCACTGCAGAAAGGTGGTCTCTCATACCAGGAGAGTTTTCCTTTATATGGTTCGATTGGAAGGTGAAAAGAAGGTCACTGAAACCACCAAAACCTCTACACGAGGTCTCTCTGCCCAACAACAGGTGGACGGAATAGTAGAGGAGTACAAAGACATATTCATCTCACCTATTGGGGTACTTGTGCACTGTCAGGTAAATCACTCCATTGATCTGTCACCTGGTGCTCCTCTTCTTAAAAACCCTATATACAAGAATTATGTTATGGATAATGAAGAAATCAAATGCCAAATCTAAGAGATAATTCTGAAGGGGCACATCAGACCAAGCTCCTCACCTTGTGAGATCCCAATTGTTCTAGTATAGAATAAGGATGGGACATGGTGAATTGTATTTATTACAGATCCATGAACAAGATCACAATCAAGAATCGCTACCTAATTCCCTAAATATCATGATCTTCTCGATCAACTCAAGGGAGAAAAAAATTTCAGTAAGATTGATTTGAATTCAGGCTACCACCAGGTGCCAATTGAGAAAACTGATGTGTGGAAGATAGCCTTCAAGTCTAAAGAAGGCCTCTTTGAGTTGTTGTTCATGCCTTTTGGATTGACTAATTCCCCGGTGTTATAGGATAAATCGATAAATGTGGACATAAACTAATCTCCCTAGATCCCCCTGGATCTAGAACAAAACAGGACAAGACATGATGCTTTCCCTAAGTTACAATCATTGATCTAAGTGTCAAAGAAGGAATTGATGACTTACCTTTGAGATCACTTCCTTATATATTTGTTGTTCCTGCTTCGCTCCGATTCTCTTGTGAAACCAGATCTGCAGTGACACAAACCAACCAAAGTGAAAGCAACTATGATAGATTCAACGAAAAACTTAAACATGAGATCAAGGAGTCATGTAATAAAATGAGAATAATTTTATGGGAAATAAACATGCCACTGTATTATATTGAATAAAAGTAGAAGATACAACCGAAATACCTTGATGTCACAAGTTCCCTTTTAGTGGTCCTTCATTCCAACACACATATGTACTTGTTCTGGAATTTGCATGAAGATGATCTTCAAAATCTTGATGGGAAAATGTAGACCTCAAATATTAACTAAAATAATATTCTTCACACAATATCCAGCCTATTCTTCCAGCAAATCTTTTGTTTAACTTTGCTTAATTGTTCTTAACCTTTTCCATGAGAAGCCCATTATTATATAGGATAAGTCGAAGTGGTTAAAGGGATGAGGATGATCCCACCAAATCAGAGAAGTCAGTAGGATCGTAACCATATGGACACCACCTCACATTCCAGATGATTCCCCTTCTAGAAACTTCTTTAACCTCTTTCCTCTTTTGGCTTTCAAACGTCGTTGCACCTTATCTATATAAAAACCTATGGAAATCCCACAGGCCAGCTATAGAGAAGCCTGCGGAAATCATGGTTTTCCGCACTATACACTATGGGTAGCCTGTGGCATCCTTCTAAAAAGTAGTCTTGCAGAGGAGGAAAGCAGTCACTTTTCTCAAGCAAAATATGATTTTGAGAGCCTGACCACATGCTTGTAAAGTCATAATCAGAGTTACCAAAATAATGTGTAACAGAATGCCCCCCAAAGTATGAGGTCGGAACTTGTGACAACCGAAATACTTTGTAAAATACGTGTGTGTGTCAGGAACAAAGAACGCACCAATCAGGAACCTGCAAACAAACAAGCATATGCATAATAAGATACCATGTATGAAGTAGGCATTCCCATGTTCAGTCTAAAAATGATTGAACTCATAAGTGTAAGCCATGGCCACTAATGATACACTATGGATCCATGTCATCAAAATGTTACATAACCACCAGGAATACATTGTGGATGTATGTATGAGAAAAATTCAGATGCAAACATAGCCATGAAACATACAAAGTGGATCTATGTGTCAAACAAATCATCAATATTCCATCACAACATAGACCATGAATGATGAGATCCAGGGTCTTCAATCCTGTAGTTCGTAAGTACAAATATAGCCATGTGATTACAGGTGTTGGAGTCGAACATGGTTAGAAACCACTTGATTATCGGTCATTAATGAAAACCATTAACAAGTGTGAGGGAAATCACCATTGATGTCAATGACTCCCAAGGTATTGTATTACAATCCAACGAATGTGAATAAATGAGTTGAAGTCGAACATTCGATGGAATATTTTTATCAGGGACCAATGATGTGAATCCGTTGTCAAGAGTGAAGAAACCTGCAATTAGGGCATGCAGGCTCTAAGATATTAAACGATTTATAAATCTCATCCCTGGATAATGAGTTGAAGTCAACAGGAAGAGACTCATCATAGGAGGGCCTTGATGTATCCCCCATCAATGACACGAAATAAGTAACAGATTTAGGATAGATTAAAATATGAATATGATCTGAAACTAACATAGGGAAGGTCAACATGGTAGGAATTGACAACTGCAGATGGCCGACTCAAGAGGGGGCTTATTCAGACTTCTCTTGAACATATGGATGACACGACGACAGTCTTGGAAGCATTGACTCAAAGACAACCCAAGATATAAACTTGCAGAAAGTCAGACGAGAGACAATTGGATTTCCCAACCCGGATTCAAATGATGAAAAAGGGGGTGTCATGTTCAAGAGCGACTCTTCACTACCACTAACACGGATACAAATACACATTTCTTTCCCAAATTTCCCCCCACCATTTTTGGCGAGTACCTCTTTATTTTTACACAAGCTTGAGGAGGATAGCATATGTTTGTAATGTAATCTCATCCTTCAGACGAGTCCCTCAGAGTATTTTTGAAGAACCCTAAGAAGGAGTGGTTCGGTCCCATGTGGGTCTTTCGATGTTTGTTTAACAAGTCCAAAGATAGAAAACTCAGGGGGGTTTCATGTTTATAGAGTTTTAAAAACACTTAAAGAGAACTCTCTCAGTTCCTTTTTCGTAAAATAGTTCGACGGGACCAGAAAAGTGATAAACTATCGCCCATCGAACGTTTTGTTCAAATACTTTTACGAGCGTGAACAGAACAAGGTCGCTCAGCAATCTTTTCGTTTTTATGGACTGTGAAAAGAGATTAAATGATACTCCATGTGTGTCACTTTTCTTGTTACCATGACGAGTATGAAAAGATGACAAAAGTATACTTGGTTGTGTTCTCATAAATTTTCGAGCACAAGAACAAACGAAGAGTGAACTCGAGGTTTTACTAAAAAGTATTGATATGCGTAACGAAGAGAAAACAAATTATGGAACAAACATCCATACTCCGTTAATTAGGACCCTAGTATTCTTCCTACAAGAAACAAGACATTCACGAGGCTATTAGACTTGAGGGTTTATAACAAAATGCATTTATATAATATAAAATATTATGAAAAAAGGTAAAAAGTGAAATAAATAAGAGTAAGAGATCTTTTTACCATTTCATTTGCATTTGGTCAAGAACTTGTCTAAAAAACCCTTTTTTACCCCTTACTTTGGTTGTCGATTGTGAGGAGCACAGGCGACCATTTGGCGAACGGTCTCCATCAAGACGGTAAGATCTTCATCCTCTTCTTTTTTAATGGATTGAAATTCGTTTTTAGTGGTTAAAAGATGTTTTTTGGGTGATTTTTTGGGTCGGTAGGCATGCGTTGGGGCCGCTGCAGGTGACTAGTATCGAGTCCTGCAGAAAACAAGGATTTCCATAGGCACCCAATGGCTCACCTACGGAAACCCCGCACTGTAATTGAAGCCCGGTTGCGATGGCCGAAAACCCAAAAATAAAAGCATGCGTTGGACCAAAAATAATTCAAAAAATGATGATTAAAGTTGTTAACTGTCTTCTCTCACCTCCATGCAGGTGATTGATTGCCAAAATGTTGGACTGGAGAGAATGAGAGCATGAGGATGATGACTTCATGGATTTGAATGATCCAGGCACCGTTAATGCCCTTTGACAGTGTGGCTTGTTAAAGTTATTCAAAATCCAAGGCATGAGAGCCCAACTGAGACTATTAGAGTACTTGGTCCACATGTGGGACATGGACCAATAAGTGTTTCATGTGGGTGTCCATGTTCTTTCCTTGGACACCAAAGATACTTACTTTTTGATGAGGCTATCCCGTCATGGGGAACATGTGACCCTAACAGGGGGTCGAGGTGGTGGCTTGTCGATGAGCGAGTACATCTGTTGGTATTGTGAACCTCAGGCCAAGAGGTGCAAAGGTAAAGTGGCCATCAGAGGAGTTCGAGATCTGAGTCTTAAAACCATTCTCTTTACTATTGCATGGATGGTGGGAAGTGCTTCGCTGCACATGTCCCTCCAGAGTTATTTTCAATACGCCATTGAATGCACAGAACCTCGAGTGTTCAATTGGTGTGATGGTGTGCTCTGCAGTATGAAGACACAACTCACTAAAAACAAGAATGGAGACCTAAATAAGTTTGGGTATGGGTCCATTTTGGTGTCTTTCTTCTTAGAAAGAGTCCCTCATTTGTGGCTACAGGTAGAGTGGGGAATACCAGCCCCATGAGACCCAAGAATGAAACGATGGTGTGACCTTATGGCTCGACATTTAGTGGGCCCCATCGTCAAGTACAATGATGCATTTTTTTACTAGTTAAGGCCCCAAATTTTGATGATTGATGATTATACATATGTCGGCCTGGACTTTCGGGATGATCCCTACTTGGTTCTCCCTGAGGGATTTTAGTGGGGAAATCTAGGTAAGAAATACATTTTGTTCTTTATAGTGTTTTTGTGGATTTTGAGGATTTAAGATTTTTTTTGTGTTTTCGATCTAAAGCCTAACCAAAAAATTTTGACCATGCAGATGTAGGGCCACACCAGCCTCCGGGCACATCTCCGATCCAGAGATGAGGAGAGGTAGGTGTATTAGCAGGGTGGGATGTTGGTGACTATGAGGCAATGGAGCAGAACCTAGAGGGTCTGACAACATGCATTCCCGACATCTCGATCGAGGAGATCCCGAGGTGTTATCAACACCATACTGTAGGCGTGTCTGGCTCACTTAGTCAGTTACTTCGTAGGGTGGCACAGGCAGTAGTATGCTACCATGAGCAGCATCCATGATGTTATTTTGTAGAAGCCATGGGCTTCATATTTTGATATTTTGGTCCTTGGATGGAAAACATTTTATCATTATATATATATATATACATGAGGCTTCTATCGGCTTACTCTGCTTCTATATACAATGTGTAATGTGTGATTAGATTTATAAATGTCTCAAATGTTTGTCTAACACATAATTACCTAGAGCATTAGTTAATGTATTTAGACATATAGGAATGTGTTGATATTCAATATAATCGAAATAATGTTCCAAGAGGTGAATTTGTAGATATACCCGTAACAAAGTAGGACTTCGGATAGTATAGAAATTACTTAACTGGATCACTACTAGTTGTGAATCAAGTTGTACAACGAAGTGACGAATCCCAAGTGAAATAGAATCGGTAAATAATTCGATGACTGTGCTATATTCTGAGATATTATTGGTTGCACAACCGAAGCAAACACCTTGTAGACTGATAAGTTCATTGGTAAGTGCATATATTTCCCAAGCAACAGAAGCTAGGTTATGAGTACTATGCTAGCACCATCAACGAAGCCAATATAGGGTAGTGAAGACACCGACATATGGAAACCAAGCACAACGCAAGGTAAGCAGTTGGGGGTAGAAACCAAATAATGAAAAGAACACAAAAGTAACACACAAGAGTATGGTACAGTAAAAGTACAAGCACTCATGCAGAGACAGTCTAAGCATAGTACTTCTTCAAGTAAAGCCCATTTCTGGGTTCACTCAAAGGAATGCCATCATAATCTACTAACTCGTAAGCTCCCTTCTCTAACACTCGTTTGACGATATATGGACCTCGCCACATAGCTTCGAATTTTTTGGCTCCTAGTAGATCACAATCTTCTTCATAGAGGAGAACTAGATCTCCCTCAGAGAAAACACGTGGCTTGACATGCTTGTCATATTGGGATTTTACGTGTTTCTTCTAAGTTTCAATAACTAGGGTGGCATCAAAATAGGTCTCATATAATTGCATAAGATACAATAGACGTTCTTCTTTGGTAGAGGTGTTTGGGAGAAGTTCGACGGCTAGCTTCAAAGATGGTATTTCACATTCAATCGGGAGAACGGATTCAATGTCATAGACTAGTTGAAAAGGGGTAAATCCCGTAGCATACTTCACGGATGTCTGATAGGCCCATAATGCTGAAAACAACATCATGTGCCAACTAGTCTTATGGATTCCTATTATCTAACGAAGCATAGTGATAAGGATTTTATTTATTCCTTCAACTTGGTCGTTGGCCTGTGGATAGTAGGGGGTTGAGTTTTCATGCCGAACACCCAACTTTTTAGTAAGTTCAGACATCATAAAGTTTTGAAAATGACTACCGTGATCAGTAATGATAGCTTGTGGGATCCTAAATCGAGTAATAATATGATTAAATAAGAAAAGGGTTGTATTTTTCCCAGTATTGTCGAATGTATGCATCGCCTCGGCCCATTTCTTGAAATAATCCACGACTACGATAATGTATCCATGCCCCTCGGCCGAGTGAGGGTTACATGTCATGAAAGCGATACCCCATTTTGTGAAAGGTCCAATGGAAACTACAGGGTGTAAGGGAGCGGGATGTGATCTTATTTTATTATTGTACGTTTGGAAAGCATGGCATTTTTGGACAACGGTAATACAATCTTTGAATAAAGAAGGCCAGAAATACCATGCTCATAAGATATTTTGGGCAGTAGCATACCCAGACATGTGACCACCACATGCTCCAGAATGTCATCCATTCAACGCTTTCTCAGCCTCGTCATAGGTGAGACATCGTCGAAAAATGAAGTCAACCCCACGGTGATAAAGAGTGTCACCGAGGATGATATATTGACTAGCTTGATATCATATATGATGATGGTCAGCGCTAGATAGATCAGGGCGGAAAGTTTGAGTCTGGAGATATATAATAATATCACCATACCAAAGGTCATCGGAACTAATCAGAAAAAGAGATTCACCATGCAAAGAATCTTTTGCTACATTTTTTGTCTCAGTGCAAGGAAGGTCACACATTAGTTTGGCAAACACCAAAGATTTTTTAGACTTAGCGCGTTTGAATTCTAAGTCAAACTCTTAGAGAATCACTATCCATTTAGAGTACTTGCCCCCTAGCAATTGGCATGTAATAATGTGTTTCATGGGGTTGCAATCGTAAATTACAGTGGTCTTGCGTAATAGGATGTAGTGACGGAAACGTTGGACAGCTTGAACAGCTGCCAGGACCAGTTTTTCAACATGTAAATATTTGGTTTCGGTGGTCGTGAGACTCCAACTCAAATAATAGATGACATGTTCATCATGTGAATCATCTTCTTGGACTAGAACCATGGTGATGGTAGAGTCCGAAGCAGCGAGATAAAGTAAGTAATCTCGACTATAATCGGGTGGGAAAAGTAATGGGGTACGGGTTAAAGTCAGTTTCAAAGCTTCGAAATCTTTGTTGGCAGTGGAATCCCATATGATCTCAGAACCTTTCTTTAGCAGTCAAGTAAATATGAGCGTTAGTTGAGCGTAGTTTGGGATGAAATGACATAAAACATTTGCCTTCCCTTGCAAACTTTGAAGCTGGCGAAGTGAAGAAGGAGGAGGGAGATTGAGGATCACCTCGACCTTCAAAGGATCGACCCTGATCCCTTGGAGTGAAATGATAAAACCTATAAGTCGGTCGGACTCCACATAGAAAACAAATTTGTGTGGGTTTAAGCATATAAGATAGAATCGACAATGAAGGAAAATGGCTTATAGGTGTGTTGGATGGTCACTACGATGCATGGAATGTGCCAGTAGGTCATCTAGATATGGTTGTACAATGTGCTTGATATCATGAAAATCATAAGACATGGCACGTTGAAAATTCACACTGGTGTTCTTTAAACCGAAGGGTAGTTTCCGGTAGGAAAAGGTTCCCCAAGGACAAATAAAATTGGTTTTGTGTTGATCCGCGGATAAGATGTTGATTTGATTATAGCCGGAGAAACCATCCATTAAAGAGAATATTTCACTCCTGGCACAATCGTCGACGATCTGGTCAACGAAGGGGGTGGGAAAGTTGTCCTTAGGACAAGCTTGATTGATATCCCTATAATCAACGCAGACACAGATCGTACCTTGTTTCTTGTTAACCGGAATGATATTGGATGCAGTACCCCTTAACATATGTGGATTAGTGTTTGGAATCCCCTATATGTATATGAGGGATGCAATATTCATGTGGAGAACCAACCAGTATTGACTAATCAAGGATGGGAATTCCTACATCATCAACGTGCATAAAGGAAAGTCAAAGACCTCACTAGTAAGTGCCAAACAAGCCAAGAAGTTCATTAGTTCCAGTAACAAATATGTTTTACTTTTATTAAGAGAAAATTAGACTGAGGATTAGTCGATAAAAGTAAAGGCATTTCTAGAGGGGTGTACTAAAGTGAAGAAACATTAGTTTAAGGAGTTTCTACAAGTATACATAGAAGTGTTTCATGAGCCTAAAAGGCTACCACCCAAGAGGGTAGTGGAGCACGAAATACAATTATTTCCAGAATCTCCGTTGTCAAATATTGGGTTTGTATAAACAGTCCATTCTGGAAGAAAATTAAGTGATGAGGTAGTTGCAGCAGTTATTAGAGTAGGTTGTGATTCAACAAAGCACCTCGCCTTGTGTGTCACCTATCATAATTTTACAAAATAAGGATGGGAATTGATGAATATGTATCGGATATAGAGAATTGAACAAGATTACACACTAAAAAATTGGCACCCTCATCCCAGGATCAATGATATTTTAGATCATTTGCAACACACAAAATATTTCACCAAGTTGGATTTCAAATCAGGATACCACTAGGTACGCAACAAGGAAGAACACACCTGGAAGATTGCCTTCATACAAGGCAACGTTTTTATCAATGGTTGGTCATTCCATTTGGTTTATGTAATGCACCAGCTATGTTTATGAGACTGATGAATGATGTATTACGTGTGTTGGGCCTTGAAAACTTACTCTTTTTGTCATTACCTTTGCATTTGTTTTAGTCATCTTCATATACTATACCTTCATTTTTCCATCATAATCCTTGCTTGATTCCAGAAGTGATATAAAATAGTGTTTGAGGTAAACGTTTAGTCTTTGACATATTTTTTTTATTCTTAATGCAATCGAGTTTAATATTTTGTTATTTTAAAAAATCTACAGAATCCCATGATTTTGTAGTTACCTAATTTTTGTAGATTACTAATGATTGTTTCGGTAGCATATTTATCCATTTGCAAGGATCGAGCCACTTCTAGATCTACTCTAGAGTTACCACAAATTCCAAATCGACACCTTAAGATTATCCACCTGTTAGATCAACACGAGGACCTCTCAACATATCAATGAAGGGAAAGTCAACGCTCCAGTCAACATATCTATGTGGAAAAGCACGCAAGACCAGAATCAACCAAAATTTTCGTGAAAGAGAATGAGAGTGCATGAAGAAATTCATGCATACCTGTCATGAATTTATTCATATCATTTAGTTAATAAATTGGGGAAAGATCAAAAGAATATTGTAAATCAGATCTTTTGTCTATCGTGTGCATTTCTATTATGATTCAAGCTGATATTATTCCATAGAAATTGGATCTGAGAGATGACAATTTACTTGTATAAATAAGAAATATCAAACATTACCAAGGGGGTGTCAAGACTTTGTAATTGAATTTAAGTTTAATACAAGTGTTTCCTATTATTCCAATTTTGTGTTCACTTTATGAAATAGTTCTTTTTAGTTCGTAATTGCATAAGAATCTCATAGTGACATGCTTGGAAGCAGGAGGGCCCCTTGATACTGAATTTGTTGCTTCATTTCAATTTCAATTCCTTACTTTTAGTTGTGTGCTTCATTATGTTTGTATTCCATTTCATTCTTAGCTTCACTTGATATTTGTTAGCTTGTTACAACAATTAGTGATCATATTCATCGTTGATTGACAGGAACATTATGGTAACTTCTATAGTTTATGAAACTAATTCGTAAAATTCATAAGGCTAATGATCAGAGATTAAAAGAATGATTGAACTATTGTTGTAATCACATTGTTGGCATTGTTTTCTATTCTTTAAGCTTGCTTGATTCATTTATCAGTTCTACCATAGTACAGTTAATCATACCTATCTTTGGTTAACAGAACCCTTTGATAATTTATGTAGTTCATGGAATAATAATGATAAAATTCATGAAATTAATGGTCAAATATTAAGGAATGATTGAATTATTACTATCACACTACTAAATTTTTCTCTTTACTCTCTTTTAGTTATGATTTCTCTATTTTCAGAAAAGACATAATTCTCTTCTTATAAAAATTCATATTGTGGAATTTAGATCAACAATTAGTTTCCTTCACACATTCACATTAATAAATGAGGAACTAAATCCCTGCACATACATTTCTTTATACTTCATAATATTACAAACCTGAGTTGATATTTTAATGCATCAGATTCATTCAACTGAATTTGACTAACATTTTTGGTGTCGTTTTTGGGGAAGTGTAAAAAGGCATTTAGATTTTCTTTTATCACGATAAATAGGATGCATGAGTAGATGTAGGGATAATAGAGGTAGATTTACAAGTGGTAGAATTACACCAAACATTACTCCAACCACTTCAACACATGGTAATGTAAGAGCCACATCATCTAACCCATCTGTAGGTAGAACCACGAGTGGAGGTCGAATAGGAAGACTCATTACTACACAAACTAAAGGAAAAGAGAAAGAAGGAGAAGATATTTCTAAAACAATCAAAATTCCAGTAGCCTCATAAGAAGTTGTTATACTTCCAGACCAACCTTCATAGGAAGAATCATTTGGTGATCAACCTAAAATATTAGTTCTAGAGAATCCCATTGAGTAACCAGAATTATCTAACACATCAAAGTAATCTATACATTTCAACAATAACAGTATGTCTGGGGTATACAATGACCGAGAGGAAAGGGGACCTAGAGGAGGTAATGAGGAAAAATAACAACGTCGAGAAGGGACATGAACATCAAATGAAGAAGAAGACTTTGGATTCCCAATTCTGGATCCAATAGGTATAGTCCAAATGAAAAACATACCACCATATGCATTACCTAATTTCCAAGGATGGTTTATGAGGATCCATAAACATTCCTTTTTTAATTTGATGTGTTATGTTGTTGCTATGATTATTCTTTTGATGCTCAAAAATTGAAGTTATTTCTAGCCACTCTCAAGGATGTTGCTTTACAGTGGTTCATGGGTTTAGGAACTAATTCTATTAAAACATGGGGTGAGATGAGAAAAGTATTTCTTGAAAAATATCATAATTATTGTACAAATCAAGGGATGAGAGAAGAAATGTTTAAAATGTCACGAAAAGAAGATGAAATATTAGGATATTACTTAGAAATATTTCATTACACTGTCAAAAGGGAAAAACAACATACTCTTGAATTTGATACTCTTAATCTAATGTGTAAAGGAGATATTTCACACTTAACCTGTCCAAAAATTTGTGAGTTATTCAAACACATTTCACGAGGAAAATCCAAATATGGTAAGGGACCTAGGGGGTTGTAGCCTCATTCTGGTTGTAGCCAGAGAATTGGGGATTTGGAGCTTCCCTCAGGTTGTAGCCTAAAAATATAGGAGGTTGGAGCCTCCTTCCAGTTGCAGCTTGAGAACAAATGAAGTTGGTGCTTCCAAAGAATGTAATTCTTAAGGACATATAAAAAAAAGAATTTTGTGGTTTTCTCTCGCATTGGGTTTCCACGTAAAAATACTAGTGTATTTTTTATGTGTATGATTGTTCATGGTTTATTTACTTAGCACTTGTTGAATAATAATGGTATATTGATCATAAATATAAATAACACTTACATACTTACATACTATGGTTAAAAGGATTAAAAAACTCTATTACTTATTCACCCCCCCCCCCCTTA
>ML782509.1:943335-953648 GCA_009831015.1 Picea engelmannii
CATCAAACAAACTTGGGTCCATTACCCAAACCTGGGGTCTCCAACTTCTCATGGCCATAACTCTCTAACCGTGAGGAGTTATGTGACGTTCCACATACCACTAGAAATGGAATGACAAGAACTATCCATCTAGGATAGTTTACCTGACAAATTCATTTTACTTCATCTCATTATTCCACAATTAAGCATGGGTTCTCTTACTCCGCAAAGTGTCTTCCCGTGAGGGCTTTCACCATAAGGGGACCACTTTGGAGTTCATCCATCTTTACTTCTTATCAACCATGACAAGAAAATAATTATTCATCTTTACATCAAACAATATTGGGTCCATTACCCAAACCTTTGTGTTGTGGATCTTTCTTCAAGGGTTGACATCAATGACAACCAACCTTAATCAACAGCAGCACCAACCTGTATTAGCCAGTTCGTAGCGCCAAGCGCTGCGAACTCTCATGTAGCTGCTCTTTTTGTTTGAAAATGCATCAAAACACTCCAAAACTATACCAAGTGTCACCAACTGCTATAATAACATATGATAGTGATATAAGGCATAGGAAATATAACACATCCTCAACTGAATCTTGACTTATCAAAGATGATTGTCTTCAAATTTACAAAATACCAAAACAAGAAACTGTCAAAAATGATATGAGTCAAGGTGTTCATCTTCTTCACTTTCTGACTCTAGAGCTCCTCTTTGTGGCAGTTTTAGCTAATATATCTAAATTATTCTTGGCCAGCTCCTCTCTAAAAGGATTTCGCTTCATATTTAGCCCTCTGATCTGACTTTGGTAGGCTATGTTCTGTCTGTACAAGTTTCTAAGTTGCCTATGAAGAGGTCAAAACCTTTTAGCTATAAACTTATCCTTTTCAAGAGTTCCACGATACATTTCCATAAGTTCATTTAACTTCTTCTTTTCAACCAACTCCTCTCTTTTTAGTTTAGCAATTTCAGTCCTTGCCTCTTTAAGCTGTCTATTTAGCCTCTTAAAGGTAGGATTTTCTGGAGGAGTAGTTATGTCTACTATTTCAATGGGATCATTGATAGGTACACATTTACCCTTTCTCTAGATCAGGGCTCTCATTTTAACTTTTTGCACAATGCTTTCATGTTTTGTTGACGCTCTAGTAACAAGTCTCCTAGCCTTGACCTTGTCTGCAGCAGGTGGTGAAGAGAACAACAACTTTCTTCCTCTCAAACATGTGGCACTAGTTGGAGGAGTCTCTACTGGACTGGGAGCTGGAAAAGGTAAAACCTCTCTTTATGGGGACTAAGAATATCCTCCTTCTTCTACATGTTCCTTTGTTGCTTTATGTTTTTTAGCAGACCTGGTCCTCTTCCTTTTCTTATGCATCCCCAACTATACAATCTTGTCAACCTGAAGAGGTCTTTGTAACTTAGACTATGGGGTAGGAGCAATTTTAAGTTGAAAGTTTGAAGAAGTAATGAATTCTTTCCATTCCATGTTTCTTTTTCTTAATTCATCCATCACTGGCATATTTATCAGTCCTGAATGAAAAACACTTGTATCAACTACCTTAGACTTAGCTTGAACCCTATCATACATTTTTCCAATACTTTTGAACAAGTAGAAAGGAAGATTCATAGCATATTTCCCTGTGAAGTGTAGAAGTAACCTTATGTGGTATTGATAGATCATGCTAAATATCCCTTCACAGGTAAAGTATCTTTGAATTATCTTCATCATTTTATCAAAACCCTCTAAGATATGGTTTCTGGGCACACCCTTTGACAAATTGTCTTGGTATTCTGGTTTGAGTAATTCCATTGAAAAGGAAGCATTCAGGGTTATGGCCTTGAACCATCTCTCCCCAGTACTAGGTATCTCAGTGGTTGTTGATATGGTCCTCTCAAATACCTCAAATTATAGTACCCCAACCTCGATCTTGGTTCCATCAAAGTTCAATGCGAATTCTTTAGCCACCTTTGGGTGCCCCCTCTACATTTTCTGATAGAAATTAATGCATCCCACTCTTTGGAAGACCTCCTTGATCAGGGGTTCCTCAACAAGTAGTTGCATATCATAAGGCTCTATCCTCACAATGTCCCCAGCTTTGGGAACCTTCTTTTGCTGAGTATCCATTAGTGCTAGCTAGGATGGATTTGTCACGGTACTGAATAATTACCCACAATTGAAAACAGAGAAGCAGGGGAAATGACCACTGGAAAAAATAAGAAAAGTCCAAACATACTTCTCACAATGACAATGCTTCTAAGTAATGATGAAATTTTTTAATAGTGAGGTTATCTTCATAATCATATCAAAAAGGACTATGAATAACTAATGAATTGGTTAAAGACTACTTTGCAAAGGATGTTGGAACAGAGCGTTCGCAACACTGGCTGACTACACAGAATTCACAGTGCCAGAGAAAGGTTTTTGGAAAATTTGTATGAGATGAGATATGCAAAGGCCAGGGATCAATATATAAGGTAACTCAGGCCCAGGGATGATGATGGCTTCAAGAGATAAGATACAGAACGTGAGGAGAGGGTTATGGAGCTTATTTACAGGTCGATGATATAGTTCGCAGTGCCATCCAACCAGTTCACAACACCACAAAAAGGAAAATCTCATAGAGTACCTAGCAGCCTGGAGATGAAGGTTGGTATCTTCATATTTTCACAGGAGCGCCTGCAAGTGGTCTAACCGCTAACTCATCCCCTGCAGCCAGATCGCAACGAAGTGTGTGTTCAGGAAAATATATGAATTATCTTACTCAAGCATTTTTTAATCTTTCCTGACTAAGCCAAGATAGTCGGGAATATCACCCTATGTTTTATAGCCTCAAAAATATTTTCCCAATCCACAAGTATTAATTACAAGGGTTTAGGATGATTTTTTTTATGAAAAGAATGTTGCAAAATAACATAAAATTGTTATGTAAGTTTCTGAAAAATATATAGATTACAAAAAGTAAATGTGGAGATCAAAAAGCAAAAGTAACCAAGTCACAGGTACACACAAATGAGACAGAATATAAATCTACTTTATTTCATTCCAAGAAATCAAAAGTGTTTTTCTCTTTACAAAACCCTTGTGAGGGCATGGACCAAAGTCTAATTTAGATATCCCCGATGAAAACCATACAAAAGGACTCTGACAAGAAGTAAAAACTGAACTTTTTAATCTGGATCAGCTTGCCATGGACTACTGCCAATTTGACTCTGCAAAATATCCTTTATCAGCTATGAAACTTAATCCATAAACAGACAAGTATACATATACTATCAAGGATGAATCAACACCTCTAAAACAAGCATCTGAATTATTTGGTTCAGTTTTGAACCTTGTTGTCTACAATAGGACCCTGCTGTCAAAAAGAGAAGTAGGCTTTGAATGAACTCAAGAATGAATGAAAATTGAAACTATCTCATGAAATCAAAAGAGCAAACCTTAGTCTTGCTTTCTCCTTCTATTCTCCCTTTGTTTCTTCTTCTCATTTAGCTTTTATGCCTTCCAAATAAGTTGAAGTAGTTCAACTACTTTCTTTAGTTAAGTTAGTTTTACTTAACTAATTTAGTTTAGGAAAAATAATAATAATAATAATAGTTAAGGGTCTTTATTTAATAATAACTAGGTAGGTGGGACCCCTTGTGACTCCCTTCTTTTATTCTTTTCAAATTATAAAATAAAACACAATTGGATAATCATTTAAACACATGCCACCTTGTAAATTCCTTAAATACCTTCAAAATTTGAATATTTAAATATCAGAAATAATTCAAATCATATCCAAAAATATGTAAATATCCACATTATCCAAAAAAAAAAAAAACTTGTTGTCCAAAATTTCTGCAAACCACTGTCTTCAACAACTCAATCATAAAAACACATAAATTAAAATCCATACTTCCCACTCTGACATGCAATCTTTCTTTTATCACTGTTGTCCCCCTTTGACTTCCCGGAAGTAGCCTTTGGTTGATTTGAACCTGGAGGTTGTATCTCACTAATAACATGGGAACAATTTTCCTTCAGATGCATACGGGAGGACACCGATTTTGAAGAGTCATTTGAAGGAGAGGAAGGGGAGGAAACAACTTTGCCTTTATCTTGCACATGGGGGATATTAGTTTTAATCCTTTTACTAGCATGAGAGGATTGAACAAGTGAATGCACAGGAGAAATTTGAACATTAGAATTTACAGGTGGTAGAGGAGGTAATGAAAAATTGGGCCAGCCACGATGGTGAGAGACATCCATATTGACAATCTCTTGCCATCCATCATTTGCAGGGACTTCTGGTTGCAAGGACACATGAGGAGGCACAGGAATACTAGGGATGTTTTGAGGCTAAAATGGAGGTCTCTCTGGTCAAGGTTGTACTATTCCTTGACCGATCCAGTTAAAGAACCCATCTTGGAACAGTTGGTTCAATTCCTGGGGGTCAACATCAAAATTAATAGAGAATCTAGGCCTTCTAGGCCCTCTGTTCAAGTTACCTCTTCCTCTATTATTTCTACCATGGTTTCCCCTGCTGAAGAAACTCATCATGTATGCAGAAATTCATCAGTAACTAGCCCTTGACAAGCCATACATGATATTCTTCTTGTATGAAACAAAATTTGGCTCAAGAATTGACACAAGACCCATGCAAATCCATCCATAAGAAATCATTTAATAATTTCCAAGTGAGCAGGGGGTGACAGGGATCATGGGAAATATGAAGGTAGTGTAATGAGTGAAAGTTGGTATAATGAGGGGGAATAAACACACAAATACTGCTCAGCAATTAATAAAATAATTTAACTGTGCAGTCAAATACCAAAAATATCAGTTGCCATCTATTTCTGTGTTATCACTTTTTGTTGTTGTTATACAGATTTTTTTTAAATTTATTTTATAGAACAGTGTTGTCGAAATGAAATCGGGATTATGAGGGGGATATAATGAGATAAAAGTGGTAGCATGACACGGATATAATATGGATACTTCTCATATAAAATAAATCAAATCAAACAATTAATCATAACTATCAGCATTCACTTTTAAAAACCACCATCAAACTGTCATTTATTTTACAGATTATTTGCTGACTTTCAAAAAAACAACAACTCATATTCCTAGAAATACTCAATTATAGTAGCCTTTGCGTCTATATAATATTTATATAGCATTCCTATCAACAGTCTTGAAACCGATATGCTAAACATAATAACCCTTTGAGCCACATCCATTCGTATTCCAATGCTAAATCTATTTTCCTTTTAAAACCAATAGAAGACGCACAGTGATCTCAGCCATTTATAACAAATTCTTGTTCTTTAAAATCAAAAAATAACATGCACAAAATTAGCCACCATTATCCATTGTTTAAACGTTGTTTATCATAACCAACTAGGCGTTAAAAATCATAATCAGGCCCTTTGTTCCTTTCACACACAGGTGTCTCTTTTAAAAATATAATCAACATAGGGATTGATTCGAACAACATTCAACAATTAACATGCAACTCTGAGCCCAAACTTCTCATAATTTCACATGTACATACTTCCTTTTAAAACTGCCCAATCAAAAAATAGAACCAACTCATGCACGTTCAAAGAAACACACACAGTGCTCTTTTACCCTCAACTGGATTGATACGATATCAAGATCAAGATTAGGGTTTAAACAGAGCGAACAGAGAGAAACAACAGTCAATCAAAGGAATAAGTCCTCAGAAAACACATACAGCTCGTGCCTTCAAAAATTTACCACATGTAACAACTCTTGACAGTGAGGGTTATCAATGACAATCAGCCACCTCCAACAGAGAACGAGAAGAAGTGAACACTTAAAATAACTGTAAAAAGAACATCCGAGCAAAAACCATGGCCAACCAAAGCATATATAAAGCTTCCATTAAAGTTCTGGGTGATACTAAACCCAATTGTGCAATGCTTCCAAGCAATCAACGATAATGAGGGCAACGTCGTGATAAAAAACAGCTTGGGGCTCAACCAAGACATGGAAAGAAACACTCCAATGCTTAACAGTTCACATTGCAACCCGGAGAATCGAAACATATCGACCATAGAGATGAAAAGGAGTGGAAAAACTTAACACCAAGACTGGTTGTAAAACCCATGCGCAAAGCTCAAAGCTTGCTAAACTATAATCATAAGTTCCACAGAGAACCAGACAAAAAACCCCAAGCTGACCGAACATGCCTTTCTGTGATTTAACCAATAAACCCATGTATAGACTACACACAACCAGGAATAACCATTCTTCTTTATTTAAAATGCCAACAGTCTATAATATTCACAAGAAAAACCCACGGACATAGCATCGATACACAGTCCAAAAACTTAAGAAAAACACAGACCTCAAGCAATTATGATCCAAAAATCAATTCATAATGCAGAGTAACCATCATGGATGGAAAAATAAGGAACCATACCTAGAAAATATTGCTCGAGGGAGAGAGTTAGAATATATCCTCCTTCACAACCAAAAATCGCAGAGCATCAATAACCACCAAAGACAAAAAACCAAATGAAAGTATGGCTAGGGTGATGGGCCTCGAGGGTTGTTTGAGTGATGTGTAGTAAATGCACGTCTCTTCCTTCCCCAGCCTCATTCAATTCAACGTGCAAGCCAGCCAAATCACCATAACATTAACCATTAAATCAACCATATATTCCATTGATATATTCCATTACATAGTGTGCCACCCAAAGTAATGTCAAAACCTTTTTTTTTTAAACAACAATGCACCATGCATTACCCTATGTGCTTCAACATCTATCATATAACAAAGAACATAAGTCTAGAAGTGAGGGTTATGCACCCTCTTTTTATCACAATAGCACATATCATTTGGGCTTGTGTATAGTCCTTTTGTTTAGAAGAGCTCCCATATCATCCCCTTGTATAAAATCATATGTAAAACAATTAATCCATGTTTAATTGCAACATCCAAAACAACCTGTAATAATATTTGTATCCATAGGATAGCCATAATTTGTGAGTGATCACCAAAACCATATATCCATGCAACAATCAACCAACCATCTTATGTCGTCATAACAATTAAAACCATGACTTGAATCATCAAACTGTAGAAGACTGTGTTGGCATCATCAAAATAGCAAACAAAATATATAAGTGCAACATATCCATCATGGTGCCATCAGTATACAAGGGGGTCCCACCCATTGGTTTATTATTATTATTATAAATAAATAATAGAGCTTGGCAATCATTTGCGAGCAGTACTCATCGTTCTGTTTTTATGCATCAACAACCGGCAACTCCATAGGTAAATTTGTTTCCAACAAACTAAGAACTCAAATGGTCTGGTTTCGCAGACCAGGTGAACATTAGATCAATGAATGTATATCCGAATGATTATGCAACAGGGGAAGTGAGGCGGTTTAAGGGAAAAGATGATTTGGGAATTAGGGAATAACTTATGGAAAATGTTACGTATGAGGGGGTTATTCCTGTATGCATAAAATTTGATTAATCACAGTAAAAGAATTCTTTTCTTTAAGGAGAAAAACTCTAGTGTGCTCTTTTTGAATCTTGGAGCGGAGGGAAGACAAGGAAAGTAGAAAATAGGGATAAAAAACCAACAATCTTATCTAATAGCAGTACTGGAAGCAGATAGCAATTTCAATGATGTCTTCAAGGGGGGACATCATGACAGTTGTGCAACCTGATTGTTATTGATTAAAAATACTTGCAGAATAGCATTGTTGTGGAAAAACTGATCCAAAATTTAATTTCTGACAAGAAAAGAAGTCAATAAAAGAAATCAAATCAGCAAAAAGAAATAATAGCAAAGGAAAATCAAATAAATGAAACAAAACTATAATACAGGAGTAACTCCATACAACATTTAAAATTTCAAACTGGTTCCACATAGTGCTTTAAGTGGGAACCGTTGGTGCTATAGGAAAATAATCGCTCTTCCAAGTCCTTTAGAATATAATAATTTGTGCCCAGGACAAAAGCGATTTTAAAAGGACCCAACCATAACTTTTGAAACTTTGAATGACTTCCTCTATTAGCGCGAGCTGAATCCCACAGCAAGACTTTTTTATTGACCTTAAATCTGAAATATTTTTCACTTCTATTGAAATATCTCTTAATGGTTTGTTGTCTTCTCTTTATGTTTTCCAAGGCAAATGTCCTTTGTTCCTCTAAAGACAATAGTGCATTTATCCTTTGAGGAATATTAGAATAATTCAATTCTTCCATCTGTAGCATCAGCCTTAAAGAAGAAAGTTCCAGCTCGGTAGGAAGAATGGCTTCTTGACCATAAACAAGCTGAAAGGGGGTGAAACCAATGCTCACCTTGGTGGTAGTGCGATCTTCCCAAAGGTTGTAAGTGAGGAGGGTGTGTCATTGATGAGGCTTATCTTTGATGAGCCTCTTGATAATTCTAACTAGATTTTTGTTAGTAGACTCAGCTTGTCCATTTCCTTGAAGGTAATAAGTTGATGAGGTAAAATGTTTAACTCCCAGTTTAGCTAGAAACTGAGTTAGCTTAGCAGAAATAAAAGCAGGACCATTGTCTGTAATAATATCCAAAGGAAGACCAAATATGGAAAAGACATTAGTTTCAAGAAAAGAAATAACCTACTCATCCTGCGAATGCTTAAGTGGGATAGCTTCAGTCCATTTCGTAAAATAGTATGTGGTTGTCAAGATAAAAATGTTAAGCCATAATATTGGCTCATTACCCCTTAATTGGGGCATATTAGATTAGTAATGTTATTTTATTTATGTCATCTTTATTCCATTAGTTGTAATTATACCTCCTAGTCTCCTATATATACCAAGGAGACATTTTCATTTGGAATCATCTTGTACTTGAACATTTGTGTGAGGTAAAAGGAGGTTTTCCCCTCGAAGAGGCTTATTATCTGAAATTATCTCTTTTTCAATGTGTTGAGTACTTATTCTAAGTTTTTTATATGCTATATTGATATTTGGTTCTTAACATATGGTATCAGAGCTCAAGGTCTTGGGGTTTCGCTGCTACATCTGAGACACCGTGGAATTTTTGCTATAACTTTTTTTCTACAATGATTCAGAAGGAACATCTTGGAGGATATTTAGTAGACAGATCAAGCTACGTTGGGTTAAAATTTCAGCTCCTGAGGCCTTATAATTTCGTAGATAAAGCCTTTTTAAGATAGGGTTCTGGAATCATCCTGAATTGAGTCATTGCGGAATTTTCGCTATAATTTATTTTATGTAATGTTTCAGACCCTGAACTCCAAAGTATATTCTCATAAATTAGTAAGGTATATTTGGTAGAAATTTCAACTTCTAGGTCATCTTAAATTTGTATATACACCCTATGGAAGATAGGGTATCTGACTAGTCCTATTGACTAGTCTCAAGCATGTGTTACGGGTAAAACAATCATAAATTCCTCCTAGAGTATCCAAATTGAGTGAGACTAGTTGCATTGGATAGTGGAAAGCCTGTAGTAGTTTTTTTATGAGTTTCATAATTTTATATCAACTATTTTGTGTGGGGCACGCTATACAAGGGAGATCTTCTGGAAAGGCCAAAAATCAGCAAGTTTTGGGGAAGTTACCGTAAATTCCACTTGGAGCATCCAATTTTTATCAGACCTAGGGAATTGAAGAGTGAAAATATCAGAGACCTACAAAACATAAAATCTCATACTCAGAAGGGCCGAAATTTTGGAGATACAATAAAAGGAAGATTGTCTAGCAGAACCACCTCAAAATCAAGGTTTAAAGTGATACTTGGCCAACATGCCACCAAAAAAGGGAACTTCTACACCAAATAAGCCTCCAGACAATCCTACTTGGACTCTTGATGAAGGTGAAGAAATGCGTAGAGACATAAATAAACTACAAAAGAAGATGGATTCAATGGAAGCTAAGTTGGATACTAAGATGGATGGTTTAAAAGGGGAGATCATGGAAGGATTGAAAAATTTCCTAATAGAGAGGACAACTGAAAGTGAAAATGTATCCCATGAAATTCATGATGAGGACACAAGTAAGGTGAATCAAGAATGGAGAAACTCCAACTTTGGGTTGAAGACCAACCACGTTCCTAAGATCGATATGAGGAAGTTTGATGCCAAGAACCCAATCACATGGATACTTCAGATGGAGCAATTCTTTGATCTACATAATGTGCCACATACACAAAAGGTGTGAATTGTTTCTTTATATTTAGAACCCAATCAATTTTTATGGTATCGATGGCTTTGTTCTCGCAAATCACTCGTCACTTGGACAATTTTCACAGAAGAAATGATAGCACACTATGAGGATACAAGGAGCAATACCTTCTTTAGCCAATTGA
>ML782509.1:959334-994762 GCA_009831015.1 Picea engelmannii
GCATGAAACAACAAGCAGATCAACATCGTAGTGAAAGAAGTTTTGAAGTAGGGGATTGGGTGTTTTTAAGACTACAACCATACAAACAGATGTCCCTCAATCAAGCCAAGAAGGATAATAAATTATCACCAAAGTACTATGGCTATTATAAGGTGTTGCAAAATATTGGTACTATGGCATACAAATTGGAATTGCCTGCATCTTCACGAGTACACCCAGTTTTCCATGTTTCTTGCTTAAAGAAGGTTATAGGTGACAAGATCCCAGTTCAAACTATATTTCCAGAACTTGATGAGGAAGGAAAAATCATATTGGAGGTTGAAGCCATCACTGACACAAGAATTCTCCTACAGTGGAATAGATCCATTTCAGAGTATCTCATTAAATGGAGGAAACTATTGACTGAAGATTCCACTTGGGAAGATGAGTCTTTTATACAGAAGCATCCAGAGTTACTCAAGCGTTGCGGACAACACTTGTCTCAAGGGGAGGGGCATGTTAAGCCCTAATATTGGCTCATTACCCCTTAACTAGGGCATATTAGATTAGTAATGTTATTTTATTTATGTCGGATTTATTCCATTAGTTGTAATTATACCTCCTAGTCTCCTATATATACCAAGGAGACATTTTCATTTGGAATCATCTTGTACTTGAACATTTATGTGGGGTAGAAGGAGGTTTCCCCCTCGAAGAGGCTTATTATCTGAAATTCTCTCTTTTTCAAGGCATTGAGTACTTATTATGAGGTTTTTCTATGCTATATTGATATTTGGTTCTTAACAAAAAACTTTCCCTGTTGAAGATGGAGGATTAATAGGACCAATAAAGTCTATAACCCATTTTGAAAAATGAAAGTCGGGGAGGATAGGTTGTAGAGGCATGGCATAAAGAAACTCTTTCCCAACGAACTTCTAGCACTTGGGTTTCTTGTAACAATTTATGTGCTTCCTCATTATTTACATAGCGAAGTAACATACCATCGGTAGATCTCCTAAACAAGAAGTCTCCTAAAATGACATATCTGGAAGATTCAAGATGGAGCCTTCTCCTTTGATGAGTATCTAAATTATCTGGACACCTCTGATTTTGCAAGTAATACACCAGATCTTTATACCATGGATGTTCAGCTACAGGAAGGATTTGACTATCAATATAAAGCAGTGTTGAGAGAGGATTATCATGTTCATCAATTTCTTCACTTGCTTCATCATGTTGAGCTAAGTGAAGGGACAAGTCACATCCCTTAATGGTTTTTGAAGTCATGATAGTTAAATCATGCTCCTAGATATTGGAAAGTCAATGTGAAATCTTCCCTGAAAGATAAGTCTGTGAGAGAAAAAACTTGACAGCAAGTAAAGGGAATTTTACCAGCGTGTGCTTACCTAAGATAAAGTGGTGAAATTTCTCCATAGCTTTAACAAGAGTGAAAGCATGTTTTTCAATATTAGAATATTTGAATTCATCATCTGATAAGATTTGACTCATGTAAGCTACTGGTTTTTCGTTATTCTGGTCATCACATTGTATGAGGATAGAAGAGATCGCTTCCTCTGTGGCATTAGTGTATATAATAAACTCTTTCTCAAAATATGGATTCACCAAAACTGGTGCAGAACTGATTTCCCTCTTAACCCTTACGAAAGCATTTTAAATGTCATCAGCCCAAGAAAAGGAGCGATCATTCTTGAGAATATTGTGAATTGGTTTCACCATTACAGCAAAATCAGGAAAAAACCTACGGACAAAGTTGATAATGCCCATAAAGGCTTGAACCTCCTTTTTGAAAGTAGGAGAAGGAAGATTTAGGATAGTAGCAATCCTTTCGGGATCTATGCTTATTCATGAATCAAAGACAATATTCCCAAGGAGCTTTCCCTGAGTAACGTCGAAAATAGACTTAAAAGGATTTAAAGAAATGTCAAATTACTGCATCGCATGAGAACCTTTCTAAGATTACCAAAATGATCTAAATTGTTCTTTGAATATACAGTTAAGTCATCAAGATAAATTTGAATAATCTTACCGATCATATCGTCGAAAGCTATCTTCATAGCTCTTTGGAAAGTGGCACCTGCATTAGATAAGCCAAAAGGCATGTGTTCATAAGAAAATGTGCCCCAACATGTAATAAAAGTGGTTTTGTATTTATCTATCATTTTTACCTTGATCTGATTATAACCAGAAAAAACGTCAAGGACATCATTTGTGACCCTGCAACTTGCTGCAAAATCATTTCCATATTAGGGAGAGGAAAAATTTCTTTTGTGCTCTCTCTATTTAATGTGCGGAAATCAATGCACAATCAGATCTGACCAATTGTTTTCTGAACGAGAACCAAATTGGAAAACCACTCAGAATACTTAACAAGAAAAATTATCCCAGCCTTCAAGAGTTTTTCCAACTCCTTTCTAATTGTTACTTCCAGTGCGGGGTTAATGGGTCTTTGTTTTGTCCTAACCAGTTTTATGCCCTCCTTGATAGGGATGGCATGTTGTATAAGAACAGGATCAAAACCACGAAGATCCTCATAATACCAAGAAAAAACATCTTGAAATTCATGAAGTAACTCAGTGAATTTCAATCTTTCTTCATCAGAACATTGGGCACCTATCTTAACATTATTTGGAAAATTGGGTGTCCCAATGTTCAATGAAATGGTTTCACCCACTTTCCTTTCCGACTCCTCTTCTCTATGTTTTCCTTTGTTTCCTACATCACTCAATCAAAATGAACTTTCTAGAGGATTCAAGCCCTTTGGAATTTTCTTATCTTCCATGGATATAATCTCCTTGGGCTTATATGGTTCATTATGTATGAAAGCACAGATGCTTTCATCACTAGGGAAGACCTACCATGACTCTAAATTGTCAGAGATATGAGGACGATACAAATATTCAAAAGTGAAATCAGGTCTTTGTGGCAGAAGTTGTCGAGTAGGAGAGGCTGCAAAAACAGCTAACCTATCATCCATTGAATTCAGTTCCCTTTTAACATGAGTGACGTTAAATGATAGTAAGTTCGAGATAAGTGCACAAACTGTTTGGGTGTAGAATTTCATTAACTTGATGCTAGGAGAATATTTCTTATGTACAAGGTTTACAACAATTTCAGAGTCCCCAAAAACTGTAAGGTGGCCACAACCTAAATTATAGGCATTTTCAATGCCTAGCAATAATGCTTCAAATTCAGTGAAGTTGTTTGTACAAGAAAATTCTAACCTATAGGAAAAGTTGTGAATTTTACCTATAGGAAAATATAAGATAATTCAATCTCCATTACCTTTGTTGGAGCATGAACCATCAAAGTGCATATGCCACATCCCATCCTCTAGGTCAATTTGTTCATATGTAGTGTTATCTTCATCAGCAAATATGGAGTACACTCCTAAGTCCTCCTCAATATAATTTACATTAGGTTGTGGGATGCTTTCTATATAAGGTCATATTCTTCCCTCCCTTAGGCCTATGATGTTCTTCCCATTTCGAGGAACATATAAGTGTGTCCCATCGAGTGAGATATATCCACCTGTCAAAGCTTGCCTGTCTCTTCCTAAGATGATTGAATAATTACTAACTGGCATGTCAATTACCTGAATATTAAGGGTTGTCCTTATTTTAGGATGTATGCACAAAACCAAAGTCACGTCCTTGATCTCACCTATGGTCGATTATTTGAAACTATTATAAGAGAGCATGCTTCTGGCATTTTCATTTGTACAAGACAAGCCTAGCTCTTCCATAATCTTTATAGAAATGAAAAATGGATGATTTTTTACAGGGTGCCTAAAACTATTTACACCTACTTTATTTACACTAGAATCCTCTTCTTTTACCTCTTCAGAGAGATTGGCTATGGTGGAATCTTTTCCTTCCATGAAATGTTTTAGATGCTTTGTTGCTCAGGGACAGCAACCATGTCCAGAAGAGTAACATTAGTTTTGATATTAGCCAATTGATTGAGAATGGTGTATTTGGAAGAGGGAAGAGGGGAGGGAGTTCCTTGATTGTCGGGTGTTTTAGTAACATGTACCGTAGCAGCTGGTGAAGTTGAGCTTGGGCTAGAAGAAGTATGAGGGAAATCATATTTTTCTTTTGAAGCTTATGATTTATTCGTAGTGTTTATGATCATGACATCCTCTGGTTCTGCGAAATATAGAACAACAATGGTAGTTTCATGCCTTTTGCCAAAGATTTTATCTATGACACTCTTCTTTACCTCACAAGTACCTTCCTCATGGTGTTCCTCGCAAAAGTTACACCAACTGCGAGGCATGATGGCTTTAGGCTGAACATTGTTTTCATTTGAATTCCTAAAGGGTGGTGAAGAAGAAGACAAGGCTCCAGGAGTAAATAAAGGGATATTTCATTTCTTCTCATATGTTATCATTCGGTTATTCATATCTTGTACAGGATGTAAGAGGGTGGACATGTTCGTTTGTTTAATTGAGTCTCCTTTGGGAAGGCATGTTCTTTCAATCTGTTCTTCATACTCTAGGCAAGTATGTAGAGCGGAACCAAGATTGTCAATAGCGTTTTCTTCAGGTGTCCTCTCTATTAGGAAATTTTTCAATCCTTCCATGATCGCCCCTTTTAAACCATCCATCTTAGTATTTATTGCCTCAAACGTAGCTTCCATTGAATCCATCATCTCTTGTAGTTCATATTTTGTTACTATCTTCTTTTGTAAATCATTTATGTCCCTATGCATTTCTTCACCTTCATCAAGAGTCCAAGTAGGATTGTTTGGAGGCTTATTTGGTGTAGAAGTTCCCTTTTTTGGTGGCATGTTGGCCAAGTATCACTTTAAACCTTGATTTTGATGTGGTTCTGCTAGAAATTCTTCCTTTTATTGTATCTCCAAAATTTCGGCCCTTCTAAGTATGAAATTTTCTTTTTTTTTTGTAAGTCTCTAATATTTCTTCTCTGCAATGCCATAGGTCTGATAAAAATTGGATGTGCCAAGTGTAATTTACGGTAACTTCCCCACAACTTGTTGATTTTTTTCCTTTCCAGGAGATCTCACTTGTATAGTGTTCCCCGCACAAAATAATTGATATTAAATTCTGAAACTTGTACCAGAACTACTACGGGATGTTCACTATCCAATGCAACTAGTCTCACTCAATTTGTATACTCTAGGAAGAAGTTATTATTGTTTTACCCAGAACAACTGCTTGAGACTAGTCAATAGGACTAGTCAGATACCCTATCTTCCACAGGGTGTATCTACAAATTTGATATGAACAAAAAGATGAAATTGTTACCAAAGATACCTTACTAATTTATGTGAATATCCTCCAGATTTCAGGGTCTGAAATGTTACAGAAAAAAAATTATAGCGAAAATTTTACAATGACTCAATTCAGGATGATTCAAAAACCCTATCTTACAAAGGTTGTATCTCCAAAATTATAAGGCCTAAAGAGTTGAAATTTTAACCCAAAGTACCTTGATCTGTCTGATAAATATCCTCCAAGACGTTCCTTCTGAATCATTATAGAAAAAAAATTATAGTGAAAATTCCAAGGTGTCGCAGATGTAGCAATGAAACCCCAAGACCTTGAGCTCTAATACCATATGTTAGGAACCAAATATCGATATAGCATACAAAACCCTCATAATAAGTACTCAACGCCTTGAAAAAGAGAGAAATTCAGATAATAATCCTCTTCGAAGGGGTAACCTCCTTATGCCCACATAAATGTCCAAATACAAGATGATTCCAAATGAAAATGTCTCCTTGGTATATATAGGAGACTAGGAGGTATAATTACAACTAATGGACTAATTTAAGCAGACATAAATAAAATAAAATTACTAATGTAATATGCCCCAATTAAGGGGTAATGATCCATTATTTAGGGCTTAACACGATGTAATGAATCCCTCCAACGGACAAGAGGCCTTCATCAATGCAATTATGTTTGTTACGGCGCGGTCCCAACGGTATGATGGTGAGTTTTTTTATCATAATTGTTGTTCTAACCATTCATGAATGTCAATCTAATAGTTATAATTCCTCCAATGATCATATCAATCCTCCATGGTGAAGTTCCAATATGAGCTACTATGATATTCCGGCGAAGTTCAAATTCTAGAGACCTTCCATCTGCGAAGTCTTCTCTGGAACTTCCTGTAATTTCTCTAAATTTGCTTTCTTCTTGCTAAGATTTCTAGCCTTCTTCCATGTGATTTGCATCTCGGTATTCATTTTTCCATTATGATTCTTATCTCCTCTTGGCATAGTAACTTCACATTGTTGGTGATCTTTCTTGTTTCTATGTACTCTTTCTCTTTTAAGACCTTTGATAAGTTGATATTTCTGTGGTCATGCAAGGTTTCTTTCATCTACAATAATACAATCTCTGATTGTTTCTTGGCTTGTCTCATAATTTTCTTGTTTCATATTCATCTTTTCAACTTTATCAATCATTCTAAGACAATCCAAAACTTCATGGTCCTAGCTTTACAGCAAAGACAACTAGGTCTTCTACCAGGGCATTCATTAGCAAGATGTCTCAATATTCTGCAACTGTAACAAAGGGTTATTCCTCTCTTTCTCTTAAATGATCCCCAAAATTTCATGTATTGCGCACTGGGATCGCAGTAACTAATCTGCAAAAAAATATTTATAGGATCTTGCATCCATTTGTTAGTCCAAACATTCTTTCTATGCATAGGGATAACATACCTTTCATTATTTCTATCAGATATATTTATATCAAATATTCTTTCTTCTAACTGTGCCCTAGTTTTCAAACTAGGACAAGATTTATCAAACACACCTAGATCCATTCTTACGAAACAAAAAATTTCACTTATATTACCTTTCTCAGAGAACAAATATTCAATATCTTACCTCTTTTCTTTAGATTAGACTTATCTTCTCAACACAGAGCTTCACAAGTAAATAATGTGCATTAAAGAACAAATCTATGCACAGAGCTTTATTTTCTTCAGTTCCCAGCAATCACAGTTTCAGGTCCTGGCAACGGAACCATTTGTTGGCACAGGGGAAGACCCAGGGTTCAACGCTTCAGCAGTGCACCAACAAAACCCTAACTACTTTCCCTTTCGACAACACCTACGAAGCAGATGAAATCTCACCCGAGGTAGAGGCAGGGTTGGTTGCAGGACTCAAATGTCTGCAACCTAGCTGGGACACAGATCTGTGATTATACCACTTGAAAAATCACTTAGCAGTTAACATTCATTAGTAATTAACCCTTATTCACATTATAAATCCAAACCCTAATTACAGAACAACACAGTATTCTACCAGATCTAACACATCTAAGCACTTAGCACATGGAAAAAGATCAGATCTAGCATTTATTCACGTCATTTAAGCACTAAGCTATCATATTAGATTCATCTTAAGCTTAAATTATTTACACAAGACAATAACCAGAATGCACAAAGCAACCATAACACAGGGTATACGTGGTTCACCCCAGTGTGGGGCTACATCCACCAACTCTTCGTCTTCTTTATTTTCTTTTGTCAATATCCTTACATGTACAAAGCCTCAGAACCCACTCTGCACAGGACATGAGATCTACGTGCACCTCACCAGATCCTCCTTCCCCGAGCTAGGTTTAAGCACAAAGCCTTCTTACAACCACTTGCACTTAGCTCTACAAGCCTCAACATACACTATGCATAAAGCCTTTGTAATCACATAGATAGAACTCTAACACTTAGCATCTTCCCTTTCTCTTCTTTCCCTACATTGCCTAGATATCTATTTATACATTACAAAATGGGCCCAAACATGGGTAAACCCATGGGCTGACATCCCATACCCGTTACATAAACCCTAATCCCAAAAACTTCCCTAAAAAGGGGACGAAATCCCACGATATTTGCTTCGACTTGTGCTTTGTCTTCGACCAACCTGTTGAAGTCCCAAAAGAGGTCAAACATGACCAAGGATCTCCAAAACTTGGTCAAGGGAAACAATATGATCGAAGAGGAAGGCCAGTAAAGTATAATATTGTAAAGGAAGAAAATGATCTTGAAGAAGAAGATGATGCAAAGGAACAGGTCGACGATGTAGCAGATGTGTCAGATGAAGAACTTGGAGTTAAACCAAATGTACTAGTAGGATACAATGTCAATCTTGATGATGATATCCATGATGAATATATATTGCTCGAAAATGACATTGATGACGATGTTGATACGGTCAATCCTTTCAACACCTTATATGAACCAGATGATATGGATGTTCAGTTCGACGAACATGATCAACTAGAATATTAATGAATATATTGAAATGTTGAATTGTATATATAAGGTCAGAAGAGAAGGAAAAGTGGCAAGTGGAAAGGAAAAGATTTGGAGACTGTTGGTATATAATTTGTATGTCTGAGTTTATATCTTTAACTTGATTGACCTAGGGTTCATGTTTATTGGGGTTCCAAGAAAGCCTCTAAAACTATCGGCCCTCATGGTAGACCAGAAGGTGATGCAGCACACAAAGTGCATTGTGCAATCTCACCCAAGATAGTCTTAATGGGTGACTGCAATACTCAAGCGTTTGTAGTTCAGGATTGAGTGGGGATATGAGAAGTGTGCGTTGAGAGTTCTATTTTAACTTATTAATGCAATAAACTATCATTTGTGATGATGCATGGAATATAATCAACTCATTCATTTAGTATATCAATAACTACTTTAAAATAGTAAGGAAACACATGCATTCAATCACATAACACAAGTTTTATCGTGGCTCACCCCCTCATGGGCTACATCCACAAAGATCTGGCTTCTTGGCTCTTTTATTATAGCAGTTCCAAAACTACAGTATCACACGCTTTACAACTCTTTTCAGTTGGGTCAAGATCTATAGTGAGGTGAACTAGATCGCACCAGGCTCCTCTGCCTACGGTCTAACCCTTAATATCTACCCTCCTTACTCCTCTTTATCTCAACATCTTACAAAATTTGATCGTATAGAAACATATTACCACTAGATATCAAAACATGACTCCTTATCTAGACTCTTTATATCTCGTCTGACTCTAGTCTCTACGTATCTCTTTTCTGGCCCCCTATATGAGACCTAGGTATCTATATTTATACATTTATGTCTTGCCATCCATTACAATGTATTGCAAAAACCCTAACCCTAACGTCGTTAGGTCTTCCATGCATGTGTGTGTGCTATTGTTTATTCCAGTTGTCGCTTTCCTCATGCATGCCTTCTTTCCCAAAATAACCTTTCTTTCCACTTTGGCCTGCTTCCAACAAGCCCCCAACATTGACATGTGGCTCGTCCTGAGCCACCTAACCTTTGTGTGATTCTTCGATCTCCCTGGTGATCACTTGGAAATTCATTGTAATCTTTGTTGCTTGTGTTTGAGCCTCTGTGGTCTTCTCCTTGAGTGTGTCCACTGCTTGTACTACAATCTCGTCGTTAATCAACTCTGTACACTCTGCCTGGGTCTGTGCCATATATGTCTTGGCTTCCTCTGCCTGTGAAAATGACCTCTGCGACTCACTCCTAGAGCAGTTCCATTCCCGGCGCTCCTTTTTCTGCGTATGTGCAGTGGTGAGTTATGTCTGCAATTTCTTCATATCTTGTGCCCCTTTGACGTGCTCTGTGATGGACATTATCATCTACCTATGCTTGAGGTAATGGATATATGCACTTATCCTTTCTTCTTCCTTGTCCCACTGCTGGACCTGTTGATCCTCTTCCATCTTCATCCATAGTTGTGTTGCTTTGTTGAACAGGTCGACCGCTACGTGGACCTGTCATTCTATCTTCTGTATCTGCTTTGTTGCCTCTTGCTTCCTTTGCTCCCTTACCTCTGGTGGCGTGGGAGGTATGAGTTGCTCGCAAAAATTCTCAATCTCCTGTTGATATTGGTATATAATTTGTATGTCTTAGTTTATATCTTTAACTTGATTGACCCAGGGTTCATGTTTACTGGGGTTCCAACAAAGCCTCTAAAACTATCGGCCCTCCTGGTAGAACAGAAGGCAACACAGCACACCAAGTGCACTATCCAGTCTCACCCAAGATAGTCTTAATGGGTGACTTCAATACTCAATCGTTTTCAGTCCAGGATTGAGTGGGATCTGAGAAGTGTGCGTTGAGAGTTCTATTTTAACTTATTAATGCAATAAACTGTCATTTATGATGATGCATGGAATATAATCAACTCATTCATTTAGAAAATAAATAATTACTTTAAAAAAGTAAGGAAACACATGCATTCAAACACATAACACAGGTTTTACCATGGTTCACCCCCTCCTGGGCTATGTCCACAAAGATCTGGCTACTCGGCTCTTTTATTATAGCAGTTCCAAAACTACAGTGTCGCATGCTTTACAACTCTTTTTAGTTGGGTTGAGATCTATATTGAGGTAGACTAGATCGCACCAAGCTCCTCTTCCTGCAATCTAAGCCTCGATATCTACCCTCCTTACTTCTCTCTAGCTCAACAGCTTACAAAATTCGGTCGTATAGAAACATATTACCACTAGCTATCAAAACATGACTCCTCCTCTAGACTCTCTATATCTCGGATGACGTTGGTCTCTACATCTCCCTTTTCTAGCTCCCTCTATGAGACCTAGGTATCTATATTTATACGTTTCTAGCTCACCATTCATTACAATGTATTTCAAAAAGCCTAACCCTAACGTCATTAGGTCTTCCATGCATGCACACGTGTTGTTGTTTCTTCCAGCTGTCGCTTTCCTTGTGCATGCCTTCTTTCCCAAAATAGCCTTTCTTTCCACTTTGGCCTGCTTCAAACAGGCCCCCAACACTGAAATGTGTCTTGTCCTGAGCCACCTAACCTTTGTGTGCTTCTTCGATCTCCCTGGTGATCGCTTGGAACTTCGTTGTAAGATTTGTTGCTTGTATTTGAGCCTACACGGTCTTCTCCTTGAGTGTGTCCATTGCCTGTACTGCAATCTCGTCGCTAATCAACTCTACACACTCTTCTTGGGTTTGTGCCATATATGTCTTAGCTTCCTCTGCCTGTGCAATGACCTCTGTGACTCACTCCTGGAGCGGTTCCATTTGATCCTGGCGCTCCTTTTTCTGTGCCTGCGTAGTGGTGAGTTCTGTCTACAATTTCTTCATATCTTGCGCCCCTTTGACGCGCTCTGTGATGGACATTATCATCTACCTCTGCTTTAGGTCTTGTTTAGTTTCACTTATCGTTTCTTCTTCCTTCTCCCACTACTGTACCTGTTGATCCTCTTCCATATTCATCCATAGTTGTGTTGCTTTGTCGAATAGGTCGGCCACTGTGTGGACCTATCATTCTATCTCCTATATCTTCTTTGTTGCCTCTTGCTTCCTTTTCTCCCTTACCTCCGGTGGCGTGGTAGGTGTGATATGATCATGGAGATTCTCGATCTCCTGTTGATATTGGTATATAATTTGTATGTCTGAGTTTATATATTTAACTTGATTGACCTAGGGTTCATGTTTACTGGGGTTCCAACAAAGCCTCTAAAACTATCGACCCTCCTGGTAGACCAAAAGGCAACGCATCACACAAAGTGCACTACACAATCTCACCCAATATAGTCTTAATGGGTGACGGCAATACTCAAGCGTTTTCAGTCTAGGATTGAGTGGGGATATGAGAAGTGTGCGTTGAGAGTTCTATTTTAACTTATTAATGCAATAAATTGTCATTTATGATGATGCATGGAATATAATCAACTCATTCATTTAGCAGATCAATAATTACTTTAAAATAGTAAGGAAACACATGCATTCAAACACATAACACAGGTTTTACCATGTTTCACCCCCTCCTGGGCTATGTCTACAAAGATCTGGCTTCTTGGCTCTTTTATTATAGCAGTTCCAAAACTAGAGCGTCACCCACTTTACAACGCTTTTCAGTTGGATCGAGATCTATAGTGAGGCGGACTAGATCGCACAAGGCTCCTCCACCTGCGATCTAACCCTCAATATCTACCCTCCTTACTCCTCTCTAGCTCAACAGCTTACAAAATTCAGTCGTATAGCAACATATTACCACTAGCTATCAAAATAGGACTCCTCCTCTAGACTCTCTATATCCCGTCCAACTTTGGTCTCTACATCTCTCTTTTTTGGCTCCTTCTATGTGACCTAGGTATCTATATTTATATGATTCTGGCTCACCATCCATTACAATGTATTGCAAAAACCCTAACCTAACGTCATTAGGTATTCCATGCATGCATGTGTGTTGCTCTTTCTTCCAGTTGTCACTTTCCTCATGAATGCCTTCTTTCCCAAAATAGTGTTTCTTTCCACTTTGGCATGCTTCCAACAAAGACACTTTCTATTCATTGGAGTACACTACAGCCAAGGATAATACAAATCATGTAAAGGGGGTATATATTATTTTCTTATTATTTATTATGTTTCTTATTCAAAAATTTCTAAAAGAAGTTGCAAAATTCTTAGCTATATGTCAAATTACATATTATGCGCCAATTCTACCAATTAGTTATTCATAACTTTGATACATATAACAAGTAGATACCAATTTCTTCACTATGAATGGAATAACATTTAGATGATGATGCATTTAGTTCTACGGCGAGGCGTCAGATTTTCTATGGCTAGGCCAATGTTGAATTTTTTTCAATTTGTGCTTGTATGGACTGAAATTTGACATGTTAGGACAACACACATGCATTGACGATATGGGAGGGTTTCTGGACTGAAACATGACTCAAACAAATAACTTGAAAATCAAATATTCTTTGTTTATTCTCTCAAAACCCAAAAATAAGGCGCTCGTGCTCATGTACTTGACCTCACTTTTAAGTGACATGTGAATGGGGCCAACGTTGAATTTTTTTCAATTTGTGCTTGTATGGACTAAATTTTGACATGGTTAGACTAGACGCAGGCCATGCCGGTATGGGAGGATTTCCAAACTCAAACATGACTCACACAAACAATTTGATAATCAAACAACAAGTCTCAATCAATTTTGATGGAATATGCAATTCCTAAGTGAAGGCTTATTGATTAATATTCTCTTTTAAAAATCACCTAGATATTGGAAGCCTATTGGCACGTGATCAAACTATTTATGACATTGTTTCTTGTATATTTCAATATTTTTATACATTATACATATTTTTTTCAAATGACGTAAAATTTCAAGGTGTCAATCATCAATAGCATGTTTATGATCAACACTAACTCAAATCTCACATGAAAACTTATAAATCTAAGGTCCAACATGTTACATAAATAGGGTGATTATAAAGTTATTTTTCACATTGATTATATCATCATTGCATAATCATGGCATGCATTTGTTTTTTAGTTTTCTAACTATTTGAAATTATGTTATTCTCATTGTTTAGATACATATTAGTGATATAGTAATTTAATAATTTCAATAACACTTTTTTTCATAAATATTGGATCTATTTCTTTGGTGCCATCCTTATGTCATTGAAAACTTTCTCAATTGATTCATCGTGGAACCACTTATGACTAAGTACACCTAACTATAAATAAACATCCCTAATGACTACTTCATTACTAACTCAGACAACCAGAACATGATTCTTCAATATCACACTAAGATGATTTTCCCTATATTGTTGGAAAAATATGGCACTTTTATCAACCACTTTTTCCAAGTGTGATGCTAAACTCGTCCAAGCATTATAGTGTTTCACATGTCATATACATGGAAATGACTTTGGACATGGTTAAAAATAGCCACCAACATTATCCTACCGCATTATAACGTCGACTATGGTTCGAATATTTGAATATCCGACGACCATCGGGGACAATTCGATAAATTGATTGGGAAAGAGACCATTCAAGGGTCAATTTGAAATCAATAGGGTAGGAGATCCAATTTAGAGAATAGTTATCATATATTAATACGAATATGAATTTTAATATGATATAATACCCAAAAAAAAAAATGAAGGGAAAATTTGAATACGAAAAAACTACGAGTATGCATCTCATCCATATGGAAAATTTGCAAATTCTTCACAATTTTGAGGGACACTATGAGTTCTTGGTGATTCTTTTTAGGTTGAATAATTCTCATTTCATTTTCCAAAATCTCATGAACAACATTTTTCAGCCTTATCTTAGAAATTTTGTATTAGTTTTCTTTGATGATATACGTATCTATAGGAATTCATGGGAAGAATGGCTTCAACATGTGGATAAAGTGCTCGAATAGTTGAGAACAATCAATTGTGTGCAAAAATTTCAAATGTGCTTTTAAAAAAAAGAAGTATATTATTTGAATCATATTGTTTCACATGAATGGGTTAAGGTTATAAGGAAAATTAATGGGTAAAGGTTGATCCTCAAAAGGTTCAATATACCAAAAATTGGCATATTCCTAAAAGCATTAAAGCTCTTAAAGGATTCCTTAGTCTTAGATGATAATATAGAAAATTCATTGGGAACTATGCAAGCATGGAAACCCCAATCACATCTTCCTTGAAGAAGAATTCATTTGCGTGGAATTAAGAGGCTACCCTAGAATTCTCAATATTAAAGTAACATGTGGTTTTAGTAAAATGTTCTTAGTAGAATGTGATGCATCATGACAAGGAATTGGGGAAATATTTGGTGTAGGAAGCAAGAGCATTGGCTTTTGAAATTAAACAACTCAAGGGAAATAATTCGACTAAATTTATATATGAAAAATAAATGTTAGTTATTATAGATATAATCACATGAATATGCAAACATGTTTTTTCCCGTCATCATAATCATAGGAGGGAAAGGTAATAAGGGTGGTTGTGCATACATAGGATCTCCCAAATACAAATTTTCTATCTACACCAATTATGCAAACTCATCGTAATCTAGATTAAATTGTACTAAAAATCATATTATTTTCCATCTACCACCCCTCCAGACATCTCGAGTCGTATTACCCTATATATCCTCTCCTAGGGTTGCATGAACCATTACTCCAAATGCATTGGCCACTTAATATTAATCAAGCAATTAGTATTTTAAATAAACTATGTTAATGCATTCAAACATCTAATTGATGTATTAATTCATATCCATGAATGAATTATAAGGATCAAGAGGTTGGTGGAAAATGATGGAAGGTGCAGGAGAAGCTAAACTTATAGGCATGTAGCAGGAAGTTCATGTGCTTCTTGTTATTCATTACAAGTGAAGCTATGCATTAATTTAAGTAGCATTACAAATGAAGCTATGGATTGATAAAACACACACCACCATCTAAGGCCAAAATAACTTCATTTTCATAATAGGCCATGCTTTCACGATTTGTATTTGTACTGAAAATAAAAATCAAATGAGATTTTACCCTTTTGTTCCACATGATATTTTTGTTCTCATTGATCTCATCTTAGGATACCTACATTATCTTTTAACAAATGTGTCGCCCCAACCAAACTCCCCACCCAACAATGTCTTCCGCTTGGATCAACCCACCAAAATGTGTCTTAAGGCCAAAAACAGGAGCAATGCCTCATCTCTTCCCCACGGAATAAGTAAAATAACATTAAAAGTAGTGGTATTTCACTTGCAACGAAAACAACTCCAACTTATTCTACACCTCTCAATTCATTTCAAAAAGTCGAACTAGAGTCAAGTTCAACAAGGTATTCTTTCCCCGTTGATTCTACCAAGATCGTTCTCTTGGTTGTGGTTTCACTACATAGTATATAGAGATAGTGGGAATCCCATTAATCCATATATGTGTGTCCTTAATTATATGACAAGGAATTTTGCTACCTTAAGAGAGTCATAGTTACTCCCGTCATTTACCCTCGCTTGGTTGAATTTCTTCACTTTGACATTTAGAGAACTGGGCAGAAATCACATTGCGTCAGCATCCACAGGGACCATTGCAATGCTTTGTTTTAATTAAACATTCAGATTCCCCTTGTCTGTACCAGTTCTGAGTATATTATATATATATATATATATATATATAATTATTATAACAAAACAAAAAATTAAAAATCATAAAAAAAATGAAACATAAATAAAACAAAACACAAAAAATTAAAACCAAAAACATACAACCAATAAACTCAAGCCCATTCATTCCATTGACTAGTAGGAGGCAATGCAAACCCCTATGATAGCGACAGAGGAGAGAGTGAAGGAGGCCAAACCCCACGAGAGCAACAGAGGAGAGAATGAAGGATGCCAAAACCCCACAACAACAATACAGGAGAGAGTGAAGGAGGCCAAAACCCTACGATAGTGATAGAGGAGAGAGTAAAGGAGGCCAAAACCCCGAGACAGCGACATAGGAGAGAGTGGAGGCCAAAACCCCATGACAACAATAGAGGAGAGAGTGAAGGAGGCCCTATCTAGAAAAATTGGACAACGACAAAGGTAGAGGAGGCCCTATTCGGCCAAACCCGACAACGACCATCTCATGGAGTGGAGATGTCGTTGAAATTGGCAATTTCTATGAGTGGTTTAATTTTCATAATAGGTTACAAGGGTTTGCATATGTGGTAATAGTAAACAATAATATGGAAACCTTCATGTGATATGTCTTTATGTATATTATAAATGACCTCATCCCATGGAGAAGTCAAAAAATACCTATAAACCCATCTTAGAAAGCTCTTGATCTTCTCAGGTTGTTGGAGAAACAGAGCCCAACTGTCCTCTAGCACCTTAACATTTTTCGACCACTGTTCCATGTTACTTGTTCCTAGGTAGATCAATTTATATAGCTATTGAAGACTCGGTGATTTTAAATCAAAGGCCTTGAATCTCAACTTGGAATCTGTCAAATGAATGAGTAAACTCCAAGGTGAACTGAGGGTTGCCTCCCTTAAACTTATTGAAGAATTGCAACCATCCGACCCAAGAAAATACACTTGATACCCTGGGATTTTCCATCAAAGCATCAACATTGTTGGACTCATGTCATTTTACATGCCCACCCATGGCTAATGACTACAAAACAATCTCGGGATATTCAAATACTGAGTCTTTCCTTCAAATTGTCACAATGGCTATTTCAAAGACAAAGTTCAAATTTTAACTCATCACGATGATAGTCACATTAATGATGTATTTTTCGAAACGATAATTTATCGCCCAAATGATAACACTACAATCCACAACGAATGTTTTAGAATTGGGATCAATATCATCACCTTCTTAACAATGATATCCATGATGTGTCACTACGGAATTGAATATGACGATTTCAGTTGTTCTGTTTAGACGATCATGTAAAATATCATTAGTTAATGCTTGACATAGTCAAGGTAATCATCATATTTTACTAAGAATGTTTCTCTATTCAAATCCTTTCTTACATTGGATTGGCCCTTTGGGAACTTTGTTGATCTAGCACAAGGCATGAGCCAATCATCCCTTCAATCTTTTAATCTATATGTTAATGGTCATGTATAGTCATGTAGGATTTGTTTGTTATAAAGAGAGAATAAGTGATCCATAAAATAGGGAAATGGTTCACAGAGTGAAAAAGGCCATTGACACACTATACATTGGGCTTTGTAATGAACACTCCATTGTGTCTTAAAGTCTCATATGTAAAAATCTTCAACTGTTGAGTGTGATAACATGGCTAGTAATTGAGTTATACTTTTCAATCTATTCCTTGTCCTAAAATAAAAACTTGGGCTTGTGAAATGTCTTTGAAGATTATTCATGTAGATTTTAGTGTTTTTGTAGCTTGATTATTCCTGTAGTTTTAATATTCATGTAGCTTTTCAATATTAACAATGTTACTCCTACCTTCAATGTATAATATGAATTTCAATCACTTGATGGGAACTTAATGATCAAATTTTATTGGCAACCACTTCATGTATAAGTATAATTAAAGTCATGGTTGGAGGACAAAATTCTACCCAAAGTTGGAATCCAACCTTTATAATATGACCAATTATGCAATGTCAAGACAATAAAAAAAAACGTGGTATTGTAATGGTGAACATGAGTTCATGTTGGAGCTTTAATCCATGTATTTGAGAAGAAAAAACCCAAGTTTTATTCACATCAAATATATATGTAAATCTTGACTGTAGAAGATGTAATGAAAGCCTTAAATTCATCCACAAAATCTACCTTTGTTCCTGGATATTTCACACCATTTATTTGGAAATTGTAGCTTGACTTGTGTTACTTCATAACTATTGATCACTTCCAAACTCAAGTCAACCCAGCCAATTATACTTCTTGTGTGTAGAACTTTACAAGTGTGAAATTCGATTTGCAAAGTGGCCACATAATTTTTTTGAAATTTTACTCTTGTTTCCAATTACTTCTTTTTAATGAAGAAAACCTTACCTTTGAAGACAGAGGTCGCAAGTGAACTTGGAGCACAATTTCAAAGTCAAGTATTTTAACAACATTGTGTTATGGCCTTTGGTAAGGATTTCCAATCTTGTCTTTTACAACATGTTAATAATTATGGACACCATATGAATACTCATAATAGAACTCAAACTCATACATCTGATATAGTAAAAGATTCCGATGTGTAGAGCATGTAAAGATAAAGATTCCAAGATGAAAAGTATGTAAAGATAAAGGTTACAGGGTGCAAAGTATACAATATCCTTATATACTAGTAGAACAAATGAGTGACTTTGATAATAACCTGCAAAAGATCGAGCAAAACCATTGTTGTGTAATCAACAGGAAGGAACTAAAAAATCACATACAATAGTGTTACATTAAGGTAAGTGGAAAAAAAAACCCTAGAGGAAGCAACAATATAACACAAACAACTCCAGCTGGGAGAAAATAGAATTTAGGACTACTTGAAGCTTAACATGTTGTGGAGAAAAAAAAGTTTTGGCCCAAATAAGAATTGGCTCACACAGATAAAGATGTGAAATAGGAAGATAAGAAGAACACAGTGAGGACATACCAGTTGTGTGGAAAAGGAGAGGTGGAGACTGAACAACCTTTCCGACTACATTGTGAGGCATGCAACCACATCATGAAGGGGGGGGAATTAGGGAACCATAGTTAGGGGATAACATTCCAAGAAGACCATGTAGAGGAAACAACCAAAGAAGCGTCAAGCATGATACAAAACAAATACAAGTTGTTGAAATCCAATGTTGTTGGGTAAGGAATCTTACCTGCAAAGAGGAGGTGATCAAGTTCAAATGAGTATTTCAAAACTTCTTTGTAGCACACTATGGTTCTTGCTTCCTTCTTGCATTTATTTATTATTCCATTTGTATGATATTGAATTGTTTCATTGGATATAAGACTTTTCGTCTCATAGGTTAATTGGTCTCATGGATATTGTGCTTCAATTTGAGTTGTTCTAATGCTACAAGGATAAATTCTTACGATATGAAGACTATTGCATTAATTTGAGTTGTTTTAATATGTATTTGAAAAAATTAAATTTCATATTCATAAGAAAACAAATATGTTTACCGAATAGCTTCAACACATTTGTTCTGCCTATTATACGAGAAGGATAGCCTCCTTATTTGAAAATATCCAGTTCATAGGCATAACAAATGTCGTGGTTTTGGATTATGGGTAGAAAAAGGAAAAGAAGCACACATCAATACATAATTGAAAATTCCTCTATGGTTTGTAATATGTAAGAGACCTTACATACTAGAGTCGTTGAGTGGAGTAGTGGGTCTAGGAGTGATATTGTAATAATAGTTGGCTTGGCTTAGACCATTATTAGCCAACAAGTTTGGAGTGTGGGAGGATGGAATTTGAAACATGCATTCCATGCTTTCAGCTAGTCTCACCAGAAACATGACGAAAAGGAAGGGGGGAATTTATGCTTGAGTTACACATTCCATATTCAACAACTGTTGCTAGAAACATGACCAAAAGGAAGGGGGGTTTTATTCTTGAAACTATCGAAAATAAGGACTGATAATATGATGTTTCTTGTGGTCATTATTTTGTTTATGGACCAAAAATTGGTTTCTTGGGAAATGGCCATGTTTCTACTTGTTTTTTATTGCACATTTTTTCCTTTGAGAAACAACCAATAGAATTGGAACAAAAAAAATATCCAAAGAGAATGAAAGTGGGGAAGAGACAAATCCTAAAAGTAGACTACTTAACGCTAAAAAAATTGTGTTTCATATGTCTTTTCTTACAAAACTGAGCTATAAAATTAAGAAGAAACTTTACACTCAAATTCCTTTGGAACCTAGAGGTTGGAATAGTGGTTAGGCCGCCCTAACTTTATGTTATGACGTTGACCCCTTCTCCTAAAAGGTAAGCCACCCTCCTTATATTATGATGTTATGAGGTCTTATGTTATGTCATGTGGTCTTATGTTATGTCATTGTGGTCTTATGTTATGACGTTGAATCTTATTTGGGTCACCCTAAAGTCCAATGAAAAAATAGAAGGTGGGAACCTTCTAGAGGCCATTGAAAGTCTATAAATAAGGGTCTAGCCTTGATTTTGAGGTGTATCAAAGTGTCATTTTTTCTCTGATTTTTGGCAGCCTATATTTTGGGGTTTTTTATGCTCTTGTGAAGGTGACATCTTGGTTTGTTAGGCCTCTTATGTTGGTGTATTCTCTTGTTGGGGTTTCTCCTTGTCTCTTCTTATATCTTGTTGTCCCTCTTTTCTAGAATCCTTCTCTCTCTTAGGTATGCCTATGCCCTCAGGTAAGGGCCATTTTTGTCCTATGTTCCAAAGAATTGATTTTAGTGGTAATATAATCCATTGATTTTAACACTCAAACACCATATTCCATGTGTGAAATATGACTGAGAGGAATCAAGTAGTTGCATTGATTTCAATATGATAGATGGCTACATTGATTTCAGTTATGATATGGTGCAAAATGATTCATTGCATTGATTTAAGAAACAATATAGAGAAAATTAATTAGGTGCATTGCAATATAGCTCGTGTCATTGGTTCACCTTGATCAAATGTTACTTCATCCTTGAGTCTCAATATATACTTATCCTCCCTTTGTATTTAATGGATATTATACATTATTCAGTAATTGTTTCACTCATTCGACAGATTGCGGGTACAACCAAACAAGTATTTGTCAGATATGTCTTCATCGAGCGAGAGAAGTTCAGGTAGAGTGTAGGAAAGTAAGAGATCTAGTACGCCTAACAAACGGAGACCAACTAGAGGTGATAAGATCATAAGAAAATTCCATAGACACGTGGATTTTTTTCTTACTGAAGGGGGGTCGTGTTCTTATGATGTTGAGAGAATAGACAACATCAAGGTTCTCTTGAGGTACAAACATCTAGTGAAACAATGGGTACCCAAGGACCTTCCTCAAGTAAACATTGTTTTTTTTCTATACGAGAGGATATATCACATTGTTCCATCATTGTTAAATGGCTTGGAGATATTTTCCATGGATGGAATAAAGGTTTGTGACGACGGAATAGCTGAATTGACGGAGTATGTTGGGCCTTGTGACAACTACATATATTGGATGAAGCTAGTCCAATATACGCGAGGTATGCGGAGATATGGAGTGGTTGCAAATTATATATAGCTAAGAGACAACAATATAAATGGAGTGTCTATGTATATTGACGGAAGGCCAAAGGCATCAGGAAATATTGCAGGGTTTATAAATAGTACATGACCCGAGACAACAAATAAGAAACCCACTTGCATATTTAAGGGGCGTGAAGGAAACCGTGTATTCGTATGCACAATAAAATCAATAGTTGCAGAGGAGGAGTTGTTGATTGATTACAACTTGAATCAAATATGTGGTGCAGTTTGTAAATTTGGATTGGACATGTTTGTAAATTTATCGTTGTTCATTATGTTCTAGTCACCATATAATGCACATCATACTCTTTGTGTTTGCATGAGTCAATTCATTTGTTATGTATTTTTACCACCTAATTCTTGGCAGGTTGATCGTAGAAAAGCACCATCCCCCTCAGAACAGGTAAATTACAACCAATCAATAATTTGAAATCTATTCCCTTTACTTATCATGATGTGATGTGGTGCAGTTTAATCTAAATTTGGATTGATTTTCCTCAGTATAATGCACATCATACTCTTATTGTTTACATGAGTCATTTCATTGGTTATGGATTTCTAACACCTAATTCTTGGCAGGTTGATCGTGGAAAAGCACCAGACCCCTCAAAACAGGTAAATTACAGCCAATGCACTTCAATATAATGCACATCATACTATGAGAGTTTGCATGAGTCATTTCATTTGTTATGGATTTCTAACACCTAATTCTTGGCAGGATGGTCATAGAAAATCTCCAGCCCCACCAAAAGCATATGATTAACATTCTCGAATTACATTTAACATGAAATTTATTATTTGTTTATATAGTTTAAAATAACTTTTCTTTGTTGAAATATGTAGTTTGTGGGCCATGGTTGTGATGATTGAGTTGACGAGTACTTGTTCGATGACCCCAACCCAATAGTAACAATTAAGAGGCTCATCAGTAAAGTGAATAAAGAAATGGTTCGCTTGATTCTCAGTAAAGATCAAACTCCAGATACTAAAGAAAGGATCAACCAGTTGAGGGAAGAGCTTCAAAAATATAGGGTAATAACCATATTTTAAAGTGATTTTTTTGTCATAAGTTGAATTGTGAATGTTTGTTTATAAATTTTACATTATATAATCAAAAAAACATTTTCTTTCTTATATAGGATTTTTTGGAACCTCACGGAATGCATCAGTCGGATCCTCAATAGGATGTTGGTAGTAGTGATGTTGCAGAGACAGTACCACAGTGTCTGGTCAGCATGAGCTAGCATATACTGGTGAGGCTATTGACTACTCCACCTTCAATTGATCCTAGTCAAAATACTCAGACTAGGTCCACACCTATAACTGGGGACCGTGAGCACACACCCCTTCATGAGGTGACAGAGCCAGGCCCAGGATGATACTAGAGGTTCCCCTATTGATGACACTATGAGTTCATTTCCTGGATCATCACACATTATCAACACAGGGACAATTCCATGCACTTTTTTGGTGAATGAGAAAGGAGTTGCAATAAAAACACTAAAAATTCTAGGTGTTTTTTAATTGTTTTAACCATTTCCTGTTGTCTATCTCGAGCATATATCATCTTATATATTATTATTTTCTAATTAATGATCATATCTTTTTGCATGTAAAAAACAACTTGTTCTATAAACACATGCACTACCAATCGTTGGAAATTTTTTAGCCCACATTACGCAAAAGGTGGAATTCTCGGAGTCCTAACCTCAAAAAATAAATCATGGACTACCTTGAAGGTATGTTCGGGGTAGATACCTTCAACAAAAGTGAGTTATCCAAAGTGGTGGGTCTATATTTAAAATATGCATGAGACATGTATAGGGTTAACTTGAAAAATAACCCTAGGTATGAGCGTCCACCCATGATTCCTACAAGGGAATGGAAGGACTTCATTGAAGACACAAAGGAGAAGAGAATGAGAAAAGAAGGAATAACTCCACCTGGACCAAGAAGGTAAATTACAATTTCAATTCAATACTTTTAGCTTTCTTTAGTTTTAAATACAATTGTGGTATATGGCATACTTGAAATTTTTCATAGGAACCCTGACACTTCGAAAGACACCAAGGCAAGGGTTGAGAAACATGGGCAACACAAACTAGGCCAAGGTGGTTATTCAAAGTTATAGTCACAAATTGTAAGTAATCAAACATCTTAACAATATTATTTGGTATATCACCTTCCAAGTTTCTGGTAATTCATGGGCCAACCAATAACAAAAATCAATACTCTTATGCAATGTAGGGGGACGATTTTGTAACCGAAGCCACTGACGAAGACCTTCGGCTTGGTTACAAGTTTGGATACCAAGCTATTGTTGATCACCAAAAAATCTTGGGACAGTCGCCAAGATGTAGTTTGCAGGACATGGTAAAGTATAAAAATCAAACCACAATAACATTTCATTACTTTCAAAATACATTCTCGTTTGATATCGTCCAAAAATTTATATGTTTCTATGTTATTAGCAGAGGAGAAGCAACATTAGCGAGCCCATGAATAGTACTACACATTAGTTCGTTGATAGTAGAGAGCAACCACAGGATGGTGCTTCCTTGTAGCCCCATGACAGTGAGGTGCATCCTCCTGACATAATTGGGTCGGTGCAGCCCCATGATGTTGTTGCACATGAGAGCCACGATGGTAATATGGTTGTATATTAATCATATATGACTAATAATTTTGTACTTATTAATTTTGAGTTTCTATTTTTTTTACTTATTCATTTATGATTGTATACTTATAAATTGTGTGGTTTCAATGGCAGAGTTGCACGACATACATCAGGATCCTCTACCAGAAGAGGAGCACAGGGCAAGTAAATTATTACATTCCAAACGTATTTTTTTCTTATTAATGAACTAATTCAATAGTATTCAATAACTTGTCTTATAAATTTAATATGTTTAGCCATTGTAAGCGATGACCCCCAAACGACACCTCAACACTGTGAGTACTTGGCAAGGAATACAATGTGTGCGAGAACGCAAGGAAAATCAATAACAAAAGAGCACCCATTAGAAGAAGATGCAGATATTGATGTAGCACTTAGGAAATTAGCAGCAGGTCGTGCAAAGAGACAAAAAAAAAACACAATGATGTATAATATTATAAGACCAATGGGAAACTTCCCGTGTGTGGTTGCGGTTTCTTTTGTCCCTCTCCTTCACCTGTGGTTAAACTTCGTTCCTTCCTGTTCCCAGTATGACACTTCCCCCTTCCCCTTCCCCAGTGCTCTACCCCTTCCCTCCCGACCATGGAAGACCTCCCGGTCACCGCGCATTTCACTGACGGCATGGAGACCGTTATGACAGACGTCGTGGTAGCAGATTTCTTGGAAGATGGAGGACCACCCGAATAGCTGGAGAACTCTGGTGACTTCCTTTCTAGTCCTCCCCAGGCCGAACCCTTTTCCTCCTCGCTACCCACTCTTCTAGTTGGACTGTTGTTCAGAGATTTTCCAAAACCGTGGGTGACCAAGCCCACAAGAACTCTTGTCTGCGCTCCCCCCACTAAGTCTTCCTCACGATACTAACCTAGAGTGGGTAAACTCCATAACATGAGGTCTCACTTCTCCAGAACTCACCCACCTGGGCCACCCCTCCAGCGAAGGTATCGACCCCCAGATCTCTTCTGAGTCAGGACCATCTGCGGTCCTTTTCTCCTCTTGCAAGGGTTTTATCTCTGCTCGGCTGGAACCAGATGAGTATAGTTTTTTTGAACAGTCTTTCTCCACCAGAGAACACACAAAGAAACACTTAAATACTTCGAAAGGAGCTGTCAGATTCAGAGAAATAGGGCCTAGGTTGAAAAGGAAAAGATTAAAGAACAAATGGAAAATTGGAAACCTAGCTCTCAGTGAAGACATGGAGTTCAGACAAGTCACACTTATGGCAAGCCAAACAATTGTTGGGAGAGTGAATGGCAGGGTCTTTGTGGTAAAAACCATCCGATATTGGATGCATGATGCTTGGCAGGCCGAGCTCCGATACTCACCAAAACTAGTGGAATTAAACAGGAATTGGTATTTCGTCACCTTACAGAACAGTGAACACTCCAAATGGGTACTAAGTAAATCATGGAGTATCAAAAACTCTTCGATGCTTCTCAAACCATGGAATCTACTTTTTGACACAAGTACAGAATGCCTTGACAAAATTCTGGTCTAGGTAAGACTACCAGCACTTCCTTTCCATCTATGGTCTTTTGAGTACTTCAAAAAAAATGGGAATTTCTTAGGAGATTTCTTGGATGCGAATATGTCATATGAAGAAACGAAACAAAGGAAGGTTGCAAGAATTATGGTTAATTTGAATGTTAGGGAAGGTCTGGGGGAAGAGATGGATCTCACCTGGGGAGACTACACATATGCCCAAAAATTGGACTATGAGAACATTCCTTTCAGATGTCGAAGATGTCATCAGTATGGACATCTGATTAAAAATTGCAAGCTTCCTCTAAGAATCAGAGGAACGGTATATGGGAGGAATAAAGATTCACAAAAGAACGTTGGCTCTTCGATTCCTGATCCCTACTTACAAAAGGAGCAGGGTTGTCAAATGGAATTCCTCACCGAATTTTTGGCCAAAGATTTGATCTAACCCTGTATAGAGTTGGCTACCATGTGCTCGATCCAACAAGTTCTAGTCCAAACAGAAGACTCTTCCTTCCTGGTCACAGGTACCTCCTCTAACCCTGCCCCCTCCATTACTATTTTAATAAATAATTTGTCTATTAAAATTCTTGAGTGGCTACTCTAACCAACCCTTCCCCCATTCCCTCCCTTGTTTTCTCTTCAACCCCCCTTTCCACCTCCTTCCTTGCCCCCTCGTTGCCCAACCCTTTCCCCATCCTCCTCTTCCTCCCTCCTCCCCCCGATACAACCAGATTCTTCTCCTACCCTGCCTAGGATGAGTCCACTACCTATTCAACAGACACCTCCACAAGAAGATATTTCTTAAGATCACAGAACATAAAACACACAGGAGGTTTAGCATTGAACCTGACTCCAGCAGAAAAAACTGGCAGAGGCAGGAAATATTTCTTCTCAAAATCACAGAAGAGGGCCAGAATTGACTTATTAGCAGGGAAAAAGGTCTCTATTGAAAGGGCGCTTGGAACAAGGCAAACCCTGGGAAAGGGGCCTTGATGAAGTGTTGTTCCTTCAATTGTAGGGGTTTGGCTGGTCCCCTCAAAAAAATAGCCCTAAAAAGGATGATTCTCACAGAACATTTGGATGTACTTCTCCTTCAAGAAACCTTGGGGGAAGGGGTGGAAGTTGAAAACATACTCTCTTTTCTTTTACTGGAATGGAGCTTCATTACCTTGGACTCTATTGGGAGATCTGGAGGACTAGCTATCGGATGGAATTGTTGCACTATAAAAGTCCTCAACCATTGGGGTTTTGAATATGGACTTGGGATCACAGTCTTCTCAAAATAAATTGAAGACCCCCTCAATATTGTAAACATCTATGGCCCCTATCACAACAGAGGCCCTTACTGGGACGTTGTCTTCAACAAGTCCTTCCTAAAAAAAAATCACTTAATGTTGGGAAGAGACTTAAATTTCTCTTTAGGAATTAAAGAAGTTTACGGATCCCATGCGAGATTGGACCCCCTCTCGACCTACTTTACACAAAAACTAGATGAATACAATCTTCTGGATATTGACTCGGTTAAATTCAAACAAACTTGGAGAAACAACAGAGTGGGAGAAGACAGCATTGTAAAAAGACTGGATCGTTTTTTGATAAAGGATACACTTCTTGAAAAATCCTTTCAACTGAAACAATGGGTAGGACATGGGGGAATCTCGAATCATTACCCAATTTTCCTTGAACTAAGAACTGGATTAGACAAGACACCCAGTCCTTTCAAATTCAATAGAACCTGGCTCAGTGATGAAACTTTTTTAAAGTTGGTTAAGGAAAATTGGCAATACTATAATCCAGGAAGCAATGAGATGGCAGGTCTACACTTTGTAAAAAACCTAAACATTATCAAAGAGAAGACGAAGACCTGGGCACATCAGAAAATGTTAAAAGAGGATATGGAACTGAAGGAACTAGAATCAAAATTAAACCTTATTTCGGAAGAACAGGGTGGAGGATTTGATACAACAAATGCCAAACTAAGTCTGCTAAAATTGTAAGAAAGGAGAAACATACTACTAAAGGAAAAAGAAGATACATGGAGATTAAAAAGCAGAGCAAAAAATTCTTCCAAGCATATGCAAAAGGCAGAAGGTGCATAAACTCAATCTAGCAGTGAAAGGATCAAGACAGAAAAAAGGAACATACCTTTGAAGGAATGGCGAAAATTGGAAAAAAGTTCTTCCAGGATCTCTACAAAGCAGAAAACAAGGCCAGTATTAAAGAAGTGATTCGAATGGTATAGTACTTTTCGGGCTTTAATAGTGAGTAAGATAATAGAATTCTTATGGAAAAGGTAACACTAGAAGAACTTAAGGCTGTATTGAATAGTTTTCAAAAGGACAAAAGCCCAGGACCAGATGGATGGACAATTGAGTTCTTCATGGGCTTCTTTGATTCTATTGGACAAGATATACTAAGCCTAGTTGAAGAGACAAGGCTTATTGGAAAAATTCCTTTAATTTTAAACTCGACCTTCATTTCCTTTACTCCAAAGAAGGACAACCTAGACACCATAGATGACTTCAGACCTATCTCCCTGTGCAATTGCATCTACAAGATCATCTCCAAAGTCATAGCCAAAAGACTTAAGACTGTACTTTCTAAAAAAGTCTCCTTGGAACAATTTGGATTCATAGAGGGTAGGTAGATTCATGAAGAAATTGGAGTGGCACGGGAAGCCCTACACAGCATAAAGACCAGGAAGCTAAAGAGTGTGGTTCTTAAAATCAATCTTTCCAAAGCCTATGACAGGGTAAGTTGGCTCTATTTACAATTGCTATTAACGCATATAGGCTTTACAGTTCCATTTATCAGATGGATCATGTGTTGTATTACAACTATAACTTTCTCAGTCCTCATAAATGGGTCAGCCACAGACTTTTTTAGATCTGAAAGAGGCTTAAGACAAGGCTGTCCACTTTCCCCTCTTATGTTTCTTCTTGTTGTTGAAGGATTAAGCAAGGCTATAGTAGCAAAAAAATGATCTGGGTCTTTTCCAGGCATCAATATTTCCAATACTCTTCATGTAACCCACCTTCTCTTTGTAGACGACATCCTTGTCTTCTCTGCGGGAACTAGAGGGGAAGCTGACAATCTAAATAACACTCTGAAACTCTTCTCCAAAGCTACAGGAATGATAATAAACGAAGGAAAGTCTAATCTCACCACCTTTTGTCTCTCATAAATGGAAAAAAGTCGATACAAACTTCTCTTCCCTTTTGAAGAGAAAATGATTGATGAAGGACTCAAGTACTTGGGATTCACTTTGAAACCAAATGATTATAGAAAGGAGGATTGGTCTTGGATACTGAAGAAATTAGAAAAAAGGTTAAGTTCATGGAGCCATAAATGGCTTTCCAGAGCTGGCAGATTGGTACTAGTAAAATCAGTTTTGGAATCCATCCCAGTCTTTTGGATGTCTCTGTCTTGGATCCCAAAAGGAACTTTGGAGGAAGCTAGAAAACTCTCTTTCAAATTTCTGTGGAGTGGAAAGAAAGATACAAATGTGACTCCTTGGGTAAGATGGAAAAGGATTGCATCCCCAAAATCTTTAGGCAGTTGGGACCTAAAAAATATACATGTTTTCTCCAAAGCCTTAGTTGTTAAAGGGGGTTGGCACCTTCTTTCTACAAATAGTCTCTGGACAAAGGTTGTCATCAAAAAATACATTGAACCAGACACCTTGGAGTCTTGGATCATAAGAACTCAGAAAACTCTCAAAGGTGCCTCAACTATTTGGAAGGCAATGATAAAATCTTTCCCTGTAATAGAAGGTGGTCTTGTTTGGAAGGTAGGAAACGGACTCCGAGTAAGGCTAGGGACTGATCCTTGGACAGGAATCGAAGGAAAACACTTACTCTCAGATCATCTACTAGCCACTTTAAAGAAAAAAGGATTGAACTCCTTAAACTCACTTGTTGACCAACCCTCCACTACCCTTTGGGCTCAAGCGTGGAAAACTGCCTCTACTCTTAATTTAAGCACCGATGATTCAGCATAATTGGAGAATTACCAAAATGCCCTTTTTCGTTCACAAATCAGGATAAGAGAACAAGAAGACAAAATGGTTTGGGACAAAAATGAGTCTGGTATCTACACTCCAAAGGAAGGATATTCAAAACTAATGCAAGAACTCTCAGAAGCTGAACCAGTCTAGTGGTGGAAAAAGATTTGGAAGATCAATGGTCCTGCCAAGGAAAAACTCTTCTTGTGGTGTGTGCTTTCAAATAAATCCCCAACCTGGGATATTTTACAAAAAAGAAATTTTGTCGGACCAAGCAGATGCCCACTGTGCAAGACAGAGAGAGAAACGACACAGCATCTCTTTCTTGAATGCACTTATCTAAAATTGGTCTGGGCAGGAGTTTCATGCACTCTAAAATTCCCTTTTCAGTGGGAAGGCCACACCTTGGAACAAGCCTGGAAGAACTAGTGGGAAAACTCCTCTTACAAAACATACAGATTACTCCCTTTACTGATCACTTGGGGAGTATGGCTAGCAAGAAATGAATCCATCTTCAAAGAGGCGACTATTTCTCATGAGAAAACCTCACTAAACAGTCTGTCAATTTTCTATTCCTTTCCTTCAAAAGAAAGATCAAAGAACAGAGTAATAAAAGAAGTATACATAGAAAAATCTACACCTTGGGAATTTTTTGACAGAGCTTCCCAACACTACACATGTGGAGGAGGAGGCTTACTATACTTCTCAGACACACACTACTTCACTTTATCTTCTGGATTGGGAAATGGAACTAATAATTATGCGGAATTAATGAGCCTCAAACTTCTCATGGTTTTTTCCCTTGAAAAAGACTGCAAAAAGTTATCAGTTTTTGGAGACTCAAAAAATGCAATAAAATGGATAAATGGAACTCAAAGATGCAATAATATCAGACTTGCCAATATTGTGGAAGACATAAAATCACTGCAGAAAATTTTTTACTTCTTTTCCTGTCAACATGTCTATAGGGAAAGGAATAAAGAAGCAGACAGGGCTTCGAAAAAGGGAACATACATGGAGATGGTCCACTGAAAGATCACAGAGTTCATAAATGAACAAACACAGGAACAACAGAGAACTTTTTTGTAAATGAATGTAAACTCTAAAATTTTTACAAGATTTTGGATACAAAATCTATGAAGGATACTATGCAAACTGAGGACTGTAGTCAGTACATTGTAGCATTACAGATTTTTTGGGAATGACTATGTAAAATCCCATGGGATGAAGAAGAAAGAACCACTCGATATGAAGTATGTAGACATAATATATCACAAGAATACACTAGAAGGTGTATCTACAAAATGTAATTTTGATTATCGTAATGAAAATTACGCTTTTTTCTGAGGAAAAAAATATTATAAGACCGATCACTGATAAAAATGTGTTTTTGACATATGCCTCTCAATAAGGTCTTGCATACTTTTTTGTGCTTTGTCTTTGAATGAGTTCTTGGTAAATTTACTTTTTTGTGACAATTTTGAATATTTTTAATGCATATTATCTAGTAGATAGATTGGGTATTGGGGACATGAGAGTGATGTGAGGGGGGGAAGGGGCCTTAAGAGCTTCCACCTTCACGTGGTTGGCCATGTTTATGAGAGAATAAATTAGGAATCAAATAATAGTGGACCAAACCTCCCTCGGTCCACCGAAGCAGTGGCAAAGCCAATGTTGACTTCGTTGTTGCTCTGTCAGATCGAGGGAGGTTTGTTGCAAGATTAGATGCTTCAAAAAATTATTATTGAAACCAAGAGGAGCCCATTCAGGAGTTCTTTTTGGTTATATAACTATCATGTTTGTAGTTTTTTCTTGGCGAGTAAGTTGATGATTGAATCTAGGATGATGAGGGGCTACTCCAAAAAGAAGGTTGATAAGGTGCTTGTAAGCATTGTTAAGGTATGTTCTAACATTCTCATAATAGTGCATCTTAGAGTATACTAAATAATTGCAGTTGAATAATTTTTTTGAAATATATATTTTATTTTATTTATATTTTAATGCATCTGTGGTTTATTCATGTCTTTGATGGTTTACTGAAAGAGATTATTGTGTTTGCGGGTAAGTTTCAAACTCTATGTGATATTCATGGTACATTTGTTCGGTGTATGCAACTAAAAAAATGCATTGACATCATAACGCCCTGATATTCAGCTCTAATGATGACACAACAAATCTAATCAACCAAGTTCACCATGGTATCTAGATAAGTGTTAACCATACTTCTAAATTTATTATTCTCCTAGTCTTTTCCATATAAAAACATGAAAAGCTTTTTGAAAAATTGTAATTTAATTCTGTGTGTTTAATCAAAGTTATGTTTTCTAATATACTTGTAGCTAATATGTGAAAGTGAATCAAATAGAAAAGAATAAGTTTATGGGAAATTTCATCATTTTTTTTAAGATGTCAATAGTTCATGCAATATTCTTTTAACTAGAAAGAGAATTCTTGACTTTTTTATGATTGAATAAAAATCTAAAAAAGTGCTCCTACTAGAATCTGTTTTCACTCTTTTGCACCATGCACCAATAATAAAACTAGATGAATGGACAACGAGAGTTCAATGTTCCCATTTGATGTTAACCACCTCCCAAATTCCTAGCTATTTAAATTTTCCATAAGATCTATTTTGGCATGGATATCCATGTGCTTTCTAGTATTTTATTATTGGTTAGGGAATTTCCATATTATTTTTTCTAGGAGAGAATCATTTTCCTCTATTCATGTAGGGTGTAAACATGTGTCTTAATATTCTCTACAGCATCAATGATATCATGCCAGGTGAATTTTCATTAGAAAAATTGATGGAGAGATGTGTCCTTAGTACAATGACATGGAATACATACTATTGACCCTTGAATACCACTCTTTTGAAAATTATTCATTGTAATAATCTAATTTTGCACCATGTGTTAGCAGAAAAACTAATCTTAGGGAGGCAATCTCACCTCAAGAGACTTTTCCAGAAATTAGATTTGGGAGAAAGGATTTAACTAGGTATAATGCATTCATAACATTTATTATCAGTCCATGATTCCCCACTTATCCCCGTACTCTTGTGTTTTTTGTGAACTAATTAGTTAGGGTTTCTCCTTGGAGAATACTAAAGAAAATGAACATGATTTATTTTGATTTAGAATGGACAATTTGTTGACATAGACAAATGCCTATTGTAAAATTTAAGGAATTCTTCCCAAATATAGGGCCCAAATAGACATTTTTTTTAGGATGGTAAGCTCCTTCCTTATATTGGTCCAACTACCAATAGAAAATGAGTGTGACTTCTTAGTATCTAAAATCCTAAATGCAGTCCTAAACTAACTACTAGCTAGGGTTTAAAAACAAAGTTTGAACATGAGAAAATTAAGATTACATCCATTAGATACAAAAAAGTAGTTCACTATAATCTAATAGTTGAAATATTATTACCAACAAGTTATTAAAATTATCTTATCCTTCAATATAATAACTAGCAATAATCCCACATTCATAGTTAGCCACAAATAGAAAGCAACAACAAGAGATAATCACTATCTACATGAGAATAGTCTGCTTAAAAATAAAAACATCTTATCACCATTCTATCATAATCATAAAAGAAAATAGTTCCATACTCACGTACACCAGAATGAGTCTCCAAAAGTGGCTAGCCTTGGGTTAATTAAAATTGAAATATAGTTTACAATATTCCAAATGAATCCCTTTCTCATTTGATTTAAATCATTTATACACAATTATATGGATACCAATCACTTTGGTTCCCCTTCTCAACAATTTAGATTCAAAATTGGGTCACTTAAAACTTGGCCTTGATTATTCAAATTCTCCTTAGGCTCACATGGTTCATTAGCTTGTTTTCTTGTCCTCTTCTACTTGCTTTATTTTAAATTCTTGTAGAGGAACTATTGGCCTTGATAACCTCTAGTGTATGCAATGAAAAAGGATATTTAAACAACAATATGCAATGAACAGCATACTTTATTCATATATGATAAAAAATTACAAGATCTGGAAGTGATATCTATGTAATAAATTACTCAAACATGAGTATAGATGGTGTTTGTATCTCCTTTTTCTTGCATGAAAAAGTGCTCCTAAATTGGTACCATTCTCACACTTCACTCCATGCAGTCATAGTGGGAGTCCTAACTCCAATAAGATGGAGATTTATGACACATGTGGTGTTACACATTATTTTCATCATCCCTATGACCATTAATGATGTAAACCTATATGTTGCCTTCAGAAGGGTCAGTGGCCTGAGTTCCTGAAGAGAGAAGGGAGAAGAAATTTTCCTGAGAAAAGAAGTTGCATTTTCCTTTAAAAACCCTATAAAAAAGGAAGTTCACAGGTTGCTATATAGGCAGGGTGCGAGAATGCATGATTCTCGTAGGTTGCACCATAGCTGGGTTGCAAGAGGTTCACAGGTTGCTCTATAGGCAGGGTGCGAGAATGCTTACATGTGGGAAAAACGAGCGTTTTCTTGAATCTTCTAGAAGGAGAAACTTCCATGGTGAGGTGGAATCTGAATGGTTTGGATCTTACTCTCTTTCATGATTTAGTGGGATCATCCTAACCTCCTCACCTTATCCTCTTCAGCTTATAAAAGGAGAGGAGCTCTCATGGAGAAGGGCTAAGTTAGCTTGTTAGCTTTTGAGCTTGTAGCTTTTGGGATTGGCCAAGTTGTTTTTGGCTTGGGATTGTTAGCTTGGTTAGAGTGGCTTTGAGTTTTGCTTTGTCAATATAGATTGTGAGTGGCTATCAGATCCATGGTCTCAAAATCCTTGGAGAAAGAAGTGTGTGGGGAACGAAGGACAGTTGGAAGGGACCTTACGACATCAAGGATATGGTTGTAATCTCTCTTTCACATTTAATATGATACAGTAATATGATTCTTTCCTATAAAGCTTGTTGTGTTTTATTGTATGATTCCTTGATCACATACATAGGTTTATATTGAGTTTATGCTATTTCTATCACTTTGGTTGGTTGTGTCTTTTTGCAGGTTCATCATTGTATGAGTGTTGGAATGGAGCTAGGATGGCGATAGCGAGAGGAAGCGACGTTTAAATGGTATGTCACCCATCCTGCTTTAGTTAGTAAATTCAATATTTAAAACTTAAGGAAAGCGTCATGTTCTAGTGTGTTTTGTTCTAGATCTAGGTGGATCTAGGGAGATCAGTTAGTGTCCGCACCTACCGATTTGTCCGATAAAAAAATTGGCAACTCCACTGGGGAACGGATTGTTTCCTAGTCAGTCTAGTTTTCCTTGCTTTGATTGCTTGTTTTCTAGTCTCTGAGTCTGTGGGAGATCCATCCAAACTCTCTGGATCTAAAAGTTCACTCAAATTTAGTCCTTTCTCAAATTTTTGCTTGTTTACAGGCATTCTCGTACTATACCCTTCAGTGGCCTGCGAGAAACACCTGAGTTCGCACCCTGGTGTTAATTCCAGTGTGAACCCCTCGCAGTCAAACTTTGTTCAGCCTGCGAGAATCTTTGATTCTCACACTGTAATACACGGCCATCCTACGAACTTGTTTGTAAAAAAATTTGTATTGGGTCTTGTCATTTTTTGATGCCCAGTTTTTCTTTGAACAACTGGATTGAACTTTTGGAGCCTATAGTGATCTGTTTACAGTCTTCTTGACATTCTTTGAGTTTCTTTTATCCATCTTTGCTTTGTTTGGTTTTGAAGGATTAGTCTCTTTCTTTGAGTGTCTTTCAATTACAAAGCATGTGTTTTCTTTAGAATTGTTTAGGGAAAGAT
>ML782509.1:1000947-1015732 GCA_009831015.1 Picea engelmannii
AGCTTTATGGGAAAGGGACATATTACTGTATCATATTAATGGAAAGTAAAGATTACAACCTGAGCCTTGATGTCGCAAACTTCCTTTCGATGGCCCTTGGTTCTGACACACACACTTGCTCACTTGCATGAAGAAGATCAACCACCTTTGATAAACTTGTTAGAGTTTCCTAGCTGTTGTAGCATCAATCCTTCACACAGTCTTTCACTAATTCTCCAGTGAATCTTGCTTAACCTTGTTTGCTTAACCTTTTCCATGAGAATTCACTCAATATATAGGAGAGAATGAATTGGTTACTTGGATAAGAATGATCCCAAAATATCAGGGAATCCAGTACTAGGATAACCATTTGAATGCCATCTCATCCTTCTAGAAGATTCCTTTTTAGAAGCTTCAAGAATTCATCTTTTTCCCTTCCTTAGAAAGAGTTCGCACCCTATCAGTTCAACACAGTGCGAACTTCTCGCACCCTGGCTTAAGGCATCCTGCGAGAATCATTCATTCTCGCAGGCAAATATACTAGTAGCCTACGAACAGTCCTCAAAAATGTGATTTCTAGAAAGAGATGAAGGTAACTTTTCTCAACAGAAAGTTCTAATGAAGAGCATGAATACACCATCATCAATACATCATCATGACGACCAAAATCATGGGTAACAGAATGCCCCCCAAAGTATGAGGTTAGAACCAGTGATAGCCAAAATACTTTGTAAGATGCATGTGTGTGTCGGGAACCAGGAGCACACATAATCGAAAACCTGCGAACAACCAAGCATCTGTAGAATATCATATATACCAATTCTGAGGTAGGCATTCCCATACTCATATCATAGACGGATGAAAATTGTAGACCTGGGTCATGGCCACCAATCATACACTGTGGATCCATGCCGTCAAAATATAGCATAGCCACCGAAATACACTGTGGATCTATGCGAGAAATTTCAAATCAAGACGACATAGCCACGAGACATACACAGTGGATCTATGTGTCGGAAATTATACATACTCCATCGCAACCTGGACAAATATGATATCCAGGGTCTTCAATCTCGTCGTCCAAAAGTACGAATCTAACCATGTGATTACATGTGTTGAAGTCGAACATGGCAGAAACCACTTGATTACCGGTCATTGATGAAACCGTTAACAAGTGCGAGGGAAATCAACATTGATGTCAATGACTCCCAAGGTACCCTAGTACAATCCATCGAGTGTGAATGAATGATTTGAAGTCGAACATTCGATGGAATCTTTCGATCAGGGGTCAATGATGTAAACCCACTGTCGAAAGCGAGGAAACCTGCCATTGAGGCATGCAAGCTCCAAGGTACCAAATAATTTCTAAGTCTTGATTCCGGATAATGAGCTGAAGTCGAAAGAACAAAACTCATCACAGGAGGGCCTTGATGTATCCCCCATCAATGACACGAAATAAGTAACAGATTTTGAAGGTGAAACAGAGTATTTTGCAAATTGAATTGGACACAGGGAAGGCCGACACGGAGAGAATGGACAACTGCAGATGGCCGACTCAAAATAGATTTCAGATGGACTTCTCTTGAACATATGAATGACACGACCAATGATTTGGCAGTATTGACTCAAAGATGACACAGGGAATGACCTTGTATCAAATCGAATGAGAGACAAATGGATTTCCAAAACCGGCTTCAAATGATGAATAGGGGGTGTCATGTTCAAGAGCGACACTTACTGCCAATTAATACGAAGATGAAAACATATCCTTTTCCCAAATTTTCCCCCACCATTTCTGGCAAGTACCTCTTTATTTTTACGTAAGCTTGAGGAGGATAACATATTCTTGTTGATATAAGCTCATCCTTCGGACGAGTCCCTCGGAGTATTTTTAATGAACCCTAAGAAGGAGTGGTTCGGTCCCATCACGGGTCTGTCAATGTTTGTTTAACGAGTCCAGAGATAGAAAACTCAAAGGTTTTTCAAGATTATAGAGTTTGTAAAAACACTTAAAAGAGAACTCTCTCAGTTCCTTTTTCATAAAGTAGTCTGGACGAGACCGAAAAAGAGACAAATTATCACTCACCAGACGCTTATTTCAAATACTTTATCGAGCGTGAAAATAGCAAGGTCGCTCGGAGATCTTTTCATGTTTAGAGAGTCTGAAAAGAGCTTAAAGAGGACTCCAGGGGGTTCCTTTTTCGTATAACCTTGTTAAGCCCGAAAAAGTGATAAAAGTATGCTCAACCATGTTCTCATGTATTAACGAGCGCAAGAACGGACAAAAACGACACTCGAGGTTTTATGTAAAAACCATAAAAAACAATCAAAACACACGATGTAAAAAGAAAAACTTATGTCCATATCCCGATATTTGATCCTCCAAGTCATCACACCTGCAAGAGTTTACACTCAATATAACATTAGGGATTAGGTTTTTAATTGATAAATAATCATAAAAACCAAAATGATATAGTAAAAGTAAATAAAATGAGTAAAAACTCTTTTTTACCACACCATTTTACATTTCCACTATTGAGCTCCAAAAAACCCCTCTTTTGCCCTCCGAGTTCAGCGTTAGATTGCGGGAGATATGAGAGACCATTCAGTGAGCCGTCTGCTACATTAAGGTAGGCTCTTCGTCCTTAACATTTTCATGGTTTCATTTTGTCATTTCATTGGTTAAATTTCCATTTTTAAGATGTTTTTCTAAGCCCTATATGCGTGTTGTCATTCTCGCAGGCAGGCCATACGGGGCCTGCGAGAATGATGCATTCTCGCAAGTAAGCCTTAAGCCACCTGCGAGGTTCTCGCACTGTGCAAATGGGGCACCTGCGAGAATCGCAAAGCCCAAAAAAAATTTAAATTTTTAGCCAAATGAAAAATATCTAATGCATGAAAAAGTTATTAATCCTCCTTTTATGTTCCTTATGCAGATAATTGGCCATAAACATGGTGCTTGAGTGGCGTGAAAGGGAACATGAAGAGGATAATTTAATGGCCGAGAATCATCCTCCTACCATAGCTGCATTAAGAGATTGTGGGCTCTTGAAATACTTTCGCATCCCAGGCATGAGGGCCCAAGTCAGACTACTAGAGTACCTGGTCTGTATGTGGGACCCAGATCAGCAGGTTTTTCATGTGGGAGCTCACACATTGTCCATAGACATTGAGGAAATATAATTTTTGACTAGATTGTCCCGACGTGGATACTATGTCAGCCTGACCGGTAGTAGAGGTGGCGGGCTAAAGATGAGTGAGTACTGCAATCAATACTACGTACCTGAGGCTGAGAGGAAAAAAGGGAAAGTGGCTATCTGGGGGGTACAAGACTTGACCCTTCGTACTATCCTTTTCACTATAGCTCGGATGGTTGGGAGTTCTCCTCCTCATATGGCATTACAGAGCTACTTCAAGTATGCCATCGAGTGTACTGAGCCTCGAGTATTCAACTGGGCAAATGCTATGCTTCGCAGTATCAAAAAACAATTGACCAAATGTAGGCGAGGTGACTTGAAGCAATTTGGGTATGGCTCTTTGTTGGTGTCCTTCTTCCTTGAGAGGGTCCCCATATTTAGACTACAGGTTGAGTGGAACATACCGGGTCCCAGGGATCCAAGGATGTTGAGATGGTGTCGGCTCATGGCCCGGCACGTAGCAGGACCGATCGTCAAGTACGATGATATTTTCTTTGACTGGCTTCAAACCCAGATGTTGATGGTCGATGACTACACTTATGCCGGGTTGGATTTCTGAGGAGATCCGGATTTAGCACTACCAGAAGATACTCAGTGGGGTGACCTTGGTAAGAAGTACATGCATTTTCTCTTTTTAAATGTTTTTGAATTTTTATCATATTCAAATGTTTTTTTTTTATATGTTCGTCCAAAGACCAATACAAAATTGTTTGTTGATAACACAAATGTTGGACCGTATAGACCTCCTGGCACTTCTCCCATCCAGCGGCAAGGAGAGGTAGTGGCAGCACCACAGTATGCAGAGGATTATCAAGTAGTGGAACGGAATCTAAAGGGCCTTACTGCAGACATTCCAGATATGACTCTGGAAGAGGTTCCACGACACGATCAGCGTCATACTGTAGGGGTATCAGCAGCTATGAGTCGACTGCTCCGTAGGGTTGCTAGGGCAGTCGTGTGTTATCGTGAACGTCATCCATGACGTCACTTTGTAGAATCTATAAGATTCAATTTTTGATATTTTGGTCTTCGGACAAACTTTTTGTAAAAAACCTTTTGATCGTTATATATACAGATGGCTTCTACCAGTTTACTTTATATTGTGTGAATTTTGATGTGTTTGATTTATAAATGGTTCAAATGTCTGTCCAATACATAATTAGCCAATGCATCTGTTAATGTATTAAGACATCTAGGAATATGTTGATATTCAATGTGATCAAAATAACGTTCCAAGAGGTGAATTCGCAAATACACCCGTAATAAAGTAGGACTTCGAATAGAGTAGATATTACTTAGCTGTAGTACTACAAGATGCGAGTCAAGTCGCACAACCAAATGACGAATTCCAAGCGAGATAGCATCGACCAATAATTCAATAATTGCACTATACTCTACAATGTTGTTGGTCGCACGACCGAGGCACACACCTCGTAAAGATACAAGTTCGTTTGTTGGGGCATAGATTGCCCACGCAGCAGACACAAGGTTCCAAGTACTACGGCTAGCACCATCAGCGAAGCCAATATAGGGTAGCGAAGACTCCGACATATGGAAATCAAACACAACGTCACATAAGGGCAGAGACCAGATAACGACAAAAGAAAACTATAGTAACACACACAAAGTATGATACATTAAAATACATGTACTTGTGCACAAATGATTTATGCATAGTACTTCTTCAAGTACAACCCATTTCTGGGTTCACTCAAAGGGATACCATCGTAATCTACCAGCTCATATGCTCCTTTTTCCAAAACTCGACGAACAATATAAGGACCTCGTCATATTGGTTCGAATTTCCCAGCTCCTAACACATCTCGATCTTGTTCATAGAGCAGAACAAGATCTCCTTCAGAGAAAATGTGAGGCTTGACATGCTTGTCATATTGTGCCTGGACACGTTTCTTCTGGGCTTCTATTACTAGAGTGGCATCATGTCGAGTTTTGTCTAATCGCATTAGATACAATAGACGTTCTTCTTTAGCAGAAGTGTTGGGTAAGAGCTCGATAGCTAGCTTCAGAGAGGGTATCTCACATTCTATAGGAAGAATGGCTTCCACACCATCGACTAATCAAAAAGGTGTAAACCCAGTAGCGGATTTGACAGATGTCTGGTACGCCCACAATGCCGAAAACAACATTGTGTGCCAACTTGTTTTATGAATTCCTATCATTTTTCGGAGCATAGTTATTAGAACTTTGTCGATTGCTTCTACTTGACCATTAGCTTGTGGATAATAGGGCATTGAGTTATCATGATGAAGACCCAACTTTTCCATAAGTTCAAACACCATAAAATTCCTAAAGTGGCTACCGTGATCAGTGACGATAGCTTGGGGGACACCAAAACGAGCGATGACGTGATTAAAAAGAAATAACGTTGTGGTCTTTCCAGTATTATCGAATGTCGGCATCGCCTAGGCCCATTTTGTAAAGTAATCAACAGATACAATGATGTAACCATGCCCCCCGGCCGAGTGAGGGTGACATGTCATGAAATCGATGCCCCATTTTGCAAAAGGACCAAACTGAGACCATAGGATGAAGAGAAGCAGGATGTGACCGAATTTTCTGATTGTAGGTCTGGCAGGCATGGCATGTCTGAACAGCAGTAATGCAGATGTTAAAAAAAGAAGGCCAAAAATATCCTGCGCGTAAGATCTTCTGGGCAGTAGCATACCCAGACATATGACCACCACATGCTCCGGAATGGTAGTCATTCAGAGATTTCTCGGCTTCGTCGAATGTTAAACAACGCCGAAAAATAGAGTCAATTCCCCGACGGTAAAGAGTATCCCCGAGGATAATATATTGATGAGCTTGATAGCGTATACGACGTCGTTCAATACTAGACAAAGCAGGCCAAAAAGTCTAGGTTTGGAGATATATAATGATATCTCCATACCAAAGATCGTCAGTGCTGATAAGGAAAAGAGATTCATCGGGTAATGAATCGACTGCTACATTTTCCGTTGCAGAATGAGGAAAATCACATAACAACTCAGCAAAAACTAATGACTTCTTGGACTTGGCACGATCGAATTCCAAGTCAAACTCCTGGAGTATGACAATCCATTTGGAGTACTTGCCCCCAAGCAATTGACGTGTCAAAATATGTTGCATAGGGTTACAATGAGAAATCACCGTAGTCTTACATGAGAGGATATAATGTCGGAAGCATTGGACGGCTTGAACGGCAGCCAAGGCCAGTTTTTCGACATGTTGATACTTGATTTCAGTTGGTGTGAGACTTCAACTCAAGTAGTAAACAAAATGTTCGTCGTGCACATCATCCTCTTGAATGAGAACCATGCCAATAGTGTACTCTGAGGCAGCAAGATAAAGGAAATAATCACGACTGTAATCAGGAGGAAAGAGAACCGGAGCGTGTGTGAGGGACAACTTCAAAGCTTCAAAAGCATTGTTGGAAATGGTATCCCAAACGAACTCTGAATCTTTCTTTAGTAGCCGCGTAAAACCATGAGTAATCTCGGCGTAATTAGGGATAAAATGATGAAGAAAGTTTACTTTCCCCTGCAAACTTTGCTATTGGCGCAGTGTAGAAGGAGGAGGGAGATTAAGAATCGCCTCAACCTTAATAGGATCCACCCGGATCCCCTGACGAGAAACGATAAAACCTAGAAGACGGTCGGATTCTACGCAAAAGACGCATTTATGAGGATTTAAACGTATACGATAGAACCGACAACGAACGAAAATGGCTCGGAGGTGGGTAGGGTGATCAACTCTGTGCATAGAATGAGCGGGTAAATCGTCCAAATAAGGTTGAACGATGTGCTTTATATCATGAAAAGCATAAGACATAGCGCGTTGAAAAGTCGCGCCCGCATTCTTAAGACCAAAAGGGAGTTTCCTATAAGAAAAAGTACCCCAAGGAAAAATAAAATCATTTTTATGTTGGTCCTTGGGAGCAATGTTAATTTGATTATAGCCAGAGAAACCATCCATAAGAGAGAAGATTTCACTTCCGGCATAGTCATCAACAATCTGGTCGACGAAGGGGGTAGGAAAGTTGTCCTTGGGAAAAGCTTTGTTAATATCCCTATAATCAACACACACTCGAATACTGCCTCCTTTCTTGTCAATCGGGACAGGATTGGAAACCCATTCTGTAAGAGCCACTGGATAAATAAAGCCAACTTTTAGAAGTTTTTCAACTTCGATCTTGATAGACACCGCTTTACGTGGGTGGACTGGACGAAGGTGTTGCCGAACAGGTTTAGCTTCAGGGTATGTCTTTATCTCATGTACAACAATTGCAGGGTTGATACCTGGCATCTCTTCGTAACTCCAGGCGAAGATGTCACAAAATTCTTTGAACATAGACGTATAGGTGACGATTTCGTCGGGAGAACACGAAGCTCCAATATGAACATTTTCGACTATCCCATGTTTAATGGATATGTCAATGGGAATCGTAGGCGAGATATTACTTAAGTTCCCTTCAGCAAACGCATCGTGTGAAGACGCGGGAACCGTCGAGATGACAACAACGGTCGACGGAGTCGAAATCCGTTGGTAGTTCTCAAGAGTTTGTTGCTCCAGAAAAAGTATGGAACGATGATGCCCATCATCCCAAGGGGTGTCCTCCATGACAGACATGATCATCTTGTCAGTGGGAAAAATAACATGAAAAGGATTGGGAGACAACTCATCAAGAGAGGGTGTAGAAGGTGTGGCCGATTGAATGGATTTATAAGCAGACTCAACCGGACTTAACGGCATGACGTCGCCGAAACGAAGATGATCTCCTGGGTCGGGGACAATCCAAGGGTCATGTGATGCAGGAAGTGTGTGAGGCACAGTGGAGATCATGTCGATAGAAGCAACTGAAGGGCGTGGAACATCGGGCGGTGGAATGGGAAAAGTACCCATTAACGAGGAGTCCTTTAAAAGGCCTACATCGACATTCTCATAACTTGGAAAGGTTTTAGCAATAAACGGAACGTTGCCAGTACGTGTATCAGATTTGAAGAAGGCAAGTTGGTCAACGGCAACAACCTTTCCTTGATGAGGAAAACGTACTACATGGAAAAGTGTTGACACAACGGCGCGCATGGAATCGATCCAGCTACGTCCAAGTAGAAGATTATAATCAAGAGGAGCGTCAAAGACTTCCACTTCAACTTGGACCGTCTTACCTTCTAGTGTGATAGGAAATGAAGGAAGAACACCGTAAGGCTTAAAACCAGAGCCATTGTAGGCTTTAAGAGTTTTTTTTTATTCATTCAAGGGAGGAGAGCCAATGGCTTTCCAACAAGCAAAATACATTACACACGTTGAGGCACCCTCGTCGATAACAGTTCGGCAAATGTTCTTGTCAGAGACAACAACCTGTATCTGAAACGCGAGTTGAGGGGGTAACCTTGGAATGTGATCATCCAAGTCAAAGACTATGAGATTCGTATATGTCGGGTCAATTCCACCTATATCTTTCAACAGTGCCTTCCATTGTGCAGGACAAGACTGAAGGACTTCAAGGGCTGACATCGTTGAAGGTGCTTGGGCCAAATCTTCAACAATACTGTAGTTCTGGGCTGCACAAGCATGAGGATTGAAAGTCGATTTCCTAACGACACCTTTTGGGGGTGGTCGTAGAACTGTATCAAGGCTCGGTCGTTCGAGATGAAGAGGACCATTAGTAGGTGGAGTCGCGGGAGAGGGTTGGACCAAAGCAGGAGGTAAATCGTCAACCTTCTCCTTAGATGGAGTATAATCTTTGGCTCTAGTTGTGAGTGCAACGTTATTCTGCTTAGAATCACCAGTACACATCAGAACATATGATGTCGTAGAAGAGGAGGGTTGGTTTTGAATGACCAACTGAGCCTATTGTTGAGACGGGAAGGGTTGTGACAAGACAGCCGTTGTAGATGGTTTGGGTGCTCCTTGAAGGAACTTTGTGACCTCGGCACGTCGTGGACAATCCTTAGTGTAGTGATCATCCCCATAGATAAGGCAAGGGTATCGTGGTTTGCGCTTATCCCGATCTTCAACAGGAGTGGTTTTAGTTTGCTCTGCTTGATTATTATTTTTTCCCTCCTTATTCTTGCCTCTCCCCTTTTTAGATTTGTTTTTACCGGCTGGGGTAGATTGAACAGCGTTTACCTCAGAAGTTTTTCCGGTGGGAGTGGCAGGAGATGGAGCATTTTGAACATTAGAAGAAGCAGATTCAGGGGTTGTATTTGAAACAGAATGTGAATGGGCTTGAGCAGTACCAATCACACCGTCAGCTGCATGTGAGGCCGCTGGAGTAGTTGAAGTGTTGGAAGTACCAGGACGAGGTAATTCAGGTAGTAAATCATAAAGTGTTCCCGTTTGCGAATAAACAAGATCAATATATTGAGCACGACTTATAGCCTGCTCCTCCGTGACAACACCATCCATGGCAATGTCCTTACCAATTTCGTTCACAAAGGATTTTGTAAACCATTCTGCCAATAACTGATCAGGAAGCTCAAGTTTAATGAGACGTCGTCTTCATCGCCACTCATGAATATGATCAAATATATGAGTGCCTTTAGTCTATTTGAAGGAAGTCAAAATCTCAGTCCCGGTATCATAATGGATTGGTAACTGGTAATGTGTAAGGAAATCCATAGCTAGGGTGTTGAAATCAGAGAAGAAACCTCGTGGAAATTCAATATACCACTTCGTAGCAGAACCGGTAAGGGTTCGTTGAAAAAGACGTAAACGAATAGAGTCATCCATCAATGAGTTGGATGAACACCATAAGTGAAAAGTCATAACGTGATTGTTTGGGTCCTCTCCCACTTTACCATCAAATTTGGGAATGTCTGATGGAAGCTTGGCTGGAATAACAGGCCATTGGGGAGAGTGACGAATAGGATCATTCAAAATCCTAGACAAATCTAGAAAATCCAACGTAGCAAGAAAAGGTAATTTTCTATTGACTTGTGGGTACTAATGGCTTTGGGGTGGAAGCCCTGTCAGCAAACCAGTAGGACCGTAAGCAATCTTCCCATAATGGGAAGATCCAGGCAGATTCGGTGGTGGTTGGAGAGGATAGTAGTTCCAGGGATTGTAACCTTGTGTTTGATTAGGGACCTGAGTTTGTGCATTTGGACCCTAACCCCAAATAGGATTGGATATACATGGATATGGTTGGCCTATAGTAGGGACAGGTTGTTTCCCCCCAGTCGTTTGAGGAAGATTTTGTATCATATGATTCCAATACTAGGTCAAAGTAGGGGGTATATTTTGCCCAAAAGGTGGGGTTGGTCCCCCTATCATAGGTGGCGTTCCAACCGGAAGTTGAGTTCCAATCAAAGGTTGTGTAGTAAGTGGAAAGTGTCCAGTAAGAGGAGGTTGAATCGTACCACCTTGTCCACCAACGAGAATCTGCAAGTTTGGTGTAATGGATGGGATAGTGCCACTAGGATTAGGATTGCCAGAAGGAAATTGAGGGAGTCTCGGAATAAAACCAGGAATAGGGTGCCTAGGAAAAGAAGGACCACCTGGAGAACCAGCCGGAGTTTGCGGAGGTGTTGGAGCAGAAGCATTCAACAAAGCATTCAACGCATGGTATCCGGGTGGTAATGTTGGAGTGACATTGGGCGTTCGCTGTGTGTTTATAGGATCAAGACCAGTCGCAGTTAAATCGGTAGGGACACTCATAGTATTTGAGAGATGGGCCATTTCGGTGGGGACAGTAAATTGATAAGTTGTATTCAACAGTACAGTCTCTGTCTCAGAAAACACCGGAGGGTTGATTTCGGAGACCACAAGCGAACCAGGACCAAAAAGGGTCCTTCGGAAATCACCTGACCAAAAAGGATATTGGCCTTCTACCCCGGGAAAAGGCCCAACAGGTGATCCAAAAGTGGTAACAACTAGTTCTCCAGAAGAATTCAATCGCATAAATGGCCGTTCAGAACCACGACGAATTCGAAAGTCCTCTCTAGTATTGGTAATGCAAAAAGGTTCGAGAGAGTCAGTTGATTCCACTTGTGGTGTGGTAACAACTGGGACTTCACTTTGTCGAGGAGAGCCCTCAGGTGTAGCTGTAGGCAAGGGTTGTGAACCGTCCAGATGCTCTTGAGATAAACCCTGCATTCTACGTGAATGACGTGGGGGAGCTATTGTAAACGAGTGACAAACTTTGCGAAGAAAATCTTATGGGCAACTTCGAGAAACAAACAACACGTGCTAGTAAACAAAATCTAGGAAGCAATCACCAAACAAACAAGACCTTCTAATTTCGAAGCCACTAGTTGGTGATGAAATCCAATGTCGCAACAACGAGACAAGAAGGGGCGGGGCTAGGGAGGAAAATTTACGCTGACGACCTGCTTAACGGACTTACACCCTGGTGCAAGCTCCCACACATAATCATGGGTATACCCTCCAAGAAGCCCGAGTGAGTTCGGTCAACGTCAATTCTAGGTACCATGAAGACTTTCCCCTCCACAGTCACCTCGGGTAAGAACCTAGAGAGATAGGCCACTAAGGTCACCACCAACAACAATAAAGCTAGGGGGAACAGTCGGCAGTCTGATCCACACGCAAGAGCAGGGTATCTAGCCCGAAATCAACTCAAAAGGCTTCCACTTATCATTGTGGGTATACCTCCAAGTGATCCCCATAATACGTGCAATCTCTACACTGATACCAACAAAGCAGGGTGAGTAACTCTACCAATACCAGTGCGACCTCGTGCTTGACCCTTGTGTGAGAAGGGCTTCCCAGGACAAGATGCTACAAATGGAATTTAACACTCCCTAACACAAGATGTTATTGTGTGTTTTATGCTTTTGGAGAGTGTATCTCTCTTCCTACTCCAAAGTGCTAGCCTAGCTAAATGTTGGTGTAAAAGAGCCCTAGAAAAGAGTTACTAGATAAATTTTATGATGACGCAGTGTTATTAAAGGTTGTTGTTTACTCAAAGGTAACAGAAATGAAACTCATGTTGTATGACTCTGACCCAACAATGCAAGGATGAGAATGAAATACATGACTTTTCGTTCAATGAATCCTATGTATGGGAGAGAGAGACAGTTTTCTAGATCAACCTTGAACTACTAATGCAAAATTTCCTTTCAAATGCCAATGCAAACAATCATTTATCAACTGATAACTCTCTATGTGTCTTTTTCAAATACTTCAACAATCTCAATAATTTGATTTTTTCAATGTTTTCTAAAAACAAAAACAAGTTTTTGAAAGAAAAAACTATTGTTCACTTTCCAAAAAGGACCCTCACTATGCCAATGAGAGTACAGAAAATCAAATCAATGAACAAGCAAATAACCCAATCTACGCTTTCAATGAAAACAAAAAAGAGCAAACCAATGTAGTCTTTTCAAATGCAAAAGAAAATGATCTTTCGAACCATAAGCAAATGAAAAAAACCAAGCAAACTTAACTTTCAAACCAATCATTGGTTCTTAACTAATCAGACACACTCAGCTTCTGAAGTCAGAGAGAATGGTTTTGCCAAGAAAAGCCAAGAAACAAAAGTCAAGTCCAAAATGACAAGAAAAATCTTAAAACCCTAAGATGGTTCATGCATACAAACAAAGGAAAGAAAGATATCAATCAGAGGTCCAAGAAACTCACAAGAGGCAATCAAACTGATCTGGGCAGTTAAAAATGACAAAACTCAAAATCAAATTTTTGAAAAAGAGTGTTCGCAGGCAGGCAATATAACACAGTGTGAGAATCACTGATTATCGCAGGTGACCCTTGAGCAGGGTGCGAGAAACTCGCACTGAAACCTATGGGCAGAGTGCGAACTCTACCTATTCTCGCAGGCTGCAATGAAGTGCAGTGCGAGAATCCCTGAACATAATCAAAAATTTGAAAAATGAAGTACAATTCAAGAAGGCTTTTGGACCCAGAAGATCTATCAGGATATCCTGAAGACTCAGAGACTGATAGGATAAGAGAAAAGTGAAACCAGAGCAAATGGCCACCGAAAAATATCACAAGCCACAAAGAAAATGGGATTGTTCCCCAGTGGAGTCGCCAATTTTGTTATTGGATAAATCCGTAAGTGCGGACACAAACCGATCTCCCTAGATCCACCTGGATTTAGAACAAAGAAAGACAGAATATGAATCTTTCCCTAGATTCTAACCATGGAATTAAATAGGAGGCAAGAATGAAGAACATACCTTATTATCGCTTCCTTTGATCTTTGTTTCTCCCGCTTCGCTCTAGTGCTCTTGTGTATCCAAGATCAAGACAACACAAACCAACCAAAGTGAAGAAAGCACAATCTATTCAACAGTCAATCTATGTATATGATCAAGGAGTTATACAATAAAGTGGACTTAGCTTTATGGGAAAGGGACATATTACTATATCATATTAATGGAAAGTAAAGATTACAACCTGAGCCTTGATGTCGCAAACTTCCTTTCGATGGCCCTTGGTTCCGACACACACACTTGCTCACTTGCATGAAGAAGATCAACCACCTTTGATAAACTTGCTGGAGTTTCCTAGCTGCTGTAGCATCAGTCCTTCACACAGTCTTTCACTAATTCTCCAGTGAATCTTGCTTAACCTTGTTTTCTTAACCTTTTCCATGAGAATTCACTCAATATATAGGAGAGAATTAATTGGTTACTTGGATAAGAATGATCCCAAAATATCAGGGAATCTAGTACTAGGATAACCATTCGAATGCCATCTCATCCTTCTAGAAGATTCATTTTTAGAAGCTTCGAAAATTCATCTTTTCCCCTTCTTTAGAAAGAGTTCGCACCCTAGCAGTTCAACACAATGCAAACTTCTTGCACCCTGGCTTAAGGAAGCCTGCGAGAATCATTCATTCTCGCAGGCAAATATACTAGTAGCCTGCGAACAGTCCTCAAAAATGTGATTTCTGGAAAGAGATGAAGGTAACTTTTCTCAGGAGAAAGTTCTAATGAAGAGCTTGAATACACCATCATCAATACATCATCATGACGACCAAAATCATGGGTAACACTAAGCATATACAGTTGAGGTACCACTTCATACGATCCACTTTGGAAGATGGACATTTGAAGTTGGAAAAGATACACACTAGCCAGAATCCTGCAAACATGTTAACAAAGGGAGTAACCAGGGAGAAATTGAGTTCCTTCTCAGTTTCAATTGGTCTTCAAGAATGAAGATGAAGATGAGAAATTTTCCAGGTCCAAGAAGGTTCAGAGTACAGCATATACAGTAGCGGTGGAGTTGTTGAGATCAGTCTCCAAGTGGGAGATTGTTGGTTGTGGAGCCTGATTATCTTCCTGATTCGGAGGTCCTTGCTTTCTGCCGTGTTTATACCCCATGAAGTATTTACACCCCATAAGTATGTACACTCTTCCACGCGGGGGAGTGCAGAGGGGGGGTACCCCTTCTGTGGGGTCTGAGGGGGCTATCCCCCCGACTGGGGGGTCTGGGGGCAAGCAGGCCCCTAGCAGGGGGTTTAGGGGCAGTGTCCCCCGATGGGGGTTCGGGGGCGAAGCCCCCGAAGCAAAAATTGCCTTGTAAAAGTATATTGTAATTTCATTGTAAATATGGACCGTTCATTATAAGGTCGCAGATCTAACGGTAGAGATTATGTTAGGGTTTTTTTCCCTAGAAGG
>ML782509.1:1024712-1037053 GCA_009831015.1 Picea engelmannii
AAAAGTAACTCAATGGAAATGAATACAATCCTTGATGGATTACCTGATGATGTCAAAGAGAAGATAGGTGAATGTAACTCTGCAAAGGAACTTTGGGACAAGATAAAAGACCTCTACTCAAATGAGAAATAAAATGAAGCATTTCAATCTGAACAAATCTTAGTCTACAACAATTCTAGTGATGAATATTCTTTTGAAAAAGACTCGGACATTGAAGTAGAAGTCAATATTGAAGCTGAGCTTGAGAGTGCTTTGGATGAACTGATAAAATATAAACAAAGGTGTAAACAACTAAAGGATCTCATGCTAGAGAAAAGGAGGAAACAAGGTTCAAAGAAGAAATAAATTGAGAAAATCATAGTTGACTTTAGAATCCAAGTCCAACTAGATCAAGAGAGATTGGAATCCTTGGAACAATATCTTAATAAGGAGCAGCAAAAGGTCAAAGAGCTCAAACAACAACAGCTAGAAAGTGAGGAAGAAAATAAGACCTTAAAAAGACAACTAATGTCCTCACAATAGGAGCTACACAGTTCAAGACAACAAGCAGCCATTAGCATGGAAGAAGCCAATATTTTAAGACAAGAAGTTTTTGGACTCAAGGATCAATTGAAGACTATTGAAAAATTCAAGAAAGGAACTGAAGCCCTTGATAAAATTCTCAATCTACAAATATTTTCTTCGAAAAAATATGGCCTTGGATATGACCAAGTACACATGCTTAAAGGATCAAGTCCTATTACTCATATTGATGTAGAAGATGACAAGTGTTGTGATGATACCTCCAAAGAAACAACTATGTAGTAGAAGGATGACAAGAATGCAAACTCTTATGCTCAAGAACCTGCTCATTCTCCCAACAAGAGTAACCTCAAAAGAAATAGCAATCACAAGAAAGAAGACCAAAAAACTCCCAAGTACAAGAGTGCATCATATGGTTATTGTTTTTATTACGTTCACAAGGATGTTGACTACAGAACCAAGAGACACGGGTTGAAAAAACAAGAAAACACATGCAGTTCAAGTGAAATGAAAGATCCTAACTACAAGATTGGGTTTAGGTATGTGAAGAAAGAAAGTACTATTTCCCCTACTTTCAATACTAACAAAAAGGAGTTGACAAATAAATTCATTTTCAGAAGATATTCACAGATGTTCAGGGGTTATTGTTATTCATGTAATAACTATGGACATAAAGTTATGAATTGTAGAGCATATGGAAGGAAAAACTTAAGGGTTAAGAACTGTAACCTTAAAGATAACCAAACAGTAAATCAAGTTAAAAGGATAAATTATAACTCCTTTTCGCCTCTACAAGAAAGGAACCTAGAATGCTTCAAATGCCATAGGTATGGACATAAAGCCAGTAATTGCAAATTAATGCAAGTCTCAGAAAAACCAAAGTTCATTAGAGAGAAAAAGAAGATTTGGAAAGAAAAAAAAAACAATTCTTTGTTGCCAGAACACCTCAGCAAAATGGGATTGTTGAAGGAATAGAACAGTCCAAGAAGTTGCAAGGACTATGCTCAATGAAACAAAATTATATGATGAATAGTGGAGGGAAGTTGTAAGCACAGCAGTATACATATTGAAAAGAGGTCAGCTCAGAACTAATAGTAATAAGACTCCTTATGAACCCTGGTTTGGAAGAGATCCTTTGGTAAAAATACTTCAAGGTCTTTGGAAGTAAGTGTTACATCAAAAGGCTTGATGAGAATCTCGAAAAAAATGATGCTAGGTATCTTTCTTGGATATGATTCTACCAATAAAGCATACAAATGCTACAATATTAGGTTACATAATATTGTTGAGAGTGCAGATGTCAAGGTGGATGATTTAAAAACAATAAGGATCAAACATCAAGAGACTATACTTGACAATGAAGATGAATATGAAGATGAATATGAAGATGAATATGAAGATGAAGATGATGATGAGTCAGTTGGTACATAAGCATAAGTTGTGAATCTTAGAAAGATGGTTGAGAAGTCAAACACCCAAATCAAGTTCTTGAACAACTCCATGACCTTGGATGAGATCTTGGATAGTGAGAGATCACCAAATGACAAACCCGGTTTTGGCTATAACAAGGAAGAAATTATTACTCCTAAGAAATATGATGCAGGACTCTCATTTATAAAAAAAAAAGGGGGGGGGTGAAGCCAGGTCTGACGCAGGTCCTTCATGTTCAAATAATGAAAGAAACACTACAATTTCTAGAAGATCAGATCAAGGAAGACATCCAAAAGCTACTCATACACCTTAAATCTTGGATTGTAGGCATCATGGGAGAAAACAAGTTGTTAGGTTCAAACAAGAGTATAATATATTGGAACTGCAATCTTTTTGGACATATTGATACACATTGTTACACTATGAGATGCTACAGTTGTGGTGGATATGGACACAAATCCCATAACTATTGGAACTGAAGAAGACAATCAATGAGAAATGTTTCATACCATACAAAAAGAAGAGTAAAGGAAACACGGAAGAAAAATGAAGTTGCAATAATAGAATATCATAGAACAAAGTTCAACAAACTAGGACATTCACAGATGTGGATAGCAAAGACTGAACATGAGTGAAGTCAATTGTTGCAAAAAGAATTGTAGTCATGTGACAAGCATAGTATAAACTTTCTCAGATGACTTTAGAGAAATGCACAGTAGAAAAGTATCATGGATAGAGATGGATACATCTGGCTAGAGATCGATGAGAATCAATGGACAGATCCAAGATCATTTGAAAAATATGAGCTACAATTGCACAGTGTTCCAATAGGACAGCAGTATCCACAGCAGCAGCATTATGATATACATGACATCCTGTAGAGATAACAAAAGGAGAGACCTTGTCAGGAAGAGATACCTTTTTTAGAAACAAAGGGGGAGAACAGTCAGAGGCAGAGAGAGCAGACTGACAGGGGGAGTTATTCAGTTATGGCACCCAGAGCATGATTGTAGGGGGGGTTATAGAAGTTCAGATATTGATCAGTAGCATATAAACAGACAGATCATAGGAGGATAAATCATGTGCCATTGATTTCAAATGGGGAGAGTAACTTCAGAGGAGAGAAGCATCATCACAGGGGGAGATTGTGTATCAAGTTGGTGTGTTTGCATCAATGACAAAGGGGGAGATTGTTGGACATGGTGTCATTAATGTGTTGTCATTGATGTCAAACAGTATAACAATATGCAGAGTTCATGTCAAATAAATATATGAAGTATGACAGTACGCAGAGATTAAAAATCTCAGGAGGGTTAGCGATTGAAGATCAGAAGCTCATAAGAGATGACGCACATGAAAATTGCAAGGGAAAGCGCCAGATCAACAGAAAGGATGGATTGCGGAGAGAAAAAGGAGAATTAAATAGTGTGTTATTCCTAATCTCGCAATTAGTCTAGACCATCAGATTACAAGAGAAGGATCGTTGGAAGACTAGTCAACGATCATATCAAATCAGGACCATTGGATACGCAAGCACCAGATCAACAACATGAATTGATTGCGGAGCGCGAAGGGATAATTAAACTATACGTTATTTCCAATCCCACAATTATTCTAGATCGTCAGATCTCATTGATTCAAATATCAACGACTATGGTTGACTCGCCAACAATCGCACAACTTCAATTGCGGAGTTTGGGCAATGAATTAAACCACTCGCAAGTTATGGTTCTATAATCCACATCGACCGTTGGATCAAGTTAAGTGGAAGGATAGGATAAGTAAAGACGAATACCATCTGATACAAAGTCCCAAAGTAAATGAGTATCGTCCGATCTATTAAGATCGCGCCAAGGTAGTAGTGGTCAACTTCGACACTGACCACTTCGAGAGAAAAAGGGTTGAGAACAAGTAATATCACCCAAAGGCCAAAGTATTGAAGCAAATGTGAATCATCTAATATGAAGAACACTTCGAGAGATATCAGGACCGTCATATCATGTTTATTGAAAGGACAGAGTAAGCCACAAATGTCCCGAAATAAATGTAAGCCGTATGATCTGAGGAAACACTTCGAAAGATATCCTGACCTTCATATTGAGGAAAGTAGAAAGATAGGATAAGCAAGGCCAAGGGCCCAAAATCCCAAATAGTCAAATTTCTGGCAGTCGTTGGATCGTGTTAAGACTTTTCGAGTTAAAGAATGACCATTGCATTAAGTTAGTTTCTTGAGGTTTACACTTCGGGGAATCTCACTTCGGGAGAAATGGGAAATGGAGAAATCGAATTACTCGAAGTCCCGAAGCTCAAAGTTCTGAAGCCACAAGGATAGGACACATGGTGTAAACGGCTGATGACAAGTGTCAAGGTCCCATAGGTACTTTAAGCATATGTAAATCCACGAATCCAAGTGACATGTGGCAGCCACTCAAGAAGTGTCACGTCAACAAGTTACGTCACTCCGGGAGTTTTTACTTCGAGAGTTTCACCACCATCAAATGACCTAAGTTCCGAAGTGTACATGAGTTGTCTGATCTGAAGAACACTTCGAGAGAATTCTCAACTTTTGAAAATTATGGACATGCGTTTGTTATTTGGGAGATTTGTAAAGAGGCTGAAAGTTGCAAAGGATGAAGTCTTGAATTCCCGAAGTAAATGAGAATCTTCCATCTCTTCATGGAAATTAAAAACGTGACCGTTGATTTTATTAAGTGATCAAGCACTCGCTTGGCCTAATGCCTAGTCACCACCTGTGGTCATATGGAATAAGAGAAATAAAGGTAAAAGATAATACATCGCTTAAGTTGATAAGCCCGTGGTTTTGCGTTGTCGGTCATATGAAAATGGTTTGAAGGAAGCGCCTCTACAGAACTTGGTTTATGCAATATTTGCATAGTTATGGAACTGAGTTAAATGAAATTGATCCATAATTGTGATCGATTAATGAAAATCATTTTCATTAAATTGAAAGGGCTTCTCGATAATATTTGGATAAAGAAAAGAAAACGATATTATTGTTAAGTGAAGGGGTGCGATGATCCAAACAAAGGGACAAAGTGTTTCATAAGCTCGCACCAGTTGGAAGAATATATAAACAAGAAAGAGTGATGATAAGAAGGTTTCTCTACAATTTAGATGATCCAAGTGGATATCAATGTCCACCCACCTTTTCCAACTGGATCAAAACAGTTTTCTGACAATTTTAGCAATTTATTATTTTTAGCAGTTTTAACTTCTGGGGCCATTTTGAGGGCCTAAATGAAGGTTTTTTAGGATAGATATTCTCAATGATATCCAAAGGCATGATTGATCCCCAAAAATGAATCTCCTCGGCAATACCTTTCCAACGGGCTATCATACGCCTAAAACGGAGATCGTATGCAAAATTTATGACCCCAGGAAGTTGATGTACTAACTTACCCAAACGGGCTATCCTCTTATGCCATAACATGGCTGAGTTGACTTGACGAAGACTTGTCAAGTCGGTTTGAGTCGAATTGACCTAAGATGAGTTGAGTCAAAGTCAATTCGATTCAACTTTAGGAACAATGATGTTGTTGCATCCAGTCGAGTCGACATTCCCTAACAATTTGTATATGGTTCCAATGTGAACATATTTCATTAGTACCACCGTACCTCTAACCATTTTGCATGTATCCTTCTGAAATAGGGTGTGCACCCCTACATCACTCATCTTACTAACAAATATTAGGTTTCTTACCAAACCTGGATTATGGAGCACACCTAGAAGGGTTCTACTTGTTGATGCATGTAGCATAGGACATGTACTTCCACATTGGCTTATTTCTAGAATGTGGAAGTTGTCAAAAGCCTTCTAATTGTGAGACTTTACTTTAATTAAACTAAAGTGCTTTAAATAGTGAGTTGAGTTTTATTTAAGGAAATGCTTTAATTAGCATTAGTTAATTGAATAATAGTCGTTGATCTCAAGTTAGGTGAGAAGTAATATCAACCATCAATCACTTTGGAGATTAGGGTTAGGTCATAATTCCATATTATAAAATCAATACTAGGGTGAAGTAGAAGATAATTTTAGATAGAGATAGCAAAGAAGGAATTTTTCTAGTGTGGAGTCATTCGAGAGTGTAGAAGCAAAGAATGAATTTTGCTAGTGTGGATTCATTCGAGAGTGTAGAAGAAAAGGACTTTTGCTAGTGTGGAGTCATTTGAGAGCGTAGAAGCAAAGAAGGACTTTTTCTTACACATTGAATGAGTGAGTGAGATCTCATAGAGATTGGGTGAAGAGTATTTCATCTAAGTGTTCATGTAGAGAGAGTTGGATCACTAAGGACTGTGATTCAAGGAGATCTTGGGTAGGTGGAGAAAGACTGTCATCTAGAGATTCAGGAAAAATAAGAGAGAGAGAAGTCATACAGTGGAAGGACACTTTGTCGTGAATAGTGCAGGTTTTCTAGTACATGTCACGCATATAGCATGGGTTTTTTGTTACAATTGCACATATAGTGAAGGACAGCATGGGTATCAGAGTAACAGTTACGTTGTTGTCATATAGGATCGTGCATCAGGTTTGGCAACAGATCAGGCAGTTAGGTGCAGATGTACTTTGTCTCTTTTCTATTTGGACCATTTTCCCTATAAGGGAGCCCTTGTAATATTTGAAGTTATTTGAATGATAAGCTTAGTTGATGGGCAGAATATCTCTGTGTATTGTATGATATTTTGGTTTCCTTATTTATGATTTCCCTGTAATGTTTAGTTGATAACTCATATGTTCTTTTATTCAATAAGTGATTTATTTGGAATTAATTGTCGAGTGTTGAGTTAAGGAAATTTCAACATGGTATCAAAGAAGTCTCTCTAAGTGGTATCCAATCTCAGGTTACATAAACAACAGATCTATCATATCTACATGAGATCTTATCAGATCCATAACTAGTAGGTAGGAATCGAAGGACATATTTCAGGGAAATAGTCGTACTGTAGTCGGATCAAGAACAACATGCGTATTTGGTTATAGGTTGCATGGAACAGCGTGGGTATCAGCATAACAATCATAATGTTAGCATATATAGCATAGCCAGAGATCATATAAGACAGTACATGGGAAGTTTCAGCAAAGGGTTATCAGATCAGATCTTGGAGATGTCAATTGGATTGTGATTTGAGGATAGGTTGGATGGGGTTTCCAACTACAATCCTTGGAGATGTCAACTGGATTATGATTTGAGGATAGGTTGGATGGGGTTTCAAACTACAATACTTAGAGATGTCAAATGGATTTTGATTTGAGAATCATGTCGGTGATGCTAGAGAACGGGATCTGGGAATTTGCTAATACTCAGATCACTCCTCCCATTGATGCGACAGAACTGGTCATCCATAATCAGAAGGATGTGAAATCCAAATGCATAATTCTAGATGGGGTGAAGGATCATTTGATCCATAATTTATCAGGAAATACAATTGTCAAGGACATGTGGGAGGCTATGAAGGGACTATTTCATAGTAAGAATGAGAATCACAAAATGGTGCTAAGAGAGAATCTCATAGACACCAAGATGATAGGATCAGACATGGTGAAAACTTATCTCAACCATATCCAATAGGTTCGAGATGAACCGGTTGCATTTGGGGAGACAATGATTGGTTCATAATTGGTGAGGAACACATTAAAAGGATTTACTAAGTATTGGCCATCATTCATCAAAGGGATCGTAGCATGTGAGAACCTTTCTGATTGGTCAAGGTTGTGGGATTACTTCGTTAAGTAAGAAATTCGAGATGAAGAACTAAATGGAGGCTAGCACAAGCATGATGATGAAAACATTGTTCTTTCCCACCAGGAAAAGAAGGGATAGTTCAAGAATATTGCCAGTGGAGATTCTACCTCTCAAGATGGAAAGAAGAAGGACACGATCAAAGTCAAGTGTTTTGCATGTCACAAGTTTGGGAATTATGCAAGGAAATTTCCGAACAAGAAGAAGGGTGGGAACGAAACACAACTAGAGGTAGTTGCATCAACAAAGACTCAAATGGATGAGTTTGCTAAGAAGTTTAAACATACAGAGTTCTTACTTGTTTCTTAAAATTCCTTAGGCACCATATCATCTAGTGCATGGCTAATAGATAGTGGAGACACATGTCATATGATAGGTGTTGGCATGCAGTGGGAATACCCGAGGTTAAACATTAATTCACTAAAAAATCCCAAGATACTGGCCCTTTCGGCATCACCCGCAAGCAGGTGAAGTCTCACCTGAAGTACCTATGGGGACTGCAGAAACTAGCTTTCCACACTCATGGGGGAACATGAGCCATTCATTCCTTACTATTTATTTAACAATCATTCATATGTTCTCTACACAAAACCATATCATTACTACAATCTATGACAGATTCATTTAACCATTCATCATATGTGCGGAACCATTTAACATATCTAACATATGTATATTAACCATTCATCATAGGTGCACATTAATAATCAAAACACATCATGACAACATGCACATTACAACACAAGGATTAATGTGGTTCACCCCAAACTGAGATACGTCCACAATGGTTGGCTTCTTATTCATTCATTCATAATCTCCATTACATTCATGCACATTGTGCTCATACATAAACATCCAGTAAACACCCAAACCTTCCCAATTCATTCTATGTTGTAGTGCACACATACTTCTCTATTGATATTCAACTCAACTCATACTCGACAACTCAACCAAACAGTCAAAAATAAGAACCACTAGCCAACCCCTCAACTCTTCTATGACTACTTTCTAATCAAAACCAATTACATATTTATAATTTTACAATAGGGCTTAGCCCGTTACAATGTGGAAAAAATGTCGCAAAACTCCTAACTAACTTTCGCCTCTTGCATGTTAAATCCTTAAAGTGCACTATATGCTTTCCATACGTGTTGCTCCTTTGCCAAAATGTCACACGATCCGCTTATGCATGATTCCTAAAACTTATCCAAAATATCCTACTCCAACAGGACCCCAACACTCACATGTGGCTCGTCCCGAGCCACTTATGCCTGATGCTACTCTCCCTTCACCATGATCTTGGTCACCAAGAAGTTGTGAAATTTTTGTTTAGAAGTGGCAATCGTTCCCTTCACCTTATATTATTTCTTTGTTAACTCTTTTGCTACCTGCGTTGTTATCGGGCCCTGTAGCTTCTCGGTAGTCTCATGGGCGGCTTGTTTCACCACTCCTTGTGCAATTGCGATCTCTTCTGATACCTTGTATACCTCTTCCTATAATAACTCCATCTTTTGTGCAAGAGCCTGTTGCTATGCTCTCATCTGGTTCATTTCAGAGTATATCTTCTTGTGTTCTACCATTTTTTTCATCTTCTCTTATGGTGGCAAGCTACTCATTATCTCCTTAAACTCATGTGATTTCTCCTGCGCAGCTTGAATCTTATGCCCAATTGTTTGTAACTCAACATATTTTGTCTACTAAGTCCAGACTTTTATGTTTTCTTCATAAAGTTTGGCACACTCTGCTTCTAAACTCTTGAGATTCTCAATAGTCATGCTCACCATATTCTCCCTTTGCTCTCTCTCCTTAGGTGGAGTACCTGGCATTGCACGTGCTTCCAATTCTATAATCTTTGAGAGGAAGCCTTGAATAGATTCATCGATCTTTGACACCTACTCTTCTATTGGAGTATCCACCTCCATTGGTACTTCTGGAAGTTCCTTGTACACTTGTTCGACTACCTATTGCATCCTCTCTCCCTTCTGTGCAGCCTCATCCCTTTCCATTGTTACTCTATTGTAGTCGAGATGCAAATCTATGTTCTCTGTCATGACCTTAACCAACTCATTCGAGGTCTTCTATGGGCACAGGTTGAGTTATTGCGTAATGTTGACCTGCAATCCTTGTAAAATCTCTATTGGAAACTTTGAAAAATCTAAGTGAATGAGACTTAAGGCTTATGCTTTCTCCTGCATCTCTTTCAATGTGAATTCTACCTCCTCCGACACTATCTGTACCATCCTATGCTCTCCTACTACTTATAATTGTTGATTAAGGTTGGTTGTCATTGATGTCAACCCTTGAAGAAAGCCCCGTAGCACAAAGGTTGGGTAATGGACCCAAGATTGTTTGATGCAAAGATGACTCATTATTGTCTTTTCATGGTTGATAATAAGTAGAAATGGACGAACTCCAAAGTGGTCCCCTTATGGTGAAATCCCTCACGGGAAGACGCTTTGCGGATTCAGTTATCCTAGAAGTATGGTTAGAGAACCCATGCTTATTTGTGGAATAATTAGATGAACGCCAGTGAATTTGTCAATGAAACTATCCTAGATGGATATTTCTTGTCATGCCATTTCTGGTGGTATGTGGAATGTCACATAACTCCTCACGGTTAGAGAGTTATGGCCATGAGAAGTTGGAGAACCCGGGTTTGGGTAATGGACCCAAGTTTGTTTGATGGATAACGGTATGAGTTTTGATATATTTTTAGGTAATACTATTCTATATGGATATTACATGTCATTCCATTTCTGGTGGTATGTGGAACGTCGCATAACTCCTCACGGTTTGAGAGTTATGGCCTTACGAAGTTGGAGGACCCTCATATGTCATCTAGAAGCCCCAAAAGGTCAAAGTATTCAAAGTGGTTTAAGAGATTTTAAAAGGTAAATAGTAAAGTGAAGTGATGAGTGTACTATAATTCAAAGTGAATACAAAATAAATTAATTCAATAATAATTTTAATGGAGAAATTAGAAGTGGGTTAACCCTAAAATAAGGAAAGTGGGCAAAGTGACCTAGAATATGTTTTTAAGGAAGCTACTTGGAGAGTATAAATAAGAGGCAAGGCTCTCTCATTTAAGAAACACTTGATAATATTGAATACCTATAGGTTTCTGAGGTAACCAAAGGATATCTAAGCCGAATTTCTTAGTATATTGAAGAAAAGAAGGCCAGAATTCAAGGAAGGATAAATTATTTTGATGATGCTTTCTAAGGTATGATTTTTTTTTCAGGTCATCTCACCATTTTCACAATAACTTTTTTTCTAGAATTATTAAGACCGTGAAATTTCTATTCCATTGAGAAAACATATCCAATTATCTGTGGTAAAAAATTCATCTTGTGGGTCATTGTATTTTTGGAGTTACACTCTATGGAAAATAGGGTTTGTGGCTAGTCCTGAAACTAGTCAAAAATGGGTATTTTGGGTAAACAGATCATAACTTCTTCATAACAGATCCAAATTCAGTAAGATCAAATTTTTTTATTATATTATAGTCTGTAGTATGTTTTGTAATAGTTTTAGATCAATTCAACAAATATTCCTTGCGGGGCACGCTCTACAAGGTCGCTCTCTAGAATAAGCCAGAATTCAGCAAGGTGTGCCATTTTTTCCATAACTCCTTTTTTGAGAGGTTCCAAGTAGTGACACTTGGAGGAATTTCATAAAACACACTAAAGAACATTTTTTATTAGTTTCATATCTTTATTCATTACAGGTAAAAAGTTATGATTATTTCAAGTTAGGGTTGTTGACTAATCCAAAACTAGTCGTGTGAGACTAAAGAAACGTTTGATGAAAATGTTAGTCTCTTGTTGTTAAAGTTAAGGAAGGTTTGCAAATATGTGGTCATATACACCAAGTCTATTACAGAGTTATAAATCATATTTGGATGATGAAATTTATGAGGGGTTTTGGTTGAGGTACAAGTTGGGTACATGCTTGAGACAAGTAGTTGATGAGTTGGCACATACATGAGGTGTATAGTTGATGATGTTGGTACATATTGATGAGTCATAGTTGATGAGTACTTGACACATTATTGGTACATACTTGGCACATGGTTGGTTTCACTTTTTTATGGTACAGGTTGATTACAGATTGTTTGGTACAAGTTGGTGCATGGTTGATGCACTTGTTTATGATATAGGCTGATTACAGGTTGAGGTATAGGTTGATGCATGGCTGATGCATGGTTTAGGTTTATTGGTACATGTTTATAGCAGTATATATCACAGTGATATTGTGACATTGGTTCCATCATTCTACTTTTACTTCAGGGTGGTTGGATGGGGCGAGGACAGGTGGTTGTAGTCGGAGAACATAGGGGGTTGTAGCCTGAGAAACTAGGGGGTTGGAGCATCCTTCCAGCTGCAACTGGATAACAAAGGAAGTTGGTGCTTCCAATGAATGTAATTCTTCAAGACATATAAGATAAAGCATTTTGTGGTTTTCTCCTGATTTGGGTTTCCACGTAAAACATTGGTGTATTGTGTATGTGTGTGATTGTTCATTTATTATTCCTCATTATTGGATAATAATTCTACATTGATGTAACACTTGGATTATTTGGAGAAAAAGGATTATAATTACGCTATTACTGATTCACCCCCCCCCCCC
>ML782509.1:1044388-1063699 GCA_009831015.1 Picea engelmannii
TAGAAGTGGGTTAACCCTAAAATAAGGAAAGTGGGCAAAGTGACCTAGAAGATGTTTTTAAGGAAGCTACTTGGAGAGTATAAATAAGAGGCAAGGCTCTCTCATTTAAGACACACTTGAGAATATTGAATACCTATAGTTTTTTGAGGTAACCAAAGGATATCTAATCCTAATTTCTGAGGAAAGTGAAGAAAAGAATGTTGGAATTCAAGGAAGGATAAATTCTTTTGATGATGCTTTCTAAGGTATGTTTTTTTCAGGTCATCTCACCATTTTCGAAATAACTTTTTTTCTAGAATGATTCATACTGTGAAATTTCTATTCCAATGAGGAAACATATCCAAGTATCTATGGTAAAAAAATTCAGCTTGTGGGTCATTGTATTTTTGGAGTTACACTACGTGGAAAATAGGGTTTGTGGCTAGTCCTGAAACTAGTCAAAAACAAGTGTTTCGAGTAAACACATCATAAATTCTTCATAACAGATCCAAATTTAGTAAGACCAAATGTGTTGGTTATAGTATAGTATGTAGTATGTGTTTTAATAGTTTCATATCAATTCAACAAATATTTTGTGCGGGCCACACTCTACAAGCTCGCTCTCTAGAATAAGCCAAAATTCAACAAGGTGTGCCATTTTTGCCATAACTCCTTTTATGAGAGGTTCCAAGTAGTGACACTTGTACTAATTGCATAAAACACAAGGAAGAACATTGTGTATCAGTTTAATATCTTTTTTCATTACAGGTACAAAGTTATGATTATTTCAAGTTAGGGTTGTTGACTAATCCAAAACTAGTCTTGTGAGACTAAATAAATGTTTGATGAAAATGCTAGTCTCTTGTTGTTAAAGTAAAGGAAGGTTTGCAAGTATGTGATCATATACACCAGGTCTATTAAAAAGTTACAAATCATATTTGGATGATGAAATTGATGAGGGGTTTTGGTTGAGGTACAAGTTGGGTACATGCTTGAGACAAGTAGTTGATGATTTGGCACATACATGAGGTGTATAGTTGATGATGTTGGTACATATTGATGAGTCATAGTTGATGAGTACTTGACACATGATTGGTACATGCTTGGTACATGGTTGGTTGCACTTTTTTATGGTATAGGTTGATTACAAATTGTTTGGTACAGGTTGGTGCATGGTTGATGCACTTGTTTATGGTACAAGTTGATTACAGGTTGAGGTACAGGTTGATGCATGGTTCAGGTTTATTGGTACATTTTTACAGTGGTATATCTCACAGTGATAGTGTGACAGTGGTTCCATCATTCTACTTTTACTTCAGGGCGGTTGGACGGGGTGAGGAAAAGTGGTTGTAGCCACCTTCCGGTTGTAGCTGGTGAACATAGGGGGTTGTAGCCAAAGAATTGGGGAGTTGGAGGCTCCCTCAAGTTGTAGCCTGAGAAACTAGGGGGTTGGAGCCTCCTTCCAGTTGCAATAGGAAAACAAAGGAAATTGGTTCTTCCAATGAATGTAATTCTTCAAGACATATAAGATAAATCATTTAATGGTTTTCTCTCGATTTGGGTTTCCACGTAAAACACTGGTGTACTATGTATGTGTGTGATTTTTCATTTCTTATTGCTCATTATTGGATAATAATTCTACATTGATATAAAACTTGGATTATTTGGAGAAAAAGGATTATAATTACGCTATTACTGATTCACCCCCCCCTCTCAGTAATCCAACAATAATGACTAAGAGACTGTCGACCTCAATTCTGCAGTTTGTGATATGCGTTTTGTTTGTACATCTTCTACCTGTTGTGATAGCGTGATCCTTTCTACTTCTAAAATTTGGCACAACTCAACCATATGCTCTTGTATCTTTATGTTCATATCCTATTGTTTTTGTGCCACGCGTTGAAACACATCATCTGTAACTTCCTTAACCTGATCATCAATCTTTTCCAGATCGTCCTATGTCAGTGCTTGTATATTCGATTCCTTCACAAGCTTCCTCTTCTTTATCTATGGCACCGATTTTCCTTTATCGATATCTTTTGTCTTATCCCCTGGGTGTGGTACAATATTCCCTTCATCATTTCCTTTCCCTTCTTCTTCTCCTCCACTTGGTATTTCTTCAATCTATGGTTGTTGCATCTTTGGTTGCTCAGTCTCTGTCAATGGGATTTTCCATTCTGCATCCCAGTATTCCATGATTAGTCCCATTTCTTCCTCTATTATCCTGTACTTCATGGCCAACCATTCGTTTCTTGGATCCTTCTTTGCTTAAATGTAGAGATGATGGTGATCTTCCTTAAACCATGCAACTAACTTATATGCCTCTACTATATGTGGTTGTATCCATAGTGTATCCTGAATACACTCCCTAATGGTCTCCTTGTAAATATAAAAATAAACATTATTATCTAACTATCACTCCTTATGCGCAGTATGCCACAAGTTCTGATATCATGCAACCAGGCATGCCTTATCTTTTTCTCCCAAAAATTGTGCATCATTTGGCTCCCTCCATGTTGCTAATGCAATTAAAATTAATAACCATGCATAGTGAAATTCAATGCCTTTATCTTGTGCCTCTTCACAGTCGAGCAAGAACCAGTTGAGAAAAAATGTCGTTGAGTTCATCTAGATGCCTTCAATGCACTTCTCAATTGCCGCTATTATTTTCGTTGGCACTTGGTCCTTCTGACACTTCCTTAACAACTTACATGCAAATACTTGTGTCACAAAACTCATTATAGGGTTGCATATGCTCGCTACATCTAAACCACACACTCCTCTATGTGTATGAAACTTCTCTCTCATGCTCTTTGATAAATCCTTCTCGTTCTTCTTGTCTGAAAATAATAGTGAGGGGTCCTCCCGTTGTGATGGTAGTCCAATAATTCACACAATCAAATCTATGTCACGAAATACTGGCCTATTGATCCATAAGTAACCTTCATGCACGCAAATCAACAACATCTTCACACAGGCATTGATATTTGTGCTCCTTATGAAATTTGGTATGTCGAATAAATTTAGGATGCCAACTTTATCCAACCCTGTTGCCCATGTATGTGGCTCTATCATGATCATTTGTGTTTCTATGTTGATGTATTTCTTCAAATATTTGTTTGGCACCAGCTCTATGAATTTCTTCTCATCTATAATATCATGGTCTTCATGCTTTAAATTTGGTACCAATCCTAACATATCTTCCTCCACGATCACTCCAGATGGGATTTCTTGTTCCACAAGCGGATACTTAGCATATTTCGACAACCTAACTAGATTTGATGTATCCTTCCTTGGTCGTATGTAATCTCTTGTAAATCTCATCTCTGATGAGAATTCCCTCTGGGTTTATTCAACTACAAGTATTGCTACTAGCTGACTTCATTGTTTCTTTGGTGTTGATGTTGATGTCATTTCTATCTTGGTGGTGCCATCTCTCTCTATAATAGTCTCCTTGCGACTAACGCCTACAACTCTGCCACACTCTCCTTTCTCTACAACTCCTTCTTGCTTGGCTCTCGATTCAAACTGTAATAGACTGTAACCTTTCCTCGTCAACCCTTCTCTTGATTTTATAACCCATCGACAGTGGTTAAATTATCTTCGTGCCTAAACTTGTCATTTAATCCACTAGTTCTTTGAAGTCAATAATTTTCTTAACCCTGCATTAACTCTGAACCTTCTGGTATATCTAGGTCTAGATTTGTCAGTTTGTTACGATCTCCATGGTACTTTCCATTTATTACTACACGTCTCTTCCATTTTGACATGATGTTTCCTCATAAATTCTTATCCCAACATATTTCATCTTTAATGCTCTTAACTATTATCTGAGTGATCACCTCTCTCTACACGATCTCCTCTCTCTATGCAATGTCCTCTATGTGGAACTTGCTTCCTCTGTATGTGCACCTTGCTACTTGATTCTTTCTTTTCTGTGACATTTTCCTTCTTATCATGTTTACTTGCTAACCTTAACTCCTTTGAACGTTGATTCACTCTTCAAATTTCTACTTCTTCCCTAAACCATTTTCTTGCTTTTTCCCTTTTGTTTACTTTTTCTTTCTTTTTCTGCATTTTTATTTCTACAATAATCTTGCGATAAACCATTCTCTATGATGTTCATCCGGAATATGGAATTTTAATTGATATTTCAATATCTTAAACCTTTGATCATAGTCCCATACTGATTCATTTACTATCTGTTTGATTTCCTTCAGTTATGTAATGCACTGTGACTGAGACTTAGGCTTCTGGAATTATTTCAACAAGGCTTGTCTTACCTCTGTCAATCTTCTCGTTTGACCCACAGGGGTGGTATTTTGATATTTCATATACCATAACAGTGTGCGATCTTTGAAGGTTTTTTCCAATTGTGCAATATTCACATCATCGTCTTGGACATTCTTGATAATCCATATCATGTCACAAATTAACAGAATTTGTTTTGGATATTCTGAACTGGACCCTTGGAAGAGAGGCATCCTTATGGTGGGATATACCCCCACCCTCATATTTTGCGTGGTATTATTTCTTGATAATACTTAATTGATTCTGACTTGACATACTACTTGCACTACTTTTATTACTTCCATTACTATCTTTACTTCCTCCACCAACTACAATGGACAAAACTTTTGATCTTACCTCAGTTCTTGGCAACACACACAGTGTTGTGGGTTCGACACAGAGTTTGATATGAGTGGGATATTCTTCTACTGGACTGAGCTAATGGATAATTTCTTCTGTGTGCAAAGTCCCTTCGATTTGGAATATTGCACCAATGTCTCTTTCCTCGATCTCATTGTTTTTCCCTTCTCTCTCAGCTACAATCCTCTTCTTATTCGATCTAAATCTCTTACCACTGCACAATAATCTGATTTCTTCATTTGTCGCACACTCTTATTCACACAACATCCTCAACTCGTCTATTCCTCGTTCCTTCTTTTCATCCCTTTATATTCTTAGATCATTCCCTAGGTATCCCCCACTTCCCCTATGTTCGTGAAGGCGCTTAACAATCAAATTCCATTGTCATCACTCCTTTTTCGCACAATAACATCTTAATCCACATAGATATTGACTTTGTGTATCTTCCATGCAGTCCCTTCAATAATTCTCTTTCATCAACATTGTACGAATGAGTACAATCTATGGAAAATTTAGTAACGTAACCTCCCAACACACTATCCAACCAATAGTCAATTGTGCATAATGTCTTATTGCTTATTGTGTTAACTTGTCGAATCAATTCAGGTGTCCAATTCCTTGAAACCATAGTCTAACATCTTTCTATTTATTTAATAAATCTCTGGATCCACTCTGCTAACACATTCGAGAAGTCAGCAAAGAAAATTTCATGCAAATCCGTAAAATCATACCTTTGTAACCATTCTTCTATGTTGATCTTTGGATTATGATTATGATCTACAACAAACTCGATCTCCTTAGTATTCCACCATTATCTGATTTCCTCCTTAGTATTCCATCATTCTCTTATTTCCTCCTTAGTAGGCCTCCACATTCCCCCTCATTCGTAGATCTCTATCCCGACAATGGAACCATTTTTTGGCATGAAATGGGCAAACCCAAGGTTAAAAATTAATTCACCAACAAATCCCAATATATTTTCCCTTTCAGCATCACCTGCAAGAAACTGAAGTCTCACCCGAAGTACCTATGGGGATTGTAGGAACCAAGTTTCTGCAGTCATGGGGGAATATGAGGCATTCATTCCTTATTGTTTACTTAACATACATTCATATGCTCTGTGCGTGAAACTATATCAGTACTGCGATCTATGACAGATTCATTTAACCATTCATCATATGCATGCAACCATTTATTATATCTATCATATGCATATTAACCATTCATCATAGGTGTGCATTAATAATCAAAACACATCACGACAACATGCACACTAGAACACAAGGATTAACATGGTTCACCCCAAACTGGGCTACGTCCACAATGGTTGGCTTCTTATATGTTCATTCATAATCTCCATTACATTCATGCACACTACGCTCATTCATAAATATTCAGTAAAAACCCAAACCTGAGCAAGTCGTTCTATGTTGCAGTGAACACATACTTCTCTATTGATCTTCAACTCAACTCATAATCGACAACTCAACCAAACAGTCAACAATAAGAACCACTAGCCAACCCCTCAACTCTTTCGCGACTAATTTCTACCCAAAATATGTTACATATTTATAGTTTTACAATAGGGCTTAGCCCGTTACAATGTGGAAAAAATGTCCCAAAACTCCTAACTAACTTCCTCTTCTTGCATGCTAACTCCTTAAAGTGTGTTATATGTTTTATGCACGCGCTTCTCCTTTGCCAAAATGTCATGTGATATGCTTCTGTGTGATTCCCAAAACTTATCCAAAAAAGCCTGCTCCAACAATAAGAGCATGGGAGTTGTTTGATAGCTTCATGGAGTTAGACTCATATGTGCATGTGCAACTTGGTATGGGCACGAAGCATGCAGTAAATGGATCTAGAATAGTGTCGTTACGGATGGATTCAAGAGGCATGTTGAGAGTGATGGACATGTTATGGGTGTCAGAACTTAGGAGGAGTGTGATCTTAATCTCAACAATTGAGAAGAAGGGATTTGACGTAGCGTTCCATGATGGACATGTGTTGATCAATCCCAGAGGATCTAGCTCAGACACAATAGTTCATTTTGGAGTTATAGAGAGAAAATTGTATAAGCTAAAGGGCCAGCCTATGTGAGAAAAGACAAGTAGCAGAGTGACAGAGAATAAGGAGCAGGTAGCTCTAAAGGTTGAGAAGATCAGAGGGAGTCAGACTTTAGTTTTAGGTGGGAAGGAGTAGCCTTCAAAGTATTTCAAGAAAGAGTCATGGTATGAGATGGCCATGTAGGATGCTCAGGAGCAAGAGACTTCTAGGAGCACGATCAAAGGGAATTATTCAAAGACAAGTCCAAACAAGATGTCAGGATAGATTTCATGTTAAAGGGAGGAACCAATCAAGTGGATTGGAGAGCATCCATGGTAGTGGATATGGTAGTGAACACAGAGCCATATTCAGGTGGTAGAAGTAGATTCCTCACTAAGAGGGAGCGTTGATGCATGTAGCATCAGACAAGTACTTCCAAATTGGATTGTGTCTAACAAGTGGAAGTTGTCCAAATCCTTCTAATTGTGAGACTTTACTTTAATTAAAGCAATCAATTAAAGTAAAGTGTTTTTATTAGTGCATTGAGTTTTATTTAAGAAAACGCTTTAATTGGCATTATTGAATTAAATAATAATCGTCGATCTCAAGTGAAGTGAGAAGTAATCTCAATCGTCAATCACTTTGGAGATTAATGTTAGGTCATAACTCAATATTATAAAAGCAAGGCTAGGGAGAAGGAGAAGATACTTTTACACAGAGATAGCAAAGAAGGAATTTTTCTAGTGTGGAGTCATTCAAGAGTGTAGAAGCAAAGAATGAATTTTGCTTACACATTTTATGAGTGAGTGAGATCTCATAGAGATTGGGTGAAGAGTATTTCATCCAAGTGTTGATGTAAAAAGATTTGGATCACTAAGGATTGTGATTCAAGGAGATATTGGATAGGTACATAAGGACTTCCATCTAGAGATCTAGGCAAAGGAATAGAGAGAGTAGTTGTACAGTAGAAGGATGGGTCGTCATAGATAGTGCAGGTTTTTTGGTATGTGTTGGTTGATAGCATGGGTTTTTGCGTTATAGTCAAGCAGATAGCATAGGAAAGCGCGAGTATCAGGGTAACAGTCGTGTTTTTGTCATATGGGATTGTGCAACAAATCAGGAAGTTAGGTGCATATGTACTTTGTCTCTTTTCTATTTGGTCAATTTTCCTAGTAAGGGATCCCTTGTAAGCTTTGAAGTTATTTGAATGATAAGCTTAATTGATGGGCATAATATCTTTGTGTACTGTGTGAGATTTTGGTTTCCTTATTTATGCTTTCCTTATAATGTTTAGTTGATAACTAAGTTGTGTTTTTATTCAATAAGTGATTTGTTTAGAATTAACTGATGGGTTTTGGGTTAAGGAAATTTCAACACTACTCCTCCCATCTTGCAGTATCAGTCGAACTCTTCCCCGTGAAACAATTTTGGTTGTCGATTCATCCCCCAAGAACACATCTCCTCCTTCATATCTCTCATATTTTCAAAACCATTTTATGTCAAATGATAGGATGTTCTTGATTTGATCAACCAAACATCTTGATCCGACTATGTACTAGTCGATGCCATATACACATAGCCTCCCTTATCTGGAGTAGTCATTCTCGCAGTCAATTTCTTCTCATCGAATCATGTACTAACTTACATTGCATTAGACTTACATTCCCTTTTTTAAAGCCCAACTTTACTACATTTCCAACATCTTCTTGTCGACTAAACCGGGGATTTAGATATGCCCTTCGACTTAGACTTTATACCAAATAATTTCCCTTTATCTCTGTCATGTGGTAGACCTTGAACCATTAGATCATCTTTGGTCAATCCTTCCATGTTATTCTTTCTCACTTCTTCTGAAAATATATATGAAACCATGTATTCTAGCGCTAATGTGGTTGAATTACTCCCTATATCCACAACTAAGTTATCCCAAGAATTTGGCAAAGAACATAATAGGCTAATATATTTCTCCTCCTCGGTGATTTTAATATATACATACGATAATTGGCTTATTATGGTATTAAACACATTCAAATTCTCAGTTACTGAACCACCATCACTCATCCTCATAAGATACAACTTCTTTCTAAGGAACAACTTATTTACTAGGGATTTTGACTAGTACAATATCCCAAACTCATCCCATAGTTTCTTGGCTAGGTCTTCACCTAATACATTCAGTAACACCAAATCTGCAAGACAGAGTCGAATCATATTCTTTGCCCTTCTTTTGAGCTTATCCCATTCTTCTCTTAACATACCTGTCAGAATGGTCCTGTTGAGCACTCAACACACCCTAAAAAGCCTATGTCCATTTTTCACTTTTTGGGTACCACTTGATCTTTTCACCGTATGATTCGACTTCATTTTTAGAAATGTTTATCTTTGCTTATTATATTAACTCTCATTATCTTTTCAGGTCTGTTTGAATTTATGAAATACCATGACTTAAAAAAGAGCCTTTACGCATGAATAAAGAATCAAAAGTCAAAACACTTCACCTGACACACTCAGATTCGGCATCGGAATGAATTCAAATAAGGAAAAGAGCCACTCAGGAAACCTCAGTCACCGAGCGTCGATCTCCATCGGCATCAGAAAAATAAAGTTTTGTTTATGCCAATGTTTTGCATAATCATATCGCTAATAGTTGATTCCCCTTCGACATCGGTAAAAGACGAGAGGAATAGGCATTAACAAAGAAAGAAAAGATATCGTCGATAGTCGATGCCCGACGTGCTTATCGGAACTGGAGAAAGCCTAAAAGGATTTCCACAGACATTCTAACTATGCTAAAATATACTCTCGATCATCGATCCCCAATGCGTTTTCAGCATCGGGACTTTGGCGAAGAAGTTAACTCGAAGAAAAACACATGATAGGTTTATCGTTGATCGCCGACCCTGTATAACTTTTTGGCATCGACAAGCTAAGGTTTGTTTTAGAATGCACAACTTAAGGAAAGTCTCGATTCCAATTAATACACATGAATTAAGTCATTGGTCTTCAACGCCACGTGTCTTTACCAGATTGGAGAAAGGTACGGCGTAGTTTTACCACCGAGTCATTCTTGGTTCCTTAGGTCCAAGTCACACCTCTGAGTCATCTTTTCCACAACAGCATTGTACGATGAGATTGATCGGTGTCGGACCCTTTTGCAAGGGACATCGATGAAAACGTTCATACTGCATCCCCGATCCACCCACTGAGAAAGAGACACAATGGGACGTTTTAGCATTAGATGCGATTAGATTTTTGAGAATTTAAGAGGCTAATTAATACCAAATCCCGCATTAGTTGCTACCTCATGTGCCAATCAAAACGGCTGTTTAAAATCACCAATAGACCACATCACCCCCGCGCCTCAACTGTCAACCCATGATGAATTTAAGTTGCAGAGATTTGGCGGCATATTTGTTTAAATTTCACTCATCACCCAAATTGAATGGTTGATGTGAAACGGTAAGTTCTTCCCTGGTTTAAATTATCTTGAGTCATTGTAAGCGGAATCATTCTATGCACACAGAGATTCAGAGCATCCAAAGAAGCAAGACGAGTAATTCAAATGCTGCAGAAGTCCCATGGGTATCAAATAACTAGGTTTAGCAAGCTTTACAAGAACAATTCCGCCAAGAAATCCAACCACTAGATGATCGTCGAGGATGTCGAAGCTGAAAGAACCAGAGATAGGTGAAGGCTCTTCTCCAGGGGTCGCAAAACAACTCAAATACACTATGAGACTGGAACCTGTCATCAAAAAAGAAATGAAGAAGGTTTTTATTCAGCCTCCGGCCTTTGGAGATATAGAGGCAAGCACGGGGACCAAGGCGACACTCCCACATTGAGGAGAGCTCTTTAAAAATATCATCCGAGAGGAATACCTGAAATATATCCCACATACAAATCCAGATGTAAGATCACTCGACGACGAGGTGTTCCCGAACATCCGACGATCGTACTTGCATATGGTTGTGAGCAAAACCCTGTTTTTCCTAGAATTGAAGTTATGAAGTGGCGCATCGACCACACAGACACACAGAATTTTTTAATCAAAGATGAAAATAGTGGTTGTGTCGGGGTGTTCCTTTCGGTAGAGGTCTAGAAATACTACAAACTATGAGACCTCGAGGAGCGGCTGAATACAGATTTCGTCGTTAAGTTCTACAAGCGCCATGACATAAGTCGGGCGATGGCCTCATGGTGGAGGGAAGATAAGAAATACACCAATCGAAGAACTAGCTAGTACTAGACGGCCAACTTAAGGGAGCCATACATCCACTTGATGGCTCTCATCTGTCAATTATATGGAGAGAAGGACTGCTCCATATTTTCAGAGGCATAGATGCCCCTAGCTTACACAGTGGCAATTTCTGGGTGCGGCTTCAACTGGGGAGAGATCATTTCTAAGCAACTGAGCATCTGCATACAACAGGCCCAAACACCGAAGGAAGGAGAGACACCAGCCTTCTACATGGCTTCATATATGCTCGATTTCATGTGCCCCTGAAACATCTTCATCTGCATGAACCTGAGTTGGCATGTTGCGGAGATCTCGGTCCATGTTTATTTCAGCATCCTATGGGAGAACAGGTACAAGAAGTCCTACTCCCTCATTTGTGATGAGTTCATCGCACAAATTTATATGCATCCACTTGATGGCTCTCATCTACCGATTATATGGAGAGAAGGAATGCTCTAGATTTTCAAAGGCATGGATGCCCCTGGCTTATAGACTGGCAATTTTCGGGAGCGACTTCAACTGGGGAGCGATAATTTCTAAGAAACTGAGCATATTCATCCAACAAGCCCAGACGCCGAAGGAAGGAGAGACACCAGCCTTCTACATGGATTCATATCTGCTCGATGTCATGTGCACCCAAAACATCTTCGTCGACGTGAACCTGAGATGGAATGTTGCAGAGCTCTGGGTCCACATTTATTTTAGCATCCTATGGGAGAACAGGTATAAGAAGTCTTACTCCCTCATTTGCGATGAGTTCATCACACAAATTTATTTCATTCTTTTTAAGAAATAATTCTCGAGACTATCGGTTGCGGCCAAGAAGATGATATCAAAGGTAGGTCATTTGTACTTGGACGAGCGTGACACCTACATCAGGGTGTTCTGGGCCACTGAAGCGCCACATGTCCTGTCGGTTCATGTCCTGGGCCGGCTTGTAGTCGGAGAAATATGCTACCAGACTATCCTGCAAGGCTACCATGCTACCTTGGTCAAGGACAAGAAGCGGGCATTCATACCTTATGGTTTTGTTGACGGGCGAAAATGACCGTCCGTCAACTGGGAGAGTGGAACCGGTCCGGGGTTGTCTAATAACCCAAGCCGTTTGGAATGAACCACCCTGACGGGTTTAGCGGCTCTGTTGGCCGTTCTAAGGTTCTAAGAAAACCAAAGAGAAAACTAAACTAAACTAACTAATCTATCTAAAACAAATAAAACAAACTAAACTAACATAAAACTAAATAAAACAAACTAACTAAAACTAAATACAAGAAACTAAACTAACTAACAATAAATAAAAACAAACTAATACACTAATCTAATTAAAACAAACTACTAAAATAAATTAAACTAAAACTAAATATAAACTACTCTAACTATTTTATATACAAACTACTAATTACTATTACACTAACTCTAATAATTAACTATCTAATTACTAACTGAATTACAACTTATTCACAAATATACATTATCTACAATTTGCAGATTTGAATAAAACCTGTAAAAATCATTTGCTTTCTGCCCTAAGACAGCCAGAGATATATTTTTGATTTTTATGATTTTATGAATAAGAAATAAAACTTACTGAAATTAAACGATCTAATATATTTACTAAAATTAAACAATCTAATATACTAATTCTACCTATAAATCTAACTAAACTTATATCTAAGCTAAACTACTAATAAATACACTAACAAACAAATGACAAACTGACCTGGAAACGCTCGCAATTTGTCCTGTGTATGATGACTTCGAAGCTGGTCGGAGGAAGGAAACTCGCACCGGTTAATCCAGAAGCTTCTCATAAACGATAGGCTGTGCTGCTCTTTGAGTTGTTAACAGGACAAACAAGACATAAAAAATCATAGCAATTATATGATTTATAAATCTTTGCAATAAGGGAAACCTGTTATGCAAAAACTTATACTTAATAATTCAACTTATGAAGAAGAGAAACCTGCCATTCACAAACTGAATTAAGCAATTGCTATGTTTTTTTTTTATACACTTGGAAGAAATCAGATATGGATTGTATTGATAAAATCATATCATTTGCAAAAGACTAAGATAGCTAAAGTAGTCATTAACCAAATGCAAATTGATACACAAGAACATGAACAAAATATTGATATTATGAAAAGCTAAAGCTGTAGCAGAATATCAAATTCTGTCTCAGTCTGTATTAAAATTCCATATCCTTGTTCTCCCACGAATGAGGATGATCATTATTACAAAAATRATAAGYATTTATAAGTTTCTCCACAGGGTAAAACCTCCCTGTGGATAGTATCAAACTGTTTACATAATCTGGGAAAATATCCCCAAGATCAACTAAACTAGGAAATTAAAATGCAAGTAAAATATCTCAAATATCCTCTAACTGCTCATCAAATCCAATGCAATTTCGAATTCATCTGCAATGAACCAAAAATAACAAGTTATAAAGATATTTTATTAACAAAACAATAAAAAACTAATCCTACAGACTTAGCTACAGAATCATCTGATTCTGTAGCTAGTCTAAAATAACATAGAGGATCAGAATTGAAATCAAATCAAATATTTTAAAAGGAATTAAATCCAATTATCTTCCAATGATTACTTGAAAACGAATCACTCAAGATTCAAATGATTTTATCATTCAACATTAAACAAAATCAAAAGCGATTCAATCGAAAACAGGGGTAAGAATACTCTGTTTTTCTGTTACCATAAAATCGGGTCACATAGTAACAAGATTGTTTCATATCCAATTGAAATCAATAATGAGTCATATCGTATGTGATACGATCTAATCCAACACAACCAATTTCTACTCGTTATAGCTATAATGATGTAGCAAAAGATTCATATTGTTTAATCGAATACACAGATGGAAAGATTGTTTCGATTATATGTAAATGAAATCACACGTAACAGCATCAACCCAAAATTTGTCATATATCTCGATCACTGACTTTTGCACAGTCGACAGACAGGATCGATTAATTATGATCACAACCACGACAGAAGTGATAATTGTAAACTGGGCAAACAATCGAAACAAATTGTGACTGAGCTTAATATAGAAATAAATCATGAACCTGGATATAGTCAATCTCGTTTTACGAATCAAATTCAAACAGAGTATCCATTGCCATTACGAATCCAACTGATAACATGGTCGAGCTAACAGTAAATCAATGCGAATTAACTGGCCGGGTTTTGTCATAATCATTATGAATTGAATATATTCACGATTTGGGTGTGTTTTGTACAGAGTCACATTGGAAATGATCCGGATTGTACTCCTGTTATATGGGACATAAAACCGTAACAATTAACCATATCAAAATTGTTGCCAATCATAACATATACATTACAACGAAATCGAAATGAAATGTGATTGTGTTCTAAATTGGATATGAGAAACACTTCCCATCTTGAATAGGCAAAAACAAATTCGATTGACAGCAGAGCATTCGTTTTAATTCATTCAAACAAATCAAATCCACACCAAGATCAATCAAATCGATGAAAATCCAATCGAAGCTAAACTGGGAAAACGAACTTCCATATAGTCAAAACAAAGCTATGTATGGAATGCATACAGTGTAACAGAGCCAATCAATGTTGTAAGGCGAACTGTTTCAAAACCGAATTCGAATTGTTACATAAACAAGTGATACCGAAATGTACCTGTGTGATGCCGAGGCTGTTTAATTATGCCAACTTGGAATTCACGACAGTTGTAGCTGATTCCACATTTTTAAACAAAATGGAGCCTGTCGTCCTTTGTTTCTTATCAATGGCTTGTAGCCTAGCCTTTTGACTGGTAAGTAGTGCAACCTAGTCCTCCAAAGAGTGAATTCTTGACTGGAGAATAGGAACATCCAGATAATAACGCTCTAACCACGAGCTGCACTGATCACAGGGTGGCACTGGGGTTTTAGACAGAGCAGGAGAGGGTTTGGATATATGACTGGGGGTTTCACAAGGCAACTTAATGCCTGGGTAGTTAGGGTCGTTTTGTAGGCAAGGGGGTAGGTTTGACACAAAGTCATACGAGGGTTTGGCACACAGATCTTGCGAATAGGGGTATTCGCTAGCCAAGAAACGCTCCACTTCTAAATCGGAGTCTTCACTCAACATGATAGGGTTTGGATCGACAGGAGGTTTTGGCTTATTTCTTACCATCCACGAAATTAAACGTGCATTCCTTTTCCCTTTATCGTTTACAGTGGGTTTTGCCTTGGGCTTTTTGCCCACAGGCTTAACAGTCTCGACATCCTTAGTCACAGAGTGGGGTAGGTCGATAGGTGAGTCTGGCAAGGGTTTAGGTAGCAGGATGTTGTATGGTACTAGGGGTACAGCCTTGTCCTCGATCACCACAAGTTTGTCAACCTGTGGAGGGTTTGAATCCTCAAAATCATTCCAAGCAATGAAATTGCTCCAACAATCTTCGTGTAAACTCAAATGACAGACAACAATAATCTTAACCAGTCCATAATGAAAAAGGCTATTATCAGCCTGATTTCTCTTGTACTTCTTCGACATTTTAAATAGGCTTCTATGCAAATAGTAAGGCATATTGAGTTGATAACCCATAAAAACCATAAGCAAACGAAGGTGGTGTAAGAAAACAAACCCGTACCGACCTTCGCAGGTGATAAACTGTTTGATTATCATCAATAAATCATGCCAACGTTGTTTGAGCATAGTTACTGGCAAACCTTTATCACAGGAGGTGATTTTACGCGACTGGAAGAGCAGTGTCCATGGGACCTCCTCTACTTTACAATTCTTAGACCATCGTTCTCCAGTGGCAGGCAAACCCGTAGCAAGACTGATAAACTGTTCATCAATTTCCAATTGAACATCGTCGACCTTGGCTCGACAGCCATCAAAGGTCAAAGCAAATTGTCGAGCTACGCAGACGTTAAAACCCTCGAATTTTGTATAAATGGCAACCAGCCATTCTCCTCGAGGTCACTGCGGGCACTATCGAACATCAATAGGGCCTGGCTCCCATTGGGTTCAGCTCGAACGATTGGTGCCATGGTGCGAGCACATGGTAAGGGTTTGGTTCGAATTCACCAACGCACAGGAGCAGAGTCATTCGGTCTAACAACAATGAACGATCAAAGGGGAGAGCATTAATGTGCGCACGCGAGGGTGGTGGAGTTATTCACCACCATGCACAATAGTTATGGTAAAGTACAACCGCCAAGTTCAACCTCTGTTCAATCAATCATAGCATAGCTCATAAACCATATCGTTTGATCAATCAAAAGGTGAGTGATATGCCAACGCACCAAATCGACTATAGTTTTTTCGACTATTGACATTCAACGTGAAACCAACCTCAAATATTAACCATGCGCCATTGAATAAATCAAAAGTTTTAAACCATTGTGCCAATTGATACTCATAAAATTGACAAGCCAAGAGCTATAAAATAATAATAATAAGGATCACATCATATATATAGAAACAAAAATAAATCATGACCCCTATGCAATTCAATGACTAGGCAAGTCCCAAAAATATAAATCTATACGCTCAATGCCTCACAAGTTTAATAAAATCAAGTTATGAAATCAATATAAAAATGTCCAATGAGCATAGTATAAAAGTCCTTTCAGCCACATGATGATAAACCAAAGGTAAGTGTGATAGAAGATATCGATAAAAAGATAACGACAATTAAAATAGTAATCGAAATGTGACCATGAAAGGAGAAGTTTTCACGCTTACAGTCGTGAAAACTTAATGGAAACAAATTTGCAAGTGTCGCAAGTAATGAAAATATCATCTATTTGAAAAATGCGACGAAAAACTTGACGTTCGCAAGACATAGGTGTAGGCATCTTATAGGACAATAGAAAAAATTGAATTGGCTTACAGTTAACTCACCTAGAGCTATGTGTTTCATCGGCAACTTTCATTTTTTCGTGCTTTTGTCAGTCCACGTGGGTTGTTTTAGGTTAGCTAGCATGTACATGCGTGCAGTAGTGGAGTAGGGCGCGTGGGCCCTTATCAAAGAGGTTTTTTAAAGAGTTGTTCAGCAGTGCTTTGGAAAAGAAGGGATCTGAGATGGCCCGATGCCAGGTAAGCATGTATGGTGCAATTTAGGGTTATAAAAGATGCCCCCTAATGTGTGAGGTTAGAAGAGCATCTGATGGTCGAAATACATTACCAATCTTTACTGATGTGCCGAACGATTGAGCCCAAGGATCAGGAACCGGGAGGCACCATCTGCAAAATAACAAATGTCTCACCGAGGCAGGCATACCCATTCTCGGGATAAAATAGAATCATGGCTACCAATCAAATACACTGTAGATCCATGTCATATAACTATATAAAGAGTAGCCGTGAACAATACACAGCGGAGCTACATCTCAAAATCAAAAAGATATACATATAGAGTATCCATCTTCTAGAAGTTGATACGGCCTAATGGTTGGAGATGAGATCTTCAAAGCTCGAGCAACAACTTCAAAATCTTCAAAACTCGGGTAGGAGTGTAATATGAGTGTAGAACTGCACTACCCAGAGGTCTTCGATGGCTCGTCGGTCATGGACTTGATAATCTTGATGACAAGACTGAAGGCTTCATTGATTTCGAACAAGGACTTGATTGGACATTCAGGATGGCCAGGTATGAGGGCAAGAGACAAATTGTAGAGGGGATGACTCAGGCTTGGTGACATACTTCCCTTGGACAATAGCACGAAAAATGATGAGACTCAAGTAGCATGGCATTAATCATAAGTCTACGAAGCAAGAGGCAACGCAAACTCTCCATATGTTTGGAAGGATAACCAAATGGTGGAGGACACAACTCGATATAGCGAGAACATCTTCCTAAGGTCGTACTACATCCCATAGTTTGATGAACAAACGAACAGATGTGCTTTATCCAAGGGCGACTCATTATGCTGCCAATAAAGAAAACACTTTTCCCTTCCTCTTTTTGGGGTATATTTGATTTTTTTTTTTGTCTTTTTCAATAATTTTGGAAAAAAGAATAAAGGAATGTTACGTTACAATGGAGGAATGAGTATTGCAAACATACAAGTTTAAGGCACAAGGACAAGACTGATGTTCTAGTAGAATGATACTCGGGAAAAATCCTATGGGGGCCAAAGGCGTTAAGACGCAGAAGCAAACTATTACAAGGTTGGCGTATAAGGTATGCAAACGCGGTTTAATAAAACACACAATGGTAACGTCCTTCGATGTAAGTTTAACGAGCCCAGAGAAGGCAAGCTCGGTGGTTTTTCATATTTAGAGAGTATGAAAAAACATAAAAGGAGACTCCATTAGGGTACCTTTTTCGAAGATAGTCTAGTCAGTTCAAAAAAGGGGTAAACTAGCACTGACAAGACGTCTATTCAAAACCATTTTAACGAGTGTGACAAGGACAAGATCACTCAGGCATTTTTTCATTTTTAAGGAGTCTGAAAAAAGCTTAACTATGGACTCTATCAGGAATGTTCTTCTGGACCAGTTTAACGAGTGTGAAAGAATAAGTTCACTCGGCGATCTTTTCAATTTTAGGGAGTCTGAAAAGAGCTTAACTATGGACTCCATGGGGGTTCCTTCTTCGTAAGTTTAGTCCCTCAGGCCCGAAAAAGGGATAAAATTATACCTGAGAGTACTCTTCTATAGAGTTGAAGCTCCATAGATTATACCTTTGTTCGTACAGTTGACCATCCGGACCGAAAAAGGGGTAAACTACCACCAGACAGACATGACTTCAAATTTCAATTTAACGAGCATGAAAAGCCACAAGATCACTTGGCAATTTTTTCATGTTTAGAGGGTATGAAAAGGGCTTAAAAGAAGACCCGTATATTTTTTGGGGAGTCCTGAGGGTGAGGCCAACAGTGAAGAAGAATCATGCAAATGAGGCTCAAACTCGTATTCAAGAAAAACTACAAGGAATCCCGAGCCTACAATGTTTTAGAGATAGCATGAATACCATAATGTAACCAGGATCTACCTAGGGCATCCATGTTCCGGTAAGCTCTACCACCAAGTTGTGACACTTCTAAAGCAGAGATGATGGTTATGTGTCACAACCTGATGGGATCGATCCTATGGAAAAGGAAAAAGAAAACAAGATACGCAAATCAAGGTAGAAACCTAACCTATATGTTCAAGTTGACCGTCGGAAAAAAAATTCCACGGACCGTCGAAAAATACTAAAAACTCAAAAAAAAACTATCCCAATACCCGATCAAATCCCTCCTATGCAACTCTTGAATCACTCTAAATGGTTTTTGGTATAAAGAAAATGATAAGGGAGGCCAAAAAAGTGACAAAAAGAGGCCAAAAAGTCTATAAATAGAAGCTGGCAGCTCATTATCACCATTGCTAATTTGGAAATTGACTCTGGAGCCAAA
>ML782509.1:1063829-1088028 GCA_009831015.1 Picea engelmannii
TGGTTTTTGGTATAAAGAAAATGATAAGGGAGGCCAAAAAAGTGACAAAAAGAGGCCAAAAAGTCTATAAATAGAAGCTGGCAGCTCATTATCACCATTGCTAATTTGGAAATTGACTCTGGAGCCAAAAGACCCCCTTTGATTAAAGTGGTGATTCCTGGAGCTACAGTGGACGAAACGAACTTCTGTCTGGACCAAGTAAGTACAAACTCCCTTATCTTGTATTTTATGTCTTTATTTATGCATTGGGTTTCATTTTTTAGGGGGGCATCGACCTTTAAAAGGTCGGCCCTAGGTCCACGCGGGCTGTCTCAGGACAGGCCGCGTGTACACGCAACTGTCGCCAATACAGCATGCATGGGCCCCCTTATTGAATGCTAAAGACACAAAAAGCAAGGGTTTAACTCTCCTGAACCTTTTTGTTTTGTAGGATGTATGTCCATTGGAGAGAAAGAGAGCACGAAGAGGTGAATGAGTTGGTCGGGGAAGACCCCAATGTTGTGGCTACTTTGATGTAGTGTGGGTTACTTAAATTTTTTATATGTCCTTTCATGCAGGCACAACCTAGGCTATTGAATGCCTTGGTTGACTACTGGCATCCAGATGCAGAGGCATTCATGTTAGAGGGGCAGTCACTGGTGCCCACGGTCGAGGACATTTACTTTTTGACTGGCATCTCTAGGAGAGGGGAACCAGTCAATTTCTGGACTTTTCCTGCGTGGCCGCATAACATAGCAGAATTGATAGGTCTATAATGTGCAGCTGATATGGACCGCGTGAGCACGCAGGTGCCTATAAGCAAGATCACTAACCTATCGCTACAGGAAATAGTATTGCTTATTGGGCGAATTACTGGTTCTACAGCTCTACATCAGGCATCCCGCACACAGATGAACTGTGTTTTCCAGTGCTTAAATGCATAAGTTTTTTATTGGAGTACCACCTTTCTTGAGTGCATGAAGAGGCAGTTGACAGATTGTCGTTTGTGGACACATAGGAACTTCGAGTTTGGGACCATTATGTGTTTGTTCTTTTTTGAGAGAGTTTCGAGTTTTAGTCCTCGAGTAGTGGTATGAGGACACCAGGCCTCTCTTCCTGTTGTGTGTAGATGGGCAGTACTATTGCCGCGACAGGGTGGTGGAAGGACCAATGAGTCCTTCGATGATGACTTTTTTGCATGGTTGTCATGACAGATCCCGGTTATAGAGGACTACCCCTATGTTGAGATTGATTTTTCGAGAGACCCAGAGATACTAGTACCTCCTGGTGAGGTGCGAGGGGAGATGGGTAAGTCTCCACCTTTGTAGCTTTTTTTTTGTTGTATATGTAATTTTTATGTTGTTTTGTTATATATATCATTTTTTTGTTATGCTAGAGTATTTGACGGATATGTGTTCATTGTGTGCAGACGTGGGACCAGTGCGACCCGCTAACTATGCAAGGAACAGGCGTCGTCCTCGGGCAGGGGCCGCACCTATTGCCGTCGGGGGACCAGCAGCAGTAGGAGATCTTCCAACCGGGGAGGCTGAGAGGGTACTGAGATGGGTTGATCGTAACTTCACTGTGCTCACTCGCATGGTCCCGATGGCAGAGATTGAGGACCTGCCACCATCTATGCAGCCTCATGTAATGGGGGCACCACGGACGTGGGTCCGGTTGTTTCGTTGTTTAGCCAATGTTGTGGACTAGTATAACAGGGCCCACAGGCCCTAACTTTAGCTAGACATTTTTACGTGCCACGAGCACTACTTGTATATATTTTTTGAGGGCATAAGCCCTGTGACTCATTATCAGTCCTATTTTTTGAGACGCTTGCGTCCATCTATGTACTCTAGTTACTTTATGATATTATATATGGTTTTTTGGTCTTTTGTGTCTTATGGATCATGTGTGAAAAAATGTATTTACATGCTTGTGTCAATGTTCTTTCATATGTGTGCAAGATGTCAATCTAAAATTTGATTAGCTAGAGTATCTGTAACTTGATTTAATCTCCTAAGAACATGAAAATATGTAATATAATCAAAGTTTTGTTCTAAGAGACGTACCCTAAGGAATTGTCAGTGTAAAGTGGGATCATGAAACCGGTACACTATGTTTAACTAAGACACAACCAGTTGAGCGTCGAGATAGACCCAGAGATGAGAGATACCCACTGACAAAGCGTCACAAAGCAACTCAATAACTGCGCTATACTCGGCAACATTATTTGTGGTATCACCTAAGCATATACCTCCGGAAGACAATAACTGGCCTTGAGGTGTAAAGATTACCCAAGCTGCGGAAGCAAGCCTCCGAGTGTGCTGACTAGCACCATCTGCATACCCAATGAACACCTCAGAATCACTTGACATCTTCCACAGTGACGAAAGATAGTATCAACGACACGTCCATAATACTAAAAGAAACTAAAAAGTAATAGTATAAAGACTATACATATGTTACCAAAAGTTTACCCACAGTGACCTGCCTATGAGTAATACTTCTTGAGGTAGAGCCCGTTTCTTGGCTCTGCCAAAGCATTCCCTTAAAAATCAACCAGATGATAAGCCCCCTTTTTTAAAACCTCTTTTATGATGAAAGGTCCGAACCACATGGGTTTCAATTTTCCTGCCCCCAGGGGGTCCTTATCTTGGTCGTAGACCAGGACAAGGTCACCCTCAGAGAAAATCCGAGGATGAACAGAACTATCATACTGACACTTGACCTTATGTTTGTGAGCCTTGTTGGCCAGGGCTGCATCACGACACTGCTCAAGGTATACTAACCGTTCTTCAAGTGGAGAAGTGTCGGGCAATAATTGTACTGCCAACTTTAGAGACGAGATCTGACATTCGATGGGCAAGACTGCCTCCAACCCGTAAACGAGTTGAAAAGGTGAAAATCCAGTTGCAGTCTTAACAGATGTTCAGTAAGCCCATAATGTCGAGTATAACATCAAATGCCAATTTGACTTGGCTGAGTTGATAATTCGTTGTAAAATAGTCTTAAGATTTTTGTTTACAGCTTCCACCTGCCCATTTTCTTGGGGGTAGTAGGGTGATGAATGTTCTTTCTGTAACCCAAGCTTTGATGTTAACTCAGTCATCATTTGGTTCTGAAAGTGACTGCCATGGTCAGTGGCAATCTCCCTCGGGACGTCGAACCTTGCTATTATCTGATTGAATAAAAAGAGAGTTGCAGTCTCTCCATCATCTTTAAATGTTGGCATAGCTTCGACCCACTTTGTGAAGTAGTCTACAGCTACGATGATATAGTGGTGCCCCCTTGCTGAAGGAGGGTTGCAAGTAATCTAATCAATCCCCCACTTGGTGAAGGGACCAACTATGATGACAAGAAACATGGAAGCGGGATGTGCCCTCATCTTCCGAGAGAAGATTTGGCATGGGTGGCACTTCTTGACCAATTTGATACAATCTTTGATAAGTGTCAGCCAGAAGTAACCTGCTCATAGAATCTTTTGGGCTATTTCCAACCCAGACAAATGACCACCACAAGCTCCGGTATGGAAATCATTAAGCATGATAACTACTTCCTCATGAGTGAGACATCGGCGTAGGATGCAGTCTACACCTCTCCGATACAATGTATCATCGATTATGAGATAATTCTTGGCCTGGTGGCGTATGCATCGACGCTCATCGCGAGAAGCAGTGGTGGGGCACTTCAAATTTTGGAGATAGATAAGTATATCTCCATACCAGGGATCTGAAGATGTGATCAAAAACATATCTCCCCGGATAGGCGATTCTTCAGGCACAACGTCACCTGACTCAACCGGAAGTTCCGAAATAAGTTCTACGAAGACCAGTGACTTTTTGGACTTTGTTGAAATGAAGTCTAAGTCAAACTCTTGGAGGATGACTATCCATCTACTGATTTTTCTGCCTATTACCCATCGTGTCAACATGTACTGGAATTGATTCACAACAACAATGACGGTGGTCTTGCGAAACAGAACATAATGACGGAACCGTTGAACAGCATGAACTGCTACCAACGCAAGTTTTTCGATGTGGGAATAATTAAGTTTCGGTCCTGCGAGGCCTCAGCTCAGGTAATAGATCACGTATTCTGAGAACAAGTCATCTTCCTGAACTAAAACCATGCCAATGGTTGACTCTGTTGTAGCCAGATATAATAAGAAATCTTTGTTATAGTTAGGTGGCCTAAGCAGAGGTGCAGTTGTGAGGGCATGTTTCAATGTGTCGAAAGAGCATTGAGCCGCATCGTCCCAGTAAAAGAGAACGTCTTTCTTCAGTAAGCACATAAATCCCTTGGTGATTTCGGCATAGTTGGCAATGAAGTGTTGTAAAAAGTTCGCCTTGCCTTGTAGACTCTGAAGTTGAAGGATTTTACGTGGGGGGGGCAACTGAATTATTGCCTCAACCTTGAGAGGATCGACCATGATCCCTGTTGTTGACACTATGAAACCTAACAATTGTCCTGACGTTACGGAGAAGCTGCACTTGTTTGGATTTAGGCGAATCCGAAAGTAGTGACAACGTTCGAAGATAAGTCGGAGGTGTGTGGGATGATCCGTTCTCTTACGAGATCGTGATGCTAAATCATCTAGACAGGCCTCGACTATATGCTTGAGGTCATGGAAAGCAAAATACATGGCCCGTTGAAATGTGGCTCCATCATTTTTTATTTGGATTTGATTATATCCCGAAAAATCATCCATGAAAAAAAAGGCTTCGCAACCCGCACATTCATCAATGATCTGGTCGATGAACGGTGTAGGAAAATTATCTTTGGGACATGCCTTGTTCAAATCATGGAAGTCAGTACATACACGAATCGTGCCTTGTTTTTTATTGACCGGCACGGGGTTTGACACCCATTGGGTCAAATGGATCAGATAAATAAACCCGGCTTTTAGCAATTTCTCAACCTCAACCTGAATGGTTGCTGCTTTCTTAGGATTAACTGGACGAAGCTTCTGCCGAACCAGCTTGGCATCAGGATACATTGTGATTTCATGTTCAACTATTCTTGGATCTATGCCTGGCATTTCCTCGTAAGACCAGGCAAAAACATCACGGAATTCTTTGAAAATATCTATGTAGATTTGAATCTCTTCGGGGGAGCAATCCGCTCCGACGAAGACATTCTCCATGACGCCAGGGTTTCGGGAGATATTGATCGGTAAGGTTTCAGTGATAGTTTCCATATTACCCTCAACATAAACCTCATGTGTAGCTAAGGGATTAATAGGACAAGACCGCTCTCCCGTCATGGTCATGGTGAATTCTCCCGCTTCAATTCAACTTAACTCTGGGAGGAAGTATGATCTGTGATGAAGATCTTCCCAGGGTTTATCCAGACTAGTCATTGCTTCAATTATTGCTTCATCAGAGGGAAAGACTAAGTCCAATGAATCGGTGTGAGCGAGAGAACCCTGAGCCCAAACAGGCTCTAGAAGTGGATCTAACTCTTGTGCAGGAGCTGGATCAGTGTGGGTTGAAGTTTGCTGGACTAAGGAGTACGCCACTTCAGCTGCAGATAAGGGCATGGACATGCCTAGGTGTCCTGTCTCATCCATTGTGGCCGATGGGGAAGAAAGTGTCCATGAATCGTTGAAGTAAGTCGTGTGAAACGACAAAACTTGAAAAATCCTAACCTTATGGTGATTGGATATAAACTGGATATCACCTTGAGGGGGAAGGTAATCGAATGTACCCATCAAATATGGGCACAAACCAACCCCTACGTTGACGACACCTGGTTTAGGATTATCAATCATCGGGACCATGGATGCCCCCAAAGCAGGGTCAGGTCTGGAGAAGGACAATTGATCGATGGTCACTAACCGGCCCTCGTGTGGAAACAACAAGACCCAGAAAATTGTAGCAACCATAGCTTGCATAGCATAAGTCCAACTCCTTCCTAACAAGAGGTTATAGTCGAGGGGAGCATCGACTACCTCTACTTCAACACACACAGTCTTCCCTCCTAACTGCACGGGGAAAGAAGGAACGATATCATGTGGTCGGAATGAACAACCATCGAAAGTGGTGAGGAGAGTAGGTGACGGAGACAAAACAGACTGGCCAACATCCTTCCAACATTCCAATGACATAACACATGTCAAGGCACCCTCATCAACCATCGTGCAGAAGATATTCCAAGTAAAAAAATGGGTGGGATAATCCACTACTATCTGAAATGCTACGTGGTAAGGTAGACGAGGTTTTAAGTCGGTTGTATCTAGCATGATTGTACCCGGATTACAAGTCTCGGTAGATCCTAAAGCGGTTAACAAGGCTTTCCTCTGGGAAGGGCAGCTTTGGAGGACCTCCAATGCGGACATCGCACAAGGGGTTTGTGATAAATCCTCCACCACAGAGTAGTTCTGGGTGGCCCTTGCGTTTGGGTTATGAGAAGATTTTTTAAATGCACCTTTGGGAATGTGTGTCATTGTTTCTCCCAACGTCTTCTCAATCTGTAGAGGAAGAGATGGGAGGTCAGCTTCTTTACCCTTCTCAGAAGTTCTTGGTTTACTATAGTCGTGCGCTCTAGTCGATATAAAAGCATCACCCCTAACCATATATACATTCGTGGATGCGGGGTTGTTCGGAGGCGGACAGTGTTCTTGGTTGCCCCCTTTTGTGCTTGCAGAGGCTTGAGTTAGATTTTTCCCATGATGAAATGGATTGGTCAACACCGCCTACTGTTGTTGCGTGACAAATTTTTGGGCCTTTGCAAGTCGAGGGCATAGATGGGTCGAGTGGTCTTCCGCGCACAAGTTGCATGGATACCTCGCCTTTCATTTTTCAGTGTTGTCCCTGCCAGCATTATCGGTAGGTTTTTTATCCCCCTTACCCTTCTTTCGTTGTTTTTTCTTTCCTTCAGGCTGTTGGGTGGCCTTTGGGTTAGTCAATTGCACTGTGTGTACCTCCGACGTTTGGGAAGGGGGAGCAGCCAAAGTAGTAGTTTGGCTGGCCGATGTGTGTTGTATAGATAACTGCTGCAACTGTTTCATCAATTGCTCAGCGGGCTTTATTTGTGCTGAAACAACAATACCATTGGCATGCGGTCCATCTCTCTGTCTAGTTTTATCCAGTATTGAGTGTGGCGCATCTGGCAAGATGTTGTATAATAAACCGGACTAAGAATAGATGAGCTCAAATTGTTGAGCTCTCGTGATGGCGTCTTCTTTGGAGAATACTCCCAATGTTGCGACGTCTTTGGATAACTACGGGACCAAAGACTTAAAGAACCACTCAACCAGGAATGTTGGTGGGACTGGTACCTTGATTAGACTCTTCTGGCGTCTCCATTCTCAGATGTGATCAAAGATATGGTCCGCTGTCGTCTGTTCGAAATTGGCCAGCAGCTTTGTGCCAGCATCATGTCTCATAGGTAACTGGAAATGGTTTAAGAAAGCCATTGCTATCTCACTGAAGGAAGAGTATCTTGAGCAATCGAGCTCAATGTACCATTTCGTGGCACTCCCAATGAGAGTACATTGAAACAATCACAACTGTACGGAGTCATCTTTTAATGAGTTAGATGAGCACCAAAGATGGAAGGTAGTCACGTGATCACCTGGATCTTCGTTAGGCTTCGCTTCAAACTTTGGAATGTCCGAAGGCAACTTTGTCGGCATAGGAGGCCAACGCGGATCATGACAAATGGGGTCATTCAAAAACCTTGTCAAATCAGGCAAGTGCAAAGTCGCTAGGAAGGGTAGTTTGGGTTGTTGGTGATAACCTAGAAAAAAGGGGCCTGGAGTTTGACTGGCACCAGGTTGCCAGGAAAAATTTGGTTGTTGGCCTGGATTTTGGTAGAAACCATGGCCCTAGCTAGCGTATGGATTTTGCTTATGTGGAGACATCATCAGCTGATTTCCCAAATAGGACATAGATGGTTGGGCATGCATTATATTCGAAGGACTCTGGGAAGGATTGCTCCATGGTGGTCCCGTGGGGATGGGCATAGTAGTTTGTCCAAGGTTCCATTGATTGTGGAAAGAATTACCCTAGATCGGCATTCTGGATGAGAGAACAGATCCCTGCCCTAAATTCCAAGGTCCTGCTGCGGAAGAAGTTCCTAGGTTTTCCCCCTGTGCAGGAATAGTACCCTGCATAGGAGTAGATTGTCCAAAACTGAGATTGCCCCTATTCGGGAAAGCGACTGATGAGAAGGTGTTGTTGCCAAATGTTTCAGCCAAAGAAAATAGTGTCGAACCTACCAGCATACTATGTGAAGGTGGTCCTTGACTCCCCGCTCCAAATAAACTATGGTATGTAGGTTGCCCGGGGGATTGCTGATGCAAGCCACCGAGTGAAGGGGACGAAGGAGGGATATGACCTCCTTCGTAAGGAAAAGTGTTAAAAGGAGCAGGAGTGCCCCCCATGTGACCTTGCAGAGGAGCGCTAGAGCTCCCTGCCCCTAGACCTAGAGTCTCTAAAGTGGAGTAAGAAAGTACAGGACTTGTACCTAAACTAGGCATCACGTATGAGAATGGAGGGCCTATCGCACTTGGTGTGAAAGGGGTTGTGGCTACTGCCAAAGATGGGATCGAACCACTATGTGATGTAGAAGCGATCGAGACCATGGTGGCTCGGACCGATGACGGTAGGTTAGGAGGTGAAAACTCTCCTGAGGTGACAACCATAGTGGGAATTGAAGAATTACCAGAAGGAGTAACAGCATTTGTTTCCATTGTTGTGTGCAACACTGACTGGCGCTCGTAAAATTGAATTAGTACGATGAAAGGTGCCAAGAAATCAGTGGTTTTGGTTTCAACCCGGCCAAGAGCGGTTGCTTCAAGGTCCAAAACAGTTGATTCCTCCGGGTGTTGGTCGGGCAAAATTGCTTGTAACCCGGTCGCTTCAAAAGACCCTTGTTGGTCTAGCTTTCGCCTTAATGGTGGTGGGGGTGGCTCCAGTGTAACCGGTGGCAGGACAAGAAGCCTTCATGACCGATGGAGCTCGTTATCCTCCACTGTGTGAGAAGATCAAAGACACACTAAGGTAGTCTAAATGTTCAAAAGTAACACACACTAAAAAAAGTCCCTAGAAGATAAGACAGGCAAACACTAAATTAATTGGAAGAACAGTTACAACAACCAACACTAGAGAAACTTACCGGTGCAAGTGAAACTCGAACATGGAAGCACCCTCCAGGTATACTCTGCAAAGCATGGCCCGATGTCTTTCCTAGGTACCGTGGTATACCCTCGCAGTCACCTGTGTATGTCCCTAAAATAGATAGGCAACTAGGTTGCCAGCGCGCAAACAGTCACCAGGCGGGTACAGTCGAAAGTTGGGTAGACCACAATGAGCAGGGTATCTAGCCCGAAACCTATCAAGGGTATTGAAAGCAAGTGGTCTGAAAAACAACTGAGGACCTCGAACAGATTCGAGACCCACGAAGCCCCATGGCAAATGCAATCAACGGAATCCCAAAACAAGCCCTCTATATGTGTTTTCCACTACGATTGGTCCAGCTTTGGAGGGGTTATCTCTGCTACTTTTCCGCACGCGACCTCGTGTTTATCCCTTGTGTTAGAGGGGGGTCCCGGATAACTTTCATGACACTGGACTTAGACACTCCCTAACTCAGACTCCAATGTTTGATTTTAAATGGCCTTGAAGAGTTTCCTCTCCAACCTAATTCAAGGCCCTAATCTTGAACTAGTTGGTTAACCCTACAAACAGAAAAGTCTAATAAATTTTAGATTTTAGCGTTAATTTTATGGATTTGCTTTATGTCAAGGGGTATGAAAGTGAAACTGATGATGTGTAAAAGGCGCAAGCAAAAATTAATAAAAAAGATGGAAACAAAAAACTTTTACTTAATGCAAAATTTCAACAACTTTTCAAAATAAATATTTTTTTAATTTTCTAAGATTTTGGACAGCAAACTCAAAAGAAATTTCACTTGACTACAAGCTACTTATGATCTAAGTAAACTGCAAAAACTTATGAAATAAATGACTTTTCCCTGGCTAATAATGCAGAAACACACTCTTCAACCAAACAAGAAAATGAAAGAAATTCTTTTTTTTATTATTTAAATGTTGATAAAGCAAAAAGGAAAAATACCAAGTAAAAACCAATAAAAAATAATTTTGTCCTAATCACAGATCGCAAAGAGTCACTTCAACAAATCACACACTAGTAACTTTTAAAAAATGACTCTCACACTTGTCTAAAAACCCTAAAAAAATCTTTTTTATGACAACTTTTAAATGAGAAAAAGCAAGCTAAGGGTAAGATTAGTCCTAAGCTACCAATTGCTAAGATAGAGAGTCAAACACCGGACAGGTATAATTCTTATCAAGGGAAAGGATGACTGCCTTACCCTCAAAAAAAAGTATCATGTATAAGCATGCTACTGTTAATCTAATAGCAAGTGTGTGAACGCAAGTTGTATAGAGACAGAGGGTGTGTACACGTGGGCTGACCTTGTACAGGCCGCGTGTATATCTAAACTCTGAGAAAAAAAAAAAGCAACAACAGACAGCCCAGACCAGGAAGAGACCACTGATATTGATAACCAGGATCTCCTGGAGGCTTGGACACTCTTTTTAATAGAAAAAGTAAACCAAGAAAGGAAAAATCATAAATCAAAAACAATCTAAGATAAGACTGCAAACAACCAAGACTCAGACAGAATTCCAGAAAACCCTTGAGAATGTCTGAGTCTGACAGGGAAGAGGATGACTGCCTCAAAAATTCTCTGGACTCTACATGCTACTGCTACTTCCTCGACTAGCGTTCACACACGGGTTGTAAGAGAGTAGGGCACGGGTACACACATGCAGACCTTATGCAGGTTGTGTGTACCTATGTGGGTCCCGACAAACATAGTCAAGCAAATAATAGAGAAAGCTAGTATGGTAAACCAGACTCTCTGCTAGCTCAAACCTTACAGAAACTAAAAAAAACAGGTAAGAAAAACCAGTCTTTTAAACTACCCAAAAACACATAAAATTCCTAAGAACCCTAGAGATCATCCCCAGTATGGTCGCCAATTCTGTTGTGAGGGAAATATCCTTAAAGACTAGCAAATAGGGTTATTCTTTGCATGCAGATATGACCAAGAGAAAAAATACTTTCTACCTTCGTCCCCAGACTTAAATCATATTTCTTTTCAGTAAAACATGGCTAGATCAACCTACCTCGTTCCAGGCATTTGATGTCGATCCCTTGTCGCACTTGATCACTTTTTCACAGCTCTCCTTTCCAATGATGACCTGCATACAAGACAAGCAACAACTACACATGCATCTTACCTATAGACTAGCAGGTTAGAAATTCAAACATGTACTTAACAAATTATGAATAACTCATGAATTGGGACGAGAAAAGCATTTTCTTTATTACTTTGAATGAGTCAACTTACAAAAAGTAGAGACTGGCCACCGTTCCGCGAACCTAATCCTCGGCTCCTCTTCAACTGTCCTCCAACTTCTTTGCTTTCTCTCTTTTCTGGCATAAGGATGGCTAAAGGGTTGGGACAATGGGAATATGCTAATGGGCAGAGTTTCTTTGCTATATTTTTTCTCCTCCAAATGGGACCCCTAGCCCTTATTTTATAGGTTAGAAGAAGCTAGGTATTTGGACGAACCCTCGGCCATGCATGGCCGGGAGTTTCAGTTAACTCACCTAGAGTTGTGTGTTTCGTCGGCAACTTTCCTTTTTTCATGCTTTTGTCGTTCCACGCGGGTTGTTTTAGGTCATCTAGTGTGTACATGCATGCAATAGTGGAGTAGGGCATGTGGGCCCTTATCAAAGAGGTTTTTTAAAGCATTTTTCAGCAATGCTTTGGAAAATAAGGGATCTGAGATGGCCTGATGCCAGGTAAGCATGTACGATGCAATTTAGGGTTATAATAGTGGACCCCACCCCCTCCGCAAATTGATAAACATCTATGATGATGAAGAGAGCCTGGAGGTATCCTTGGTCACCCCCGTACAGATCATAGAAGAAAAGGAGCTAGAGAAGACATTTTCCCCAGCTCCGTATGCCCAAATTCGGAGCCTTTCACACAATGACCATGAGATCGAAAGTGTCTTAGACATTGAACCACTCAATGTAACGAAAACTCAAAAGGATAGTCCGACAGACAAGAGAGGTTCTGGCAAACAAAAGGAAGAAGCTCCATAGCAGGAAATCGGTGTATCAATGGTTGATTATCAAGTAAGTACCAAGCCTACCCCCGACGCCTCAATTTCTATCTATACTTAACTTCCCGATGAGAAACAAACAGAAGTCGGTCCATTGGAACACATGGAGGAAGTTCAAGAACCCAGTCTTGAACAAATATATACCATCAGGAGCCTGGGAAATATGCTCACTTGGGGAGATCAGCGAATCCCTGAACCTGTGGATGAATTCACTGACATACATGTTATTTCTTATGACCGGAAAAGGAAAGTTATCATGCAAAGAACCACCAAGAAGAGGAGGATCACTCTAGATCGTTCCATACTCATCACCACGAAGGAAAATCTGATCAACACATAGCATGCCAAGACATTCGAACTTATCGGCACAGGGATGGAAATCACAAATTCCACCCTGGATAGAGAAAAAAGGGATGAAGAGGAGTTGGTTGTTGCTCTGAAAGAATTAGAACATTTGCGCCACTTGGCGAAATATTACCAGAACACCTCATAGGTCGTGGTGTTCCTAAGAAGTGAATTCAAGGAGGCATACAACAAATTTACAGATGAATGGCACCTATTCACTGTGAGGATAGTCGAGCTTCAAGAAGACACCCTCATGGAACTGGTGACATGCAAGGATATGGAGAGGTGGTACGAGAAATCACACCAAGAAATGGAGAGGATCGAATATATCTATGCTATGCAACAGGGCCGAGACACTGAAGAGCATGGCATCCGGGTGCTAAGGGAAAGCACCATCGACCACATAAGGAAATCAGACGAATATTGGGTTAAAATGGCTCAAGAAATGGGCCAAGTGCAAGAAAAGTTGGACCAAGATCAACCAGGTAATGAAAGACATCGGCCTCCCCAAATTCGGTGCACCTGATGACTTTGTTGACTTGCACGACATAGTCAAATCACATGTCGAACAGGACTCATCATGGGCTGGGAAAATATCAAAGGTGGCAGACATGGCACCAGGACAGGTGCAACAGTTCATGGATCACCCGATCAATGTTCGAGCCATGTTGCAGCAGTTAAGTGCCAGAATAGTCAAGTATCAGGCACAGATAGTAGAGATACGAGAGATCCTTTCGGCCCCAATGGAAGAACATAGATTCCCATATGCTAACACATGTGAGGATATCTTCATCAAGTGGTTAAAGTACAAGAGGAGTCATCCACTCAAATGAGACTATTTGATGACTCTGTGAAGACTGATAGAAGAAAGCGCCATGTGGCGATTTTTTTTTTACTTAGCTACACTTTAATAGTTATTTTTAGTTAATAGTATGTTATAAATACGAGGATCGACCTATTAGTCGAGGGTTGATGGTTTTTGCAAAGACCCTCATTTTTGGATTTGTAAAGAACTATTCCGGACCTACCTTAATTGAGAAGTCATGTTTAGGACTAGAGACAAGTTTGTGTTTTCATCAAAAGCATGTATGATTGGATGTGGAGAAGAATTATTTCCGATTTCATCTCATGAATGTATGATGTAACGAGTAAGATCTTCTAAATCTATTGATAATTTATTTGATCCAATGTTTTATAGTTCTTATCTTTAATGATGAATGTAAATCATTGTGTTAATATGTGACTGACGATTAGAGTTAAGGAAACTATTTTTCTTGCCGTCATTTATCGCATGCATGTTTTCTTCTGATGAATTGTATCTCGGTCAATAATTTGAACACCAGGAGGTTAATGTATTATTACTAGGCATGTGGTAGAGAATATTTGTCTGCATGCTAGAGAGAAAGGGTTATCCCAAGCTCAACCTTCTCCAGTAGTTAATTTTTCCCACCTTGTTACCCCAATTTCTTTATACCGACTCTTATCTTGTTATCGGTCCCACCTATAAAAGAAAATACAAAAAGAGAACACCCGAACTGAAGGAGAAACTTTCACTAGAAACTGTAAAGCACATTGATTATTTGGCTGGATCGCAAGATCTGGAGAACCATTCCACTATTAAACGTTGTAGATTCTAATTGGGCCTCGGTGGAGGGTTTGTTTCCTACTGTTGAGTTCAATTAATTTAGGACCCCTCAATAGAATTGGCGCTAGAAGGAGGGTTGAAGAATGAATGGCTAACAATATGTTTTACAAAAATCTTTCGCTCATCCTATAGATTCAAAATATCCCACATGCATGGCTATTCATTCCCAAGACAGCCCACACACACTCAGTACTCCTGAAATGAGTAACTCACCCCAGCATGAGGAATAACATATGCTCCCTGATGTACCTTACGCTCTTCCTCACGAGGAACTGAACCAATTCAGAAGAATCACAAGAGCTTACGCCCGATAGATCAGTGCATTACCCTTAGCTCTGTTACTTCCTTGAAGAAATATAGTAAGAAAACCATTGGTCGAGTCCCCCGACTAGGTTTTTGTGCATACAGTATAATACCTAATAGATTTTTCTCTCACCAAAATTGAACATCCTCTTAACCTAATCCCCGAAACACCGGTCGGCAACTACTCTGAGCCCAACGAATTTTCTGAAGAGGAAGGGTTTAACTCAGAAAGATATGAAGGCATGGAAGATAACAATGACCATGATGAAGAAAGGGTAAACCAACCTTAGAATAATCAACCTTGGTTGGCCAGAGATTATTTAGCCATCCCTAGACGAGTACATAACCTCCCTTGACATCCAGAGAAGTTGCTCCCTAAATTTGACCCTGAAACCTCAGGATTTCCTGAAGACCATATCAAAAAGTTCATACTGGCTATCAAACTGATGAATGTTCAACATGAAGATGTAGTATGCAGTATTGTCCCCTACACTTTCGAGAATTTGGCCTCCACATGGTATTTTAACTTGCCTGTAGAATCCATAACCAGTTGGACGAAGTTTCAAAAGGATTTTCTAGATAAATTTGCAGAAGAAACCACTACAGGAGATTTGATGGCCGAGTTGTTCACCACCACCATGAGTTCAAAGGAAAAGGTTAAATACTTCAATCAAATATTTACCACTATCTTAAACAAATTCCAACCCGAAGCTAAACCTACTCAAGAGTTGCAAATTGAAGTATACGTTAATGCTCTCCTAGCTTCTATTTCCATGTTTGTGAAAAGGGCTGCCAAATCAACCTTAGCTAAGAATTTTGAAGAAGAAGAAATAATAGAGTTCCAAATGAAGGGATGTAAAGAAGGCCAAGTCTCGTTAGTTAAAAAATAATTTCAACCTCCTCCCAGGAGAGGACTACTGTTGACTAGACCCCCATGGAAACAAATAGAACAAGGTCCCGAAAAAGGAAGTGGAGACATAGAAGACCTACAACGCATGGTCAAGAAGTTGTCAAATGAAATCATAGACATGAAGAGAAGTGCAGGGGAGGGAAACCAAGGCCAAAGGCCCTATAAACCTTTCTTTAAAATAAATCCTCCTTTCAAAGAAATTGAACCTCCCCCAACCAACTTAAACATCAATCTAGGAAATGTAGCATCCGACAATTTATGTACCTATCATCAAGAGAATCACTCTAAAAGAGACTTCTCTCAATGGGTGCAAGCCATGAATTTGATGGCTAACCAGTTTCTAGACAAAGTTTCCCTAACCGAACAATCAAGCAACTCAACTATGAATATTGTCGATCGAGAAGAAGTTGATCCACCAGAAGAAACAACCATGTTGATATGGGACCCTGATTTACCTATGCCTTCCGATGACCTATTTGAGGTTCAAGAACCACCTAAAGAAGTCTTGGTTGTGAAAACACGAAGTAGAGGTCAACTTGTCTCAAACGACCTCACTACTGCCCCAACTTCGGGAGAAAGATCAACTCCCGATCACCCGAAAGCATCTTTTGCTCCCCGAAGAAATCCTATAAACATCCATACATGAGAATCGCCTAAGCTAGACTACAACATAGTAGAAGACTTGAAAAATCTAAAAGCAAATATATCGCTCATGGACATATTTAGAATCCCTCAGCAAAAGGACTTTATGTTACAAGCATTGAAATCAATAGAAAATCCTACAATAAGCACTGGCCAAGGAGGAAATCTAAATCCCACGGATCTAGGAAATAAACCAACTGTGAACGCATGCTCTGAAGATAAGAAGGGAAAACCTTTTGTCCCAGCATTCCTCTTAACATTTGAGGTCTTCAACAGAAATATCCATAATTGTTTGGTTGACTCGGGAGCATCCTCCAATGTTATGCCATTTTCCATTTGCAAAAAAATTAAAGGTAGTCCCTCTCAAAAGGGATGAGCATGTTATACAACTAGACAGAACCCAGGTGAAGGTTATGGGAGAGATTAAAGATGTGATGATCAAAATAGCGACACACCCTAAATTTATGCAAGTAATTGACATCATTGTAGTAGATATCCCATAAGCTTATGGATTGTTGTTGAGTCAAGATTGGTCTGAGAAGTTAAACGAATACTTTAGTACAGACTGGGCTCACCTATGGCTGAAATTAAAGGGACACATGAATATGATCAAGATCGAAATGGAAATATATCTAAAACATATTATCACTGACTTAGAAACCCTCAATGAACCTTCATCGACAGATTTCCTCGTGCTAGGCAATTATTACTGTGACTCTGATTTTGGGAATTTCTCCCCCCTCTCATCTGATGTCCCTCTTACTCAAAAATATGAAATGAATTTTCAAGAGAAATTTCCAACGGCGGCAAAGGAAATCCTCTTATGTCAAGAACCAGCGTTAGAAATCACAGAACAAACAGGAGGAAAAGAGGAAAGTGACAAGAAAGAGGAAGCTGATAGGTTTTTCCCACAAGTTTGGACCTTATACTTTGATGGATCTAAATCGCAAGAAGGTTTAGGAGCAAGGTGCATCCTCATCAATCCAAAGGGTAAACGACATTTCCTGTCCTGCATACTACAATTTGAATGCACAAACAACATCGTCGAGTATGAAGCTCTAGTACAAAGGCTAAAGAAAGCGATGGATTTAAACGTTAAAGAATTGAAGGTTTTCAGAGAGTCTGAAATCATCGTTAGATAAGTGTGGAACACTATACATTGCAACTCTCCACACCTGAGGAATTACCAACAGGAAGTGCACTGGCTAATAGAGCATTTTGAAGCCCTCAATATTACAGCGATCCCCAGAACAAAGAACATTCTTGCTGATTATTTGGCCACCGCTGCCTCAAGGCTATCACCTCTAGAAGATTATGAAGCCTCCCAGTTCATTTTGGAATTACTCTACAAACCATCGGTGCCCAACAATATTTATAATTCGAAGGTCTTTGAAGGAGATGAACAGAGCATAAAATTTTTGACTAACCAGGATAATTTTAAAGATTTGGATATTGACGATGAAGTATTCCAAGAACAATCAATAGAAACCAATCCTCAGACAGACCGACCGACTGACAAATCAAGGTCTCACACGATACTGAAGGGAATAGCCAATTTAGAAAACCTTTTTGACCTAAGGGAAATATTTAAAGGGTCAAAAAATGCAAAGACGGGTAGTTCATGTCCCATGCATGAAACTATAAATATAGGAACCCAGAAAAACCCCAAGAATATAAATCTCGGCAAGACAATATCTAAAGAGGAAAGGAATTCCTATCTCAAACTTTTCAGACAATATCAAGATGTCTTTGCATGGTCCTACCGAGATATGAAAAATTATGATACCTGTATCATTCAACACACTATCACTTTAAAGCCTGAAGTAAAACCCTTCCAACAGAAGCTCCAGAAGTACCACCCATCCCTGAAGCCTCTCATGTGTCAGGAGTTAAAGAAACTATTAGACGCCAAAATTATCTTCCATGTTAGACACTCTGCATGTGTAGAAAATTTGGTTCCTGTAAGAAAAAGGTCTGGGGAGATCCGCCTATGTGTATATTTCAGAAACCTCAATAGAGCTTCAGAAAAGGACAACTACCCAGTCCCACCAATGGAGCAACTCCTACAGACCGTGTCTGTCTCTGAGATTTCCTCCTTGTTGGATGGTTCCTCAAGTTACAACCAAGTTCTAGTTTCAGAAGAAGACCACTTGAAAACTACCTTCTGAACCAAATGAGGAACCTTCACTTATAAACGTATGTCCTTTGGGTTAATCAATGCAGAAGTGACCTTCCAAAGGGCCATGGACGTAGTGTTCTAGGGACTAATCAACAGGTGTGTAGTACTCTATTTGGATGATGTGACCATGTATTCGAAGAACAAAGATCACATCCAACATTTAACCCAAATCTTCGAAAGGTGTAGGAAATACAGTATATCCTTAAACCCTAAGAAAACTATTTTTGGTGTCGAAGAAGGTAAGTTGTTTGGCCACATTATATCTCAAGCGGGCATTCACATAAATCGAGAAAGGATTGAAGCTACATCTCAACTTCCATTGCCTCACAATAAGAAAGCTATGTAATCACTCTTTGGAAAGATCAATTTTGTGAGGAAATTCACCCTCGATTTAGCTAAAATGATCAAACCCTTACAAAAAATGATCCGTAAAGATGCTCAATTTAAGTGGGACGATGAACGAAAAAAGGCTTTCAGCAATATTAAGATTGCAATATCTCAAGCCCCAGTTTTTTGAAGCCCTAATTTCAGCAAATATTTCTTCATCTATACTTTCACCTCCGACCAATCGTTATCTATAGTATTAACTCATAAGGATGATGACAACAACAAGGCCCCGGTATCATTCATGAGCACTAATCTTCGAGGGGCTAGACTAAATTACCCTGCTATAGACAAGAAGGATTATGTGGTATACAAGGCACTAAAACACTTCAGATCTTACATCCTTAACAACCATACCAAAGTCATCGTGCCTCACCCTGCAGTCTGATCCCTATTTACTCAACAAGAGATGGGGAAAAGAAGAGGAAACTGGATGGTAGTAGTCCAAGAATTTGATCTAGATATAAAACCTGCTAAACTGGTTAAGGGACAAGGGTTATGCAAACTGGTAGTTGAAGCCTAGGACCAAGTAAATGACGCCTCCAGATGGGAGAATGAATTGGCATTATGGTGTGGTGAAGCTTCATACGTATCCCTAGGGAAAGAGCCTTGGTATGAGAAACTGACTTATCTCTTGAATCATGGGACTTGCCCAGAAAACCTAAACCCTACGGAAAGGAGAGCTCTCGGGTTAAAATCTGCCCAATATCTCCTCATAAATTCGGTGCTCTTCTGTGTTAATTATGATTGGGTACTTTTAAGATGTCTCGAATGTGAAGATGCAGACAAAGTTATGAAAGAGCTCCATGATGGTCATGTTGGTGGACATTTCGCAGGAAACACCGCCGCTCATAAAATACTAAGAGTTGGCTATTATTGGCCTACTTTGTTCAGAGACTCTCACACATACGCTAGAAACTGTAAGACTTGTCAGATAAGCGCAGGGAGGGAGAAGAGATCAATTGTCCCACTCCAACCGGTGGTCTTTTCTAGGCCATTTGATCAATGGGGTAAAATATCATAGGAGAAATTACACCAAGTTCTTCAAAATAGCATAGGTACATACTGACTTCCACAGATCATTTCACGAAATGGGTAGAGGCCATCCCTCTGACCCATGTAAACGAGAAGGTGGTGATCCAATTCATAGAATAATAGTTGATCACAAGGTTCGGTGTGCCTTCCGTCCTTGTTTTTGATAATGCAGATTACTTTTCTTCCACCTTGTTAACATAGTTTGCTCTAGACAAAGGAATCATAATTAGATACTCTGCAAACTACTATCCACAGGGGAACAGAGTGGAAGAATCAACTTATAAGAAACTAGTGAGAATATTAAAGAAAATAGTTGCAGACAACCAGAGGAATTGGCATAGTTCACATCATAATGCCTTATGGGCTGATAGAGTTACACCCAAGGAAGCTATAGGGAATTTCCCATACTTTCTAGTATACGGACAGGAAGCCATTCTCCCAAACAGGCTATATCTTCCATCTCTTCAACTTTCTCAGTATTCTAGAGGACAACCCTCATCAACCATACAACAAAGAATTGATACTATCCTCATGCTGGAAGAAGAAAGGGAGAAAGAGAAATCAAAATTCATAGCTCATCAGCAGATAGTGAAAAGGTGGTTTGATAAGCATAAGGCTAAAGAGGAGAATTTTGAAGTGGGAGACTTAGTCCTGAAATGGGACAAAGCAAATGAGCCGAAAGGAAACATTCTAAGTTTCAGAATCTATGGCTCGGACCTTTTGGGGTGGACGAGAAGATCGGGGTAGGCACATATCGATTGCAGAATCTAAGGGAGGAACCTGACACCCTCTCGGTGAATGACCAAGCCCTAAAACAATATTTTCGTTAAAATATATATATTGGTTTTTTATGTTTTCACAATGTTTTGTTCAGATAGGTCGATTGCGGAATGCATTTTTTGTTTTGTCATTTTCTATTGTACTTTTGCGCTTTTAAATATTGTGTTTAGCAAGACAATGGTTGACCTTAATTCATGCGATATGATGAACTCTATTCTTGACTCATCGCTCGCATACAAAACAAGAAGCTCTATGGGACCTACGGTTGTTTTGAGGGGTTCTCTATCTAACCTGTGCAGATGAACAACCTTGGAAAAATGATGAAGCATCTATCTAGTGGTCTGGTAAAACCTTAAGGGAAAGATGGTTAGTTGGAAAGGACTACATGTACCTCAGAGACAGAGCTAGCAAAAAATTTCACCTTAACCATCTCATTTTGCAAATAACAGACGTCCTCCTCTCCCACTCGCTCAGGGCATTCTACCGAAATAAAGAATCAACTATATCAAATGAGTGCACAATAGGAGAGGGTATGCAGATAACTCTATCGGGGCTATGGACACTCGCTGGTAGCAGAGGAAGGTCTGTGATGTCGAGGTGACTCTGTCGGGGATATGGATGCTAGCTGGCAGTGGAGCAACACCGTAGCAAGTGAATAAGGGTAACTAAAATGCCTAGTGCCAATGAATGCTTTTCTAGACTCTTGTCAAAGGGGGCATGGGTTAGGGTTGTAGGAAACGAAGGTGGAATAAAGGTTGAAAACCCCACAGGCAGGCCCAAACGCACCAACCACGGAATTTCAAATACAAGGATACAAGGGTCTATGATAAAAAACCAGTTAAGTTCTTAACCATCTTTTGCATCAGCCGAGCCCGAGGTAGGAACAGAGATTTATCTTTCGCCCAGTAAGTCACCATTTTTTGAGCACTCAACACACCCTAAAAATCCTATGTCCATTTTTCACTTTTTGGGCACCACTTAATCTTTGCATTGTCTCATTCGAATTCATGTTGAGAAATGTTTGGCTTTTCTTATTATCTTGACTCTCATTATATTTTCAGGTCTATTTGAACTTATGAAACCCCATGAATTAAAAAAGAACCTTAACGCTTGAATAAAGAATCAAAAGCCAAAACACTTCACCTGACACACTCATATTCGGCACTGGAAGGAATTCAAAGAAGGAAAAGAGCCACTCGAAAAACCTCAGTCACCGAGCGTCGATCTCCATTGGCATCGGCAAAATAAAGTTTTGTTTGCGCCAATGTTTTGCATAAGGATATCGCCGATAGTCGATTCCCCTTCGGCATCGGTAAAATATGAGAGGAATAGGAATTAACAAAGAAATAAAAGATATCGTTGATAGTTGATGCCCGACGCACTTATCAGAACTGGAGAAAGCCTAAAAGGATTCCCACAGACATTCTGACCGCGCTAAAAGATACTCCTGATCATCGATCCCTTATGTGTTTTCAGCATCAGGACTTTGGTGAAGAATTTAACCCGAAGAAAAACACATGATAGGTTTATCGTCGATCGCCGACCATGTATACCTTTTCGGCATCAGCAAGCTAATATTTTTTTTAGAATGCACAACTTAAGGAAAGTTCTGACTCCGATTAATACACGCGAATTAGAAACCGGTCTTCAACACCACGTGTCTTTGCCAGATTGGAGAAACGTACGGCCTAGTTTTTACCACCGAGTCATTCTTGGTTCCTTAGGTCCAAGTCACACCTTCGAGTCATCTTTGCCATGACAACATTGTATGATGAGATTGATCGACGTCGAACCCTTTTGCAAGGGACATCAATGAAAACGTTCATAGTGCATCCTCGATCCCCGATCCACCCACTAAGAAAGCAACACGATGCGGCGTTTTAGCATTAGATACGATTAGATTTTTTAGCATTTAAGAGGCTAATTAATACCAAATCCCACATTAGTTTCTACCTCATGCGCCAATAAAAATAGCCATTTAAAATCATCGATAGACCACATCACTCTCGCGCCTCAACCATCAAACCACGATGAATTTAAGTTGCAAAGATTTGGTGGAAGATTTGTTAAAATTTCACTCATCACCCGAATTGAATGGATGATGTGACACGATAAGTTCTTCCATGGTTTAAATTCTCTTGAGTCGTTGTAAGCATAATCATTCTGTGCACAAGGAGATTCAGATCATCCGAAGAAGCAAGACAAGTAATTCTAAAGCTGCAGAAGTCCCGTGAGTATCAAATAACCAGGTTTAGAAAACTTTACAGGAACAATGCCACCAAGAAATCCAACCACTAGACGATCGTCGAGGGCATCGAAGATGAAAGAAATGGAGATAGGTGAAGGCTCCTCTCTGGGGGTTGCAAATCAACTGCAATACACTCCGAGATTGGAACCTATCATCAAAATAGCAACGAAGAAGGTTTTTATTTAGCCTCCGCCCTTTGGAGATACAGAGGCAAGCACAGGGACCAAGGCAGCACTCCCACATTGGGGAGAGCTCTTTAAAAATATCAGTCGAGAGGAATACCTAGAATATATCCCACATAGCGATCTAGATGTAAGAGCACTCAACGAAGAAGTGTTCCCGAACATCTGACGGTTGTACATGCATATGGTTGTGAGAAGAACCCCTATTTTCCCTGCATTGAAGTTCTAAAGTGGCTCATCGACCACATAAACACACATAAGTGTTTAATCAACGATGACAATGGTGGTTGTGTCAAGGTGTTCCTTCTAGTAGAGGTCCAGAAATACTACAAACAGCGAGACCCCGAGGAGCGGTTGAATACAGATTTTGTCATTAAGTTCTACGAGCGCCATGACACAAGTCGGGTGTTGGCCTCATGGTGGAGAGAAGATAAGAAATACACCAACCGAAGCACTGGTTGGTACTAGATGGCCAAATTAAGGGAGTCATACATCCACTTGATGGCTCTCATCTGTTGATTATATGGAGAGAAGGACTACTCCAGATTTTCAAAGGCATGGATGCCCCTAGCTTACACAGTGGCAATTTTCGGGAGCAGCTTCAACTGGGGAGTGATCATTTCTAAGCAATTGAGCATCTGCATCCAACAGGACCAGACGCCAACGAAAGGAGAGACACCAACCTTCTACATGGCTTCATATCTTCTCGATGTCATGTGCACCTGAAACATCTTCGTCAGCATGAACCTAAGTTGGCATGTTCCAGAGCTGTCGGTCCACATTTATTTCAGCATCCTATGGGAGAACAGGTACAAGAAGTCTTACTCCCTCATTTGCGATGAGTTCATCACATGAATTTATTTCATTCTTTTTAAGAAAGAATGCCCAAGACTATCGGTTGTGGCCAAGAAGATGATATCAAAGGTAGGCCATTGGTACTTGGACGAGCGTGACACCTACATCAGGGTGTTCGGGGCCACCGGAGCACCACATATCCTGTCGGCTCATGTCCCGGACCAGCTTGTAGTCGGAGAAATATGCTACCAGACCATCCTATAAAGCCACAACTCTACCTTGGTCAAGAACAACAAGCGGACGTTCATACCTTATGGTTTCCATGTAGGTTTCTATTTGGTGAAAGACACCGCTCAAGCCAAACAAGAAGGGTTGAGTCAATTAGAGTTCAGATTCCAAATAGGCCGATTCCATAAGCACGATTCAAAAGGTATGGTCTTGAAACATGCTTCACAAGTGTCATCCTGATCTGAAAATGGAAGGTACTTGTTTAAGGGTGCAAGGTATCCATTTTCCATAATTCAAAATGTGAGTTATACACTCCAATGTGACCTCTGAAAATGTGAGAACTTACTATTTCTTATACAGAGATAGACTGTAGGAGAA
>ML782509.1:1089574-1110812 GCA_009831015.1 Picea engelmannii
GACCACATTCGACCAATCACCGATTGCCATGTCAGCAGACTGCCACGTCATTAATTTCCAAGTCATCGTACGTCGCCATGTCGACACTGTACGGCCCTGCCACGTGGCAGTACGGCCTGCCCAGTCAGCATCCTCTTTTTTTTCCCTGTTTGGATCGGCGAACAGACCTCAATAACTTCTCCATACGGACTCCGTTTGCGAAAGTAAATATACCGACGGAATCGGGAGATCGAGACGGACGCAATGGCACCGTTTTCGTCGCAATCCGAGCACTTTAAAAATTGAGCATTTTTTAGACCCTTGGTCCAGATTCTGATCACATCCTCCTGGTCATACGCCCATGATAAATTTGAAGATGAAGTCTTCACAGAAAATTCCCAAGACTGGGATGAGGTGGTGGCAAGAATGGCAAACCCCAAAATGACCAAGTTCAGGGCCATGAGCCTGGATGAACAGGCAATGACCATAGAGAAATCAGCTCAAGAGGCCTTTAGAGCTAGGGAAGATATGATAGCGGCAGAAGCAACAGAGGCTCCCCTGGTAGCTCTGATGCAGGATAGAGGTTTCCCTATGACACGGGATGCATGGGAAAGGGGGTTTCTCATGATAGAACAAGATCAGCGAGTAATTGATCACCTACAAGATGACTCGAACCTAATAAGAATGACAGGGTCCCCTTCCGACAAACCAGATGAAATCCAGGCAGGCCCAAGCGGCCCTGAACTAATAGACATTGATAAAATCGTAGGGTTAGACAACCCTGAAATCACATCGCTGCAAGCCGGATCACTGGGGGATGTTTCAGCTCAGTTGAAGATAATCGGAGCATCAGGGAGAGAAAGTGCACCAAACCCCCTCCACGAATTGATAAACATATATGATTATGAAGAGAGCCCAGAGGTATCGCTAGTGACCCTTGTATAGATCATAGAAGAAAAGGAGCTAGAGAAGACATCTTCCCCAGCTCCCGACGCCCAAATTCAGAGCCCTTCACACAACGACCATGAGTTCGAAAGTGTCTTAGACACGGAACCACTCAATGTACTGGAAACTCAAAAGAATAGTCTGATAGACGAGCCAGGATCATGCGAACAAAAGGAAGAAGTTCCACAGCAGGAAATCGGCGTATCAACGGTCGATTATCAAGTAAGTACCAAGCTTATCCCCAACACCTCGGTTTCAATCGGTACTGAACTTCCCAAGGAGAAACAAACAGAAGTCGGTCCATCGGAACACATGGAGGAAGTTCAAGAACCTAGTCTTGAACAAATATATACGATCGGGAGCCTAGGAAATATGCTCACTTGGGGAGATCAGCAAATCCCTGAACCCGTGGATGAAGTCACCGACATACATGTTATTTCTTATGACCTAAAAAGGAAATCTGCCATGTAAAGAACCACCAAGAAAAGGAGGATCACTCTAGATCACTCCATCCTCATCACCATGGAGGAAAATATGATCAACCCAGAGTATGCCAAGACATCTGAACTTATCGGCGCAGGGATGGAAATCACAGATGCCACCCTGGATGGAGCAAAAGGGGATGAAGAGGAGATGGTTATTGCTCTGAAAGAATTGGAACATTTTCACCACTTGGCGTAATATTACCAGGACACTACACAGGCCACTGTGTTCCTAAGAAGTGAATTCAAGGAGGCCTACAACAAATTTATAGATGAATGGCACCTATTCACTGCGAGGATAGATAAGCTTTAAGAAGACACCCTCGTGGTAATGATGACGTGCAAGGATATGGAGACGTGGTACAAAAAGGCACACCAAGCCGTGGAGAGGATCGACTATATCAGTGTGGTGCAATAGGGTTGAGACAGCGAAGAGCATGGCATCCGGGTGCTAAGGGAAAGCAGCGTCGACCACATAAGGAAATCATCCGAATAATGGGTTAAAATGGCTCAGGAACCTCATCGGTCAATCCAAGAGAAATGGGCCAATTACGAGAAAAGTTGGACCAACATCAACCAGGTAATGGAAGACATCGGCCTCCCCGAATTCAGCACACCCAGTGACTTTGTTGACTTGTTCGACATAGTCAAATCACACGCCAAACAGGACTCATCATGGGCTGGGAAAATAGCAAAGGTGGTAGACATGGCGCCAGGACAGGTGCAGCAGTTCATGGAGCACCCAATCAAAGCTCGAGCCATGTTGCAGCAGTTAAGTGCTAGAATAGTCAAGTATCAGGCACATGCAGTACAAATACGAGAAATCCTTTCGTCCCCAATAGAACAACATAGATTACCATATGCTAACACATGTGAGGATCTCTTCATCAAGTGGTTGGAGTATGAGAGAAGTCATGTTGGCCCTTGACCAAGTTTTGAGGATCCTTGGTCATGTTTGACCTACTTTTGGGACTTCGATAGGCTATCGAAGACAAAGCGCAAGTCGAAGCAGAGATCACGAGATCTCGCCCCCTTTTTAGGGATTTTTGGGTTTTGGGCTTATGTAACGGGAATGGGGATGTTAGCCCATGATTTTACCCATGTTTAGGCCCATTTTTTAATGTATAAATAGAAAGCTAGGCGATGTAGGAAGTAGTTCGATCTATGTGATCAAAGGAGGGACAAGTATGTGATGATAAGTGCTAAGTGTTAATTGCTAAGTGCAAGTGGTAATTGTAATTGTTTTGTGCATACTGTGTGAGACTTGTAGAGCTAAGTGCAAGTGATTGTAAGAGACTGTGGAAGGATTTTTGTTGTACTTCAGGGAAGGAGGATCTAGCGAGGTGCACAGATCTCCTGTCCTCTGTGAAGTAAGATATCATGGCTTTGTGCATGTAGAATATTGACAGAAAGAAATAAAGAAGAAGATTTGGTGGATGTAGCCCTAGGGTGGGGGTGAACCACGTATATCATGCGTTGTGATTGCTATGTGTTATATGGTTGTTCTCTTGTCTATGTGATTGAATGCTTAGTGCATTGATGTATGCTTAGAAGGATATAATATGGTAGCTTAGTGCTGAATAACATGAATAAATGCTAGATCGGATCTATGTTTGAATGCTTAGTACTTGAACCTATTGGATCTGTATAAATACTCTGTTGATCTGTTGTTAGTGTTTAGTTGCATTGTAAACTAAGGCTGAATATTAACGAACTGTAACTGCTAAGTGCTATGTTAAGGTGTTACAATCTCAGATCTGTGTCCTAGCTAAGGTTGCAGACACTGGAGTCCTGCAACCACCCCTGCCTCTACCTCGGGTGAGACTTCATCTACTTCGTAGGTGTTGGAAAAAGGGTCGGTAGTTAGGGTTATGTTGGTGCATTGTTGTAACGTTGAACCCTGGGTCTGTCCCTATGCCAACAAATGGTTCCGTTGTCGGGACTTGAAACTATGATTGTTGGGAACTGAAGGAAAGAAAGAAAGATCTATGCGTAGATCTGTTGCCTTAGTGCGTAGTATTCTACTTGACCTGTAAAGCTCTGTGCTAAGAAGAGAAGTCAAATCCGAAGAAAAGCAGTAAGAGCTCAAAGCTTTGTGCTCTGATAAAGGTAATAATAGTGAAAAGTTTTAGATCCGGAAGCTTTGTGCTCTATTGAAAGTAAGATTAGTGGAATTTTTTGTTTCAAGAGTATGGGTCTAGGTATGTTTGATAAATGTTATCCTAGTCTGAAAACTAGGGCACATCTAGAAGAGAGAAGGTTTGATATGAGTAGATCTTATAGAAATAATGAAAGATATGTTATTCCTATGCATAGAAAGAATGTTTGGACTAACAAATGGATGCAGGATCCTAGACAGAATTTTTTGCAGGTTAGCTACTACGATCCTAGTGCGCAGTACAAGAAAGGTTGGGGATCATTTAAGAAAAAAAGAAAATTAACCCTTTGTTACAGTTGTAGAAGACCGGGACATCTTGCTAAGGAATGCCCTGGAAGAAGACCTAGTTGTCTTTGTTGTAAAGCTATGGACCATAAAGTTTTAGATTGCCCTAGAGTGATTGCTAAAATTGACAGAATGAATATGAGACAAGAAAACCTTGAGGAAGGTCATGAAGCTGAGACCGTGGCAGAACCCCAGACAGAATCAAAGATTGTACTACTGCAAATGAAAGAAGCCCTAAATTATCACAGAGATATCAACTTATCAAATATCTTCAAAGAAAAAGAATGCATAGAAGCAAGAAAAGGAGACTTCGACATAGACTGTGTTCTGGATGAGGAAACACGGGTAAATATCATGACAGAAAGAACTTGGGAACCTTTAGGAAAGCATGATATGGTTCCTTCATTGGGAGGAATAGGATTATTTAGGGGAAAGCTGATAACCCTATGTGGAAGACTCACCCAGGTATCTATGAGTGCTCATGGAGCTTTGACAGAGGAATATTTTGAGGTTGTTAGATTCATTGAGAAAAATGCTCAATTCACTATGTTATTAGGAAAAACCTGGATCGAGAAAGATCAGACCAGAAGAAAAGAAGAGGAGGCCCTAGAATAGAAAAAACAGGAATTAATAGATTTCATGACTAGGAGGATAGCACACTTGATTGTAGAACAAGAGGATAGATCGAAGCTACTGAGAACCAGAAACTTAGATCACAAAGTTGAAAGAGCACAAGAAGATTCACAGACGAGTAGAGCACCTACCCCAGATAGAGAAGCAGTATTACTCTCTAATCCTATGAAAGAATCTCAACAACGTGAAGCTACTATGCCAAAAGAAGACAAGAATCAGAATGTAAAGAGGAATATTGAGACGAAGATCACCGGGAAGAAGGTTATAAAACTCAGTAAGAAGAGAGCAAAGATCGAAAAGTTATAGAAGGTCCCAGAGGGAACTTCACAGAAGGAAAATTTACAAAATTGGAACTTCGCAGGGATATCAAAGCAGCGCCACATGGCACTTCAGCATGGTGAAGCGATATGACCATTGGAAGCATTATAACCGTTGGGTCAGCATTCCACAACGGTTAGAATTGCAGTTATGACCAGAAAGCTCACATCGGACTGTTGGGACCGCGCCGCAACGGACAAAACTGCATTGATGGAAAGCTTCTTATCCGTTGGAGAGATTTGTTACATCGTGTCTACTTAGTATGTCAATTGTTGCACTGAGAACACTTTTGCAAATTGTATTAGAGCTAACAAGAGAACCCATTGCTATTGCACTATGCTTAGTAAGATCGACACTAATTCTATTGCTTTGAGCACTCATCCATCCACCCAAGTTTTTCGATCAAGAGCGTGCATGTCGGACGTGCTCAGCGCTACGGAGAAGTCAGTCAAGGAAATTTTAATTGATTTGATAGCCAAGAGAGTGATGTCCACAGGAGTTCAAACTTCATCGACACGAGGAGTACAAGCCTCTCCATCGACTGCTCACGGATCCGAGCCATCCCGACCGGTAGCAAAGAAGAGAACCAATCACAAATATGATCTAGCAAATGCGAAGATAATCCCGACCATCTTACCTAACTACATCTCGCCTCTAGCCGGCACGGTGAGTCGTGACAGTGTACCGAGGGACTTTGATTAATCCATGGTTACTGCGTACCTCCCGAAGGGGATACATGCAGTCAGAACGCAACAAGATAAGATCACGAAGTTGAAGTCCAGCGACTTCAACATAGGTGACCACAAGAATTACATCATGCTTTCTCCTTACAAGTATCTGACCAGGACAAAGGGAAAGAACTCAAAATAATCCGCTAGCCATGGACTATGAACCTCGCGCAGTCCACCCTCTTGAATGTGATGAAGATCCCACACTTTGGAAGGCACCAGGAGGTTAACACGTGTGTTAAGATCCTTCTCTCATGTTACCATGGTGGCTATCTATGGCTAGATAGACACATCACATTCGATCCGACGTTGATCCATAGGATCACTTGATTGAGCATGCAAGGACCTGACCCGCAAGACTTCTACCCAGGGAAGGCTTCCGACCATGCCCTGGCACAAAGAATTAAGGACACTTATAGTAATATAGAAAAGGGAACGCAAGGCTACAAGGTAGCTTCCATCCATAATGGCGCGGTGCACCTGGCCTACCAGCTGATCATAGGAAATCTAGTGAGGAAGAACCGATCTACTCAAGTCACAGGATTCGTTGTTGACCTAGCCGGGAAATGTGTAGAAGGACTCCAGATGAACTGGGTGAAGTACTTGGTCAACCAACTGGAATTAGACTACCGTGAAGCTCAGGATCAGGGCTATGAGTTCCACTTTAGTTGGCCCATGATCCTCATCAAATTTACCACTTGGGAAATGCCAGAAGGTGCGACCTTCCCGGACATTGAGTCATTCGAGCCGCTCGTTGTGAAGTTCATCATGCTTTGGTACTCGAGCGATATGGGAAAATAGTGGCAGTCGAACGCGGTCTTTCATACCTATTATCTCCAACTGAAGAGGGCTATTGAAGTTGTCCCTCGCATGACTTTGAACACCCTACATCAGTTTCGACCCCTCATGAAGTTCTGCATAGATCGGCACTTCATTTATATCACCACGTGCGTAGACGAGCACAAAGAAGAGCTTCAATCGTACTACAAAATCACAAAGGAGGACCTTGAAGAGATCACTAAGGACTGGTCTGCAAAACTCCTCATCCCCGTAGAAATGCCAGACCCTGTACTAATCAGAAACCCTAAGACCACTCATGAAGCAAAGGATCTTCTTAGACCCAGCAGAACGAAGAAGACCGAAGAGGTCCAAAACTTGAGTAGCGCATTGGAAGGAACTACTTCAGTATCACCTGGATGAGGGGGTGATGATGAAGTAGAAGAGACAAATGGAAAAGAGGACCATCATAAGCAAGGCGAAGTAACACCACCTAGGGACCCTGCTGATGAGGCCAATCCCTTGAAGAAAAGGAAGGTTTCTCCCATGAAACCCACTTCCCGAAAGAAATCCAGAGCCACCTTGACTAAGATGCAGACTATGCTCATTGTGGATGACTTCGACTTTATCATCGCAGTTGTAGCAGATGCCTTGCAGGACATCTTGCAAAAACATGAAGCCAAGCAGGAGGAGATGTATGATAGAATCGAGGTTGAACTCAGAGGGGTACAGCAGGCCCTTCAATCTAGTTGCACAGTATCCATTGCGCCCCCACCATCAGAAGCACCTGAGTTGGGAGATGAGCCTGCCCAACTCCGAAGAATAGCTGATGCAACCGAAGCTCACCTTCATCGCGCACAGGAAGAAACCGAACAGGCCACAGAGGCCCTAAAGAAAGTACAAAAAGTAGTTATAGAGCAATGTCGAGTTGCGCAGCAAGAGAAGGCTGCCCTCCAAGCTAATTTTGAAGAAGAGAAAGCATAGATCCAGCAAGAGAAAAAAGCAGTTTCTCGTAGAGCAGGCAGGAGTAAAAGAAGCAGTCAGCAGAGCACTTCGCTCTATGACAGGGTTAGAGCAAAAGGAGGAAGACCTGGTGGAACATCAAGTAGAGCAACTTGCGGAATCTATCCAACAGCGTCAATAGAGAATCACAGACCTCGAGCTATGAACAGTGCCAAGTACCCCGCAGGACGTGCGAGATCAAAGAGAATCCACTTCCCAGAGTGCATTCGAGAGGATCAAAGCATTCACTCTAGAATGCAAATAGCTAAGTGCTCGCAGTGCACAGAATTATGAGCGACTCACTGAAAATACTGAGTTGAAGGTACTGGAGTCACAGCTCCAAAAGGAAAAGAAGTAGTAGTACAGGCGCAGTTGAAGCTCCTGTTAGCAATTGAAATGATGAAGCAATCCCAAGAACAGAGCACTTCTCAATAGTAGGCCCACACCATTCAGAGCAAAGTCATGGAAGTGACTCAAAGGATCCAACCAGTCCAGGACGAAGCTTGCCAACTGTTTAAGGAGATTGAAGGCCAAGGCGCAGAGTTAGAACAAGTAGTCGATGCAGTCGAACAGTGTTTAGAGGGACCTATCAACGAAGAAGTCATCCAAGAGTTCGTCGAGCAGGAGGCCTTGGCGCAGCAACAGGTTGAAACAGCTCGAGCCAAGCTCAAGGATTTTGAAGCACAGCTACCCAGACCAGAGTGACTCGAGATGAGTCACATGTGAGTGTTCGGGGCCCATTGACCGTTGACCAAGTTTTGAGGATCCTTGGTCTTGTTTTACCTACTTTTGGGATTTCAATAGGTTGTTGAAGACGGAGCGCAAGTCGAAGCAGAGATCGCGGGATCTTGGCCTCTTTTTAGGGATTTTTGGTTTTTGGTCTTATGTAACCGAAATGGGGATGTCGGCCCATGGGTTTACCCATGTTTAGGCCCATTTTGTAATGTATAAATAGAAATCTAGGCAATGTAGGAAGTAGTTTGATCTATGTGATTGAAGGAGGGATAAGTGTTTGATTCTAAGTGTTAAGTGTTAATTGCTAAGTGCAAGTGGTAATTGTAATTGCTTTGTGCATACTGTGTGAGACTTGTAGAGCTAAGTGTAAGTGATTGTAAGAGATTGTGGAAGGCTTTGTGTTGTACTTCAGGGAAGGAGGATCTGGCAAGGTGTGCAGATCTCCTGTCCTATGTGAAGTAATATATCATGGCTCTGTACATGTAGAATATTGACAGAAAGAAGTAAAGAAGAAGAGTTTGTGGACGTAGCCTCAGGGTAGGGGTGAACCACGTATATCCTATGTTGTGATTGCTATGTGCTTTATGGTTGTTCTCTTGTCTATGTGATTGAATGCTTAGTGCACCGGTGTATGCTTAGAAGGATCTAATATGGTATCTTAGTGTTGAATAACGTGAATAAATGCTAGATCGGATCTATGCTTGAATGCTTAGTACTTGAATCTATTGGATGTGTATAAATATTGCGTTGATTTGTTGTTAGGGTTTAGCTGCACTGTAAACTAAGGTTGAATATTAACGAACTGTAACTGCTAAGTGTTATGTTAAGTTTTTACAATCACATATATGTGTCCCAGCTAAGGTTGCAAACACTGGAGTCCTGCAACCACCCCTACCTCTACCTCGGGTGAGACTTCATCTACTTCGCAGGTGTTGTCGAAAGGGTCGATAGTTAGGGTTTTGATGGTGCGTTGAACCCTGGGTCTACCCCTGTGCCAACAACTCATCCACTCAAATGAGACCATTTGATAACTCTATGAATACTTATAGAAGAAAGTGTCGTGTGGCGAGTTTTGTTTTACTTAGCTACACTTTAATAGTTATTTTTAGTTAATAGTATGTTATAAATAGGAGGATCAACCTATTTGTCAAGGGTCGATGGTTGTTGCAAAGACCCGCATTTTTGGATTTGTAAAGAACTATTTCAAAGCTGCCTTAATTGAGAAGTCATGTTTAGGACCAGATTCAAGTTTGTGTTTTCGTCAAAAGTGTGTATGATTGGATGTGGAGAATAATTATTTTTTATTTCATCTCATTAATGTATGTTGTAACGAGTAAGAGCTTCTAAATCTGTTGATAATTTATCTGATTCAATGTTTTATAGTTCTTATCTTTAATGATGAAAGTAAATCGTTGTGTTAATATGTGATTGAATATTAGAGTTAAGGAAACTATTTTTCTTTCCATCGTTTATCGCATCCATGTTTTCTTCTGATGAATTGTGTCTCAGTCCATAATTTGAACACCTACAGGTTAATGTATTATTACTAGACCTGTGGTAGAGAATCTTTGTCTACATGCTAGAGAGAAAGCGTTATCCCAAGCTCTGCCTTCTCCAGTAGTTAATTTTTCTCACCTTGTTACCCCAATTGGCTTATCCTGACTCTTATCTTGTTATCGCTCCCACCTATAAAAGAAAATACAAAAAGAGAATGCCCGAACCGAAGGAGAAACTTTCACTAGAAAACGTAAAGCCCATCGATTATTTGGCCGAATCGCAAGATCTGGAGAACCATTCCACTATTAAATGTTGTAGAGTCTAATTTGGCCTTGGTGGCGGGTTTGGTTCCTATTATTGAGTTAAAGGGATTTAGGACCCCTCAACAGTAACTAGACAGACTACTGCCCATTATTCGCAATCTACAAGGAGATATTCAATTTTAATCTTCCAAAGCTCAAAATTCTAGCCATTGAATTTTTCAATCTCTATCCTCAAACTACTTGCCATTCTTTCAGGAACAACTTTATAGATTTCCAACTTATGACTCTTACTATACCTAGGGTTTAGCTCATATCCAAGATTTTCAAACCAAGCTTTGATACCACATGTAAGGAAATTATACTTTCACGCTAAACCTAATAGAAGATAGGAAGACAAATTTAATCTAGAAAATAAATGACAAAACAAACACATGGTACACAGAGATTTTGTCCTAGAAACCCAAAAGGGAAAACCAACATTCCTTGAGCGTCTTTCTCTCTTTTTGTCTTATTCAATCATAATAAAAAAAAACATGTCTAACCTTGGTCTACACCTAAGACACTATTGACATCATACCCTCTTGATTACATAAGAACAACCCTCCAACCAATTCGGCTTACATATACCTGACTAGCAACATCTAAAATAATTGATCTAAATATTAGTTACTATAGTATTACATCACACATTATTTATAGGCTTTAAAGTAGGCAAAACCCTACATAAAGGCGCCCAAAAAAATGGTTACAAGTCCACACAGATCATTGGATACAAATCCCGTGAATCTCAGGATTTTGTTACAGTCAACTACTATTCATATTACCAGTCGACCTACATTTGGTATTCATATGGTTGCCACATGGCCTCTTGTCAACCTCTTATCGATTGACCCCTCGACTTGTTTTCGATCACTTCGACTTCAACTTTCCCAGTCAATCGTTTCGACCTTCGACTTTCACTCCCAGTCGATCCACCTCGACTAGACTTTCACTACAAAGAACATAACAACCCAATAAGTGATATGTACCTTTATTTCTATTTAACTACACCTACTCTAAGCTAATTGTGAGATTTCATAATGTTTAGGGTGGATGACCCTTGTGGGCCATAGTACACCTTGACCCAGCTTTCGTTAATGAGGCCTTTGAGGGGTTGACCCTGTAATGTATCCAACTTCATTACCCCTAATTAAGTTATGTATACCAAGCGAAAGGGTCCTAACCAGTGCAAGCACAATTTTCCAAGGTTCTTCATAAACTTGTTGTCATACAATAATACCAAATAACCAGGTTGTGGAATCTTGCATTGAATGTTGTGTTTGTGCCATGGCTTATGTCTCTACTTCTCGACCAACTGGATATGCCTTGTAATGAGTCTATTCCTATTAGCTCATCAAATCGTTGATGAAGGTATTGGTCATCTCACATTTGTGTTGCGAGAGAAATTCATAGATTGGGTACGACAAATTCTAAGGGCATCACAAACTCTTTTCCATAGACCAACTTGAATAGGGGGTGATTTTCAGTCAATTACAAGTTGTTTTATAAGCCCATAAGACTACTGGAATTCATTGATCCTAGTCGTCACACTCCACATTACACATCTTAGTCAGGGCATGCTATAAGATCTTGTTGAAGGCCTCAACTAAGCCATTAGCTTGTGGATGATATGGTGTACTTTTTTAGTGATGGATAATGAATTCTAGAGTGGGCATTTGAATGGTGTCATTTAGAAAATGTGCATCATGGTCGCTCAATAGCACCTTTGGGTAGGAAAATCTTGTTAAAATGTTCTCAAATATGAAATGTGTGGTCATGTATGTGGTGAAATATTTGACCAACATAGCTTATGGCCATTGTGTCAAGTACTTTGTGGTGGTAACAATATGTCATGTGCTAATTCTACACGCAGGGATGTTGATAGGATGATGAAATCAATTGCCCATTTGTCGAATGACTGCTATAATGTGGGTGGATATGTACTATTTTGTATCCTAATAATGTTTCATGTCTTTGGTCCATTCCTTTAAATATTATGGATCTAAACTTCTAGAAAACTCAAACTTCTCCCTCTACTTGTTATGCATTCTTCTTATCTTCTCTACTATAATGACCTCCTCTCTTCTTCAACCTTATCTCCCAGAATCTTCTCGCTCCTCTCTTATACAATTCTACCCAACCTTCACCTATCCTTGCTAGAATTGTCTATCACTTAATGTGAGCATTCCCCTTGAGATTCAACTCTCCTCAGTTGCAATATTTTCCTACTCTAATACCACTTGGTGTAAAGAGAATTCTTGTTCCCCTGCTTATCAAAGCACGCGTTAGAAAAGAATACAACACACACACACACACACATTGATTATAATCAACAGTATTCAAAAGTAGATTATCAATTACTATTTGCAATCAAATTGTAACACACCCAACCACCTTTGTTGAACATGCCACAGTAAGAACTCTCTCCTCTTGCTAAAATTTGTAACTTTCTCGACCCCTTAATGAATTTTCTGAGGTGCTTGGGTCTTTATCCCATTTAACCATTATCATGTGGCTTCCACGTGATGCTTCAGCACATTCATCGTCTGCCATGACGACTACGTTGCATCCATGTGTGTCTATGACATTCTACCACCACATGATTCTTCTCCACATTGATCCATCAGAGATATCGCTCAGACTCTTTACTAGTGTTCTTACTATTTACCTTTGAGAGATATGGTATTGAAGAAGATTCTCCTTTGATGTTATATGTTCGGGGCTAGAATGATTCGAGCAGTTTCCTTATTATGAAGCCAGGGTATCAAATAATATACCTTCTCCTTAACTAATAGTATTAAGCGTAGGCTACAATCTCTCGGTAGACTATCGAGATTGATTCATAGCTTAGGATTATCCTGCTAGGTAGACTCCACTTGACTCATCCACTTGTGGGAAAGTGACACATGTCACTCTAAACTCATACTAGTTGCCCACTGGCAAGCCATGTCAACTATGAAGTTAAACCTTCCTTCTGACAACTTACAAAGGGTCCATGATAAATCAACGACTGTAGTGCCCTCTCTTTGTGGTTCGATCTATGGTCAAGATCTTTCCTCCATAGGAATCGCATGTCTAGGCCATCGAGGCATTTCTCTGATTCCATCAAGGTCATGCACTGAAGGCAGACAATGATGAGCCAGCTAGGCCCATGCTTAATCTCTCCACCTAATCACCTACTAACACACGTCTTCACATGGACACTCCCTGTCAACTCTCACCATTTCAACCTTCTAGTGGGGCCCATAGTGATCAATGGCTAGAAACTCATTCCTCCATTTACAGATCTACAGTTCATATTAGCCTAATGTCGAGGTATTTTCATCAAGGTTATTATCATGGTACATGAGATGTATTCCTGATGGTCTCACTCCGATGGGTCTGTTTCGGGACCCTTCCCATGACACTCAGAAAATCTCTCTAACACGATGACTCTGACTACCAATGAACGGTCGTGATCTATTCAAATCAACGTTGGTGGTTTCTTGTTGACCAACTAAAGGTTTACAAATTCCTAACCGTCCTTTCAAAGGACTTAGCTACTTTTTGCATTCTACAAGACCTCGGATTTTGAACTTCAAGGAATTAATAAGATCCTGAAGTCTCTACAGACTACCAAACTTACGGTTGAGGCCTTGCATGAGTTGCAGGCTCTTCACATAGGAAAACACTTGAGGTGTTCGAATAGGTAGCAGTTTGTATTCATTCATTTCTATGATTTAAACAAGCATTAATATCCATCATCACATGGATAGTCTTACTGCCTTCAAGACATGGAACAAGTATACAAACAATATCTTGAAGTTAAGAATTCACATAAATTAGTCACTGTCAGTTCAATACAGATGAGCACTTATCTGATGAAGAAATAATCCAATCCAACTAACTAAGGGAGGACACCTTTCCTCCCAACCTTAGGCCTCGTTGTAGAGTCACTTCCTACAACACGCCACCCCCATGCCAAGCCATGATACAACCAGGGAAATTGACTCAGTAGGACTCCAAGTATACGACGATCCAAGAAGGTTACTCTCCTTCTCCCTCTGACACAATAGAATTTACAACTTCCTACTGATCTCGGGGTCTCTATAGGTTTATCAGGTGGTTTATAAATTGAATTTACTCTGCACAAGGGAGTCCCTTCTCTTCTTAACAGTCCCTCAGTGACCTCCTCTTAACAATGTTGGTTTATGTCCAGTAAGCACCAAGCTGCAACACACTATTTCTCTAGTTTAGGATCAGGGTCTTCTCTACTCAGGATGATCATTCTCAGCTTGGAAAACCTTCCTATTTTATTCAAGAAAGATAACTTGTTCTTTCTTAATCAACACATCTCCTTATAGACTTTGTTGCTTGACTCTTTGAGCTCTCTTTTTTTCCTGCATTCAGTTGTGTTTTTCCATCTCTTCATCTCCCCTCTCCCTCTCCCTCTTCCTTTTTTTCTCCATTTTTCAATCTCTCTATTGAATTTTGCAGACGTAACATGCAGTCCACCCTTTCTCCATCTGAAGGGGTAGTTTGTGGTACATTTTCTCAACCATTCAATTGGCCATTATTTCTATGCATGGTCCAATTGCGGAAGTCATTACTACCCAACCACTTTTATGACCCTCTCTTTAATGTTCACGTGGTCCCTTCCATCAGTATGTGTGTTGGTGGTGAAATCATTATGTTTGTAAGCACAGATAAGCTTGATGTGCAAACTTCCTATTTTCTTCACTAATTCATCTTGTCTTAATTTCACTTAACCATCCCATCAATCCTCTACTTCATCAATTTCCTCTCGTGTATCATGGCCGGTACTTATCAAGGTTGTTCCCTCTCAGTCAGTAGTTGGTGTTTATATTAAATCAAAACATAATTACATGCCTTGTTGTTCCTGGGTTTATACTTTAAGGCTCTAAAGTATATTGTCAAGGCATCTGAAAAGATACAGGAAGTTGAGGACAGAAAAATTGATGATTAAAAAGTGAAGGATATAGTCGGTTTCTCAACTGTCTCTGTCGAAATTCCCAGTTTTTCTGAATGTTGATATCTCTCTCAATTGTTGCACTTGAACGTTCTAGCTCAACCTAGTTATTTGTTGTTTGTAAGATAGTGTTAAATAAATTTAGGGCAATGTTGATTTGATCCGAAATACTGGGTTCGATGTTAGGTTGCCTTGAAACTGGTACTGTCGTGAAGGATAAATGTAAAGAAGATACAATTCTGAGTTTTCTTTTTAGGCTTCGTTATCTCTATTTCACAATGTAAAGAGAATGATTTTAAAACACGAATTAATAGGAGGACTAAATTGTAGGTCGTTTCTTGTATCTAAGTTAAATTTAAAGGAAAAGAAACATGCATGATATGAGGAAAAACATAAAGCTATTAACAAGGTGAGGCATCAATTTAAGAGGAATCTCACATTGTAACAGAGGTCTATGAAACAAGAAAAAAAAATAATAAAGCATATGATATTGGAATCTAAACATTTACAGGTCTTGTATCTGTTGATAACCGATACAGAGGAAAAACTGTAAATGATTTAAATAACAAGAATAATAATTTCAATAGTAGAAGTTGTACTAAATTGTAGCCAAGCATTCATGAATTAGATATATGAAAGAAAGATGAAATGACAAGGAAACACATAACTCAGACGTGACAAAATCTGGAATCTTCAATCTGCATTTCTATTAATTCAAAGTCTCTTAAAAATTACTTCGTTAAAATGCCTTTTTAGAGAAGAAAAAAGCCCATATTTCAGTCTTCGCTCCTTGTATTTATACAAGGTCATCAATACTTGATGGTTAGCAATCTCCTACTTTTTAGGAGAAAAATAGTTACAAAACTGCAACCTTAACTGTTGCATGATTAACTTTTGGTTGTCTATCATTTCAATAGTATAAGCTTTCAAACGATACTTCATTGTTTAGTTGAAGTCTCTCCCTCCTTTGATACTATACATTCAATACATTTCTCCAAAAAATGAACAAAATTTCTAGGAGGTGTCGAAATATCTTTAGTCTCAAACAGATAAAACTTTCTTTGTACCTTTGGAAACCGGTCTTCAAAACCTTTATCGGCAAACCTGATCACTTGCAACTTTAAATTGGGTTGTACCAACCATTTGTCTATTAGGTTGGCATCGATTTCCTTCAACTGTGAAATTTCCACCTGAATATCCTTCAAGCCCTCTTTGTAGTTCAAATGTTGTTTCACAATGTTTATCTGCCCCAGTGGCTCAGAGCAATCATTTATTTCAATTCCTAATGATTGCTTATCCAAAAAATCAAAGATTTCCTCACAGTCGTCTTTGATTTATTTGACTATATTCTTGTTTTCGGATATGTTTATTTCCCATACCTTGAGCATGATGTCTCCTCTTATCTGTTATGTGACAAACAGCTTTAGATTTTTCGACATCTCTCTGTTTCCTGAACATGCAACTGCTTTCTGGAAGGTATTCCTTGTTGCTTTAGCCTCCTTTTCTAGTAAAATAATATTATCAAGGGATTTGCTTACCTCTTGAAAGTAATTCTGGATGATCTCTATTTTGGAGATCCATTTATGTTGCTCGGCTTCTATCTTTGTATGTGCTTCCAGCGAGAGGGTCTGGAAATCCCTTAAGTCTACAACTCGACCTTCTGTCAAATTTAACTTAGCCTGTAGTTGTTTTACGAGCTCCTTTTGTTGAGTAACCTGCACCTGACTTGCTTGTATCCTCTAGTTCATTTCATCCAGGTTTGATTTGAGTGATTGAATTTATTGTTTTTCAACAGCTTTGGCTTGCTCCAAACTTTTATTCACCTCTTATCTAATGTTTTTCTCATCATTCTTTAACTGGTCTTGCAATTGAGCTATTATGTGGTTACTTTTCTTTATCCTTGTTCTCATGTTTTCCACAGTAAAAAGGTTTGTTGTTGCCATGACTCCCATGGAGCCTGCAACCTCTGTAGAAAAATCCTCCTCTTCCAAATTTTGGCCATCTACCAAGGCCCTGTGCTTCTTCACCATAACCTCGTCCCTCACATACATCTCTTGTTTTAGGACAGCCTTCTTCTTTTTGCTGAAAAAATAATCAGAAGGAGGGATCTCATCTCTAGAGAGAGGGGTGAGATCGCTAACATATATGGCTCCCATCTGTGGGAGTCCAAAGGTGAACTATAAAGGGGTTAAGGAAGTTATGCGACTTCCTAGCTCTGTAGATCTTGTTTCTCCTATGGCCTTAGGTATATTGACATCAACAGCGGGTGATGAAGGGGGAGTAGACTTACTGAACTCGGGAGGTGTCTCGGGCCTCCTCTTTGCTTCCGTCTCTGGATTTTTTGTCTGTAAGGCCACTTCATTTTGTGAAGACCTTTTAGTCTCCTATGGAAATTCTTTGGGATTTGCTTTATCCTGTGCTTCTTGTCCGAAGCTTGGAGGAGTATCTTCTTGTTCCTGAGGAAGGATAATTGTTTCTCCTTGCATTACTTTGGGCAGACCACTCTGTCTATGCTTCTGGAAGGTCTGAAAACTAGCTTGCAAGTTAGACGGCAGTGTCTGTACCCTCTATAACACCTCCTCATAGTTCCTAGTCCCTTTGAACATGTCATCACAAGGGGACTTCTCATGTTCATAAGCCTTCATATTACAGTGGGCCATGTGTTTTCCCACTAACTGGTAGGGGTTGTGCTTCCTGTGTTCGAGGTCTACCAACTTGACCTCCTCCAGCGTTGTCACTTCAACTTTGGAATGACACAAGTTGAGAAGTGAAAATTTCCCAATCTGAACGGGAAAAACCGACCAAGACTTCTTTTGAGCCGTCTTTAGTTCTATCCCAATTCCACCTGTTAAAATTTGATGAGCTACCTCCCTGCACACCAGTCTGTCAAGGAGGAATTTCGGGAGCGCATGTGGAGGGATTGACCATCTGAAAACTTTGATGTAAGAGAAATTCTCCTCTATAAACTAGTCAGCAATTACCCTGAGGCTTCCTATGACCAAATCTGAAATGCGAGGAGGTGCACAGACGTATAACATCTAATGTAGTGGTATCACCACGAAATGATAGATTTCATAGAATGAGTCCTTGGTGTTTTCTTCCCAAAGTTTAGAATGATATTCATGAATAGGTTTCAGGTAAGTCGGATTCCAACTCCAATTCATCAAAGGGAAAGGAGTTGTGAAGCATATATCATCCATGATGTATGCAGACATATAAAAGGATATTGGTTGGCCTTTGGATCTTGCAGTTTGAAATTTCATGACCTCCTTCGCTATGTTATCGGATAAAATCTTATCCCAATTGAAGTTGTAACCTTCTGTTATCTCGTGCAAAAGAGGTACCCATTCTCCAGGGAAATGGTTAGGACTTTTCTTCCCAAAAATTCTACATAACATCATCACCACATAGACCATATACTCATTTAAAGAGGCTGTGGCATAAACACCATGGGTGTCGGCCCTGAATTTTGCTTCGTGTCTCCACCAGTCTTTGATTATGCCAGGATACATTTGGTCTGACTCAAAACATTCTTTCTTTTGAAATTCACTCACAAAATCTTTATTATAAATGTACTTGGGACTGGGAGACAACTTATACATTACTTGTATATGCTCTGGTCTGAAAGAGCCAATGACGACCCCTCGTGTGTCCAAAATGCTTCTCGTTTGCACGTCTATTCGCTCTAAGGCCCAACTGATCATGTCGTTATAAGTCATGAGTCATGGCCGTGTAGCTACTTTGTGAAGGTCAGACTCCTCTATGTCTCGGAGTTTGTTGTCAGCATCATGAGGAAAATTCTTAATTTCATAATCCAGAGTTTCAAAAATTTGCCTCCAAGATTTAATGGAATCGATGGCATGCGGTGTTGTATCAGATACAATGTCTTCGTCTGGACTCGATCTTTCTGCAACTTCTTCGCTTTTCTTGGGTGCCTTCTTAGGTGCCATGATGTTTTCACTGTACTGGAAACCTATCTACAGAGAAAATGTGTATAAAACTGGATAAATGTGATTTGCTATAGATGTAAAGGATAAGAATGAAGTTAGAAACACAGGACCTTTATTAACCCTTAATTTATGTTATGACGAGCGTACTGATACAAGTGATGAAAAAATTAATGCTTTAATGGAAAGATATGCCTGGAGATACACTTTCGCGTCAAAAATATCTTCATTTACTTGTTATTAATACTGTCGTATATCGGCGATTTCAAAACTGGAAATTCAAAAATCGTTGCCTTCCCTAATTCCCAAAATGTGAAAGCAGCTTAGTTATCACTAATCATGTTTTGAAAACAAATTAACTTTAATCTTAGACTTTGTTTAAAGAAAATGTGATTTCGTATTTCGGAACTTCGGGGATCCTGTTGTTAAGAGATATGTCATAAGCAAACCCCGGATCGCAAAATTGTGATGGGATTAGTGAGGCGCTAATCATTCGTATTAAGGATTTAATTAATAAAGATTAGTGAATAATTAGTTTTTACTTTTACCTTTCGGAAAATCGAGGATCAGGAGTTCGGAGGATGAGAGTTAGAAAACGCTTTATTAGAAAGAAACCCAAATCGCGAAATATTAAGGGAAAGATGATCGCATTTAGGATTTTAATTAATTACGAATTAAAGAGTGCTTTGTGGAAAGCGACGGAAAATGTAACATTTATGTCTTCCCCCCTTTTTTATTTTTTATTTTTATTTTTTGATATGTTAAACGGTTTCGAAATTTCGGCACCAGGAAAATGGGATGGTTGAAGATCAGACCTCGAGAAAAACCGAATCTCAAAACCCGAAAAAGAACGGAAGACTCTGACTCCCTTTTTTGGACTAAGGGCAGCTCCATGACTTAGGAAAAGATGAAGCTTCAGTTTTAAAGGGTTGAAAAATTAAACTTCGTGTCAACATTAGGCTCCATCTAGGGATCTTGTCTCCTTGTGGGACGAGAAGAACATGTATACCAAGTGCCTTCATTGGGTAATGGAGTTGATGATTTGGCTCTGTGAGACGGATTAGGAGAAAAACCGAACAAGATTAGGGTCTCAACGTTAACCTTGAAAACTCTTCAAAAACAAAAGTTCTGACTATCTCGAGCCGGGTTTTCAATAGATTTCTTCTCCTAAAACTAACCTCAAATTTGTGTAAGATAATCAAAACCAGATTAACCATCCTATCAGGTTTCACATGATTCTGTTTGCATCAAGGTAATTATTTGCGTTGTGTCCAGTAAGGAGATCCTAGAAACCTATGATGAAAATCCATCCGAAAAGAAGATAAATTACCAGAGCATCTTGTAACTCATGTATAACATCTTTTATCAGATATGAGGATATTGCTTCACTGCCAGCGAGTCTGTTCAGTACCCCAGTGAAGTTATCCGACTTCCCACATTGAATTTTCTTTCACCACTTCATTGTTTCCAAGCATTTAAATGTTGAGATGAGGGCAATCAATATAATGAATTTCCTTTCTTCATCTCTTTGAACTAGATGGGGGCAATCAATATAATGAATTTCCTTTCACCATCTATCTGTATTCATTTTTTTTTCTTTTTTTTTCTTTTGAAGTGGGGGCAATCAATGAGTATAAAATACACTCGGAAAGATATCTGTTTGGAAATACCCCTTTTTCTTTTTTCTTTTTAATGACAAAGTCTGTCAACTCATTTAAATAGCTCTGGGTTAATCTTCTCACCTGCCTTCAAAATCATGGGCTTCAGGAAAATTCTTAAGGGAAAACTTTTGACATCTAGTCTAGGGAACTTCCTTGAGAAAAACCGATCAGTTATTCTTGTTAGGATAACTAATAAGGTTAGGATTAGCCTAGACATGTTTCTGATCCAACTAAAGTCAAAGAATTAAAAACACAACCTACTCTCTTTTCTTGAATGTTTGTTCGAGAGTTTTCATGACCAAAGCGAGACCCCTCTGTTCTCAGGAAACTTTATAATTAGACATCCATGGTCAGGTGGGAAAAGGATTTACCGTGGTCAAGGGGAGGGTAAAAGGGTTTCAGAAAAACTGTTGTACATATGACTGTTCTTAGCGATTTTCTTAATTAGCTTTTATAACCTTTTCTTAAGTCCCCTTTTTTATTACTTCAAGAACTTCTTTGATTGTGTTTTTTTTTTTCGACAAAAATGAATCGACGATTTATTCATTCGTACTTCTTAGGGCTTTTATCCCGAATTTTAAAATGGGATTTCATACCTCTATTAGCTCTTATATTTCCAGCCCAAAGATTACTCGTTCATTACCTTTTTCATTGTGAGATACTTGATAGGAATACCCGTGCATGTCACCTTTCAGTACCTCAAGTCCATTGTTTCGTGAGAAATTTTCCCTACGAATAACATAACATATATATATATATATATATATATATATATATATATATATATATATATATATATATATATATATATATTTTTTTT
>ML782509.1:1121371-1156363 GCA_009831015.1 Picea engelmannii
TTTTCGGGAATCTATACAAAAAAGCATGAAAACAAACCGGTATGTACAATGAAGATTTAGAAACACATTATCGCATGAAGTGTTTAAGATGTCGCCCATTTACAGGGGCATTGAGAATGTCTCCATCTAGGTTTTCTAATAACCAAGCATTTTTTCCTTCAAAGGCCGAAATCTTGTATGGGTCAGACTAGATCGGATCGAATTTGCCATGTTTTCCAGCGTCTTCTTTCCTGGCTTCCCATTTTAGGACCAAGTCACCAGGGAGGAATTCTCTATCTTTATCTTTCTAATCGAATAAGTCCTTCATTTTATCCTGATATCTTTGCAACCTTTCATTTACTTCAGCCCTATTCTGTTGAACTTCAACCAGTTGGTTTATCTTTGTGGTAACGTCATTGGGTTCTTCATTTGAATCCTGCCAGAGTTTCATTACTGGCAGAGAAAGGTTTATTGGTAATATGACATCAGTTCCATATACCATCTGGAAAGGGGAAATCGCAATTGATCTTTTAGTACTTATTTTGTTCACCCATAGAGCATATTTTAAATGGATATGCCACGCTTTCTTGTTTTTAGTCAAAAACTTTTTAATCGCGGTAATCAGGCTTTTGTTGGATGATTCAACCAGACCATTACCTTATGGATAGTAAGTTATGGAGTGTCCTAGTATGATGTTATATTTTTGGCAAAAATTTATCATGGCCATTGACTTAAATGCTTGTGGGTTATCAGTGACTATTTTTTGAGGACAACCAAACCTGGATAAAATATAATCTTCCAAAAAAATGATTACTACTGAATCAGTTGCATTTATTGTGGGGATAGCTTCCGCCCATTTAGTGAAACAATCAGTACCAGTTAGGATCCATTTGTGCTGCGCACTGGATCGTGGATGAATTTCTCCAACGAAATCAAGTCCCCATTGTTGAAACGGGGCTTTGGTTTTAACTGGAATTAGGGGAAAAGTTGGGACCTTCTGTTTGCCTGTGAACAACTGACAAGGGACACAATTTCAAACTCTAGTGTTCACTTCCATGAAAAATTTGGGCCAGTAGTATCCGGCTCTTAATATTTTATAAGTTGTTTCTCGCCACGCATGATGTCCTCCACACACTCCGACATGGAATTCATCCATAACCCCTTCTGTTTCACTTTCGACTAAACACCTCAGTAGGAAACCCAAGGGGTCTTTCCAATACAATTTAGCATCTATGATACAATATTTTATAGCATATAGCTTTAGCATCCTAGATTTAGACGGGGTTAACTCACTAGAACATTGAAGCATGAGTAGGTAATGGACGATGTTGCGATACCAGGCTGAAGTAGAAAACTTGTCTTGAATTTCGGTTGTAGGTGCAATGACATCGAGCTCGTCTATTTCCAGAAATCCCTTCTTCTCTTGCAGTTGATTTATCCCAAGTGCTTTTAAATTCGATTCGGAAAGCAATTTGGCCAAACCCTGACCTTTGATAATTTTAGTTGGTTTGACTTCTAGGTCAAACTCATGGATCTTAGCTAACCACCTGCCTCTTCTTCCATCGTTGTCTGGTTGCACCAGGATATCTTTAACAGAGCTAGAGGGTACATAAGCAATGACCTTTGAGTGCAACACATAAGTTCTGAAAGCCTTGAGAGATTTCACCATTGCATAGGCATGTTTCTCCAATATATCATATTTCAACTCAACATCTCTGAGACTTTTGCTAAAAAATGCGATGGGCCGCTCAAAACTTTCCTCGTTTTTCTGTAACAATACAGCTGCGATAATATGTTCTGAAGCAAAAGAAAAAATCAAAAACTCTTTTGTGTAATCTGGGCTTTCCAAGACCGGTGCTTCGCTTATTACTTTATTGATGCGTTGAAATGATGCTTTGGCTTCGTTGGTCCATCTCACCTCACTGTCCTTTTTTAGCATATCTGTTATCAATTTTACAATTTCAGCAAAGTTAGGGATGAATCTCCTCAAGAAATTTATTTTTCCTAAAAAAGACTGAATTTCTTTTACATTCCTTGGAAAATTTATAGTATCTATTGCCTCAACCCTTTTTGGATCGATTTTAATTCCATCTTTACACATGATATGGCCCAAGAGTTTACCTTCTTGCATTGCGAAATGAGATTTCTTGGGATTGAGTGACAAACCAAATTTTCGACATTTCTCAAAGGTTTGTTTAAGGTGCATTAGATGTCCTGCATCGTATTTGGAGAACATAGTCAGTTCATCGAGATAGATAACAACGAACTTATCTCTTTCACCCATGAAAGCGATATCCATGGCCCGCTGAAAAGTTGCCCCTGCATTCATTAAACCAAAAGGAATTTTATCATACATAAAAGTACCCCAATGGGTAGTGAAAGCAGTTTTTTCTTTATCGTCCTGATGCACTGCGATCTGATTGTAACTTGAAAAACCATCAATCATAGACATTTTGTTAGCTCCAACGACTTTTTCTAAAATGTGATCCATCTTGGGTAATGGGTAATTGTCTTTGAGTAATGATCAATTCAGGTTTCTGAAATTGACACATTGTCTGATCTCACCGTTTTTCTTTCTCACTGGGACTAAATTAGCTACCCACTCAGATTATCTTAGCGAAACTATGATTTTAGCATCCATGAGTTTTTTTACTTCTTTTTCTATCACCGGTAATAAGATAGGGTTAATCTGCCTAATTTTCTGCCTAAAAGGTTTGACGTCTGGTTTTAATGGAATTTTATGTTCCATGATAGTCGTATCATAAGTTCTCAACTCGTCATAAGACCAGACAAAACCGTCTTTTTATTTGTTAAGCAACTCAACATATTTGCTCTTGATTTTGGGAGATAGGTACCTGGATACTTTAACTAATCTAGGACTCTCTTCGGTACCTATATTGCAATCTTTGACCTCTTCCGGCTGAGGCTGTAAGGTAGTCTTCAAAGGGATGTCATCATGATTAAAGAGTCTTTCTAAGGGAATCAGGCCCTTGGATATCTGATTATTTTTTAAAACAAGCATACGGTGACTAGCGATTTTATCTTGGAACTCTTGGGGATATTCCCCTTCCTGCATGATCCAAATAGGATCATTCTGGTTCTCTTGGTCAGCATGTGTTTCGGCGAACTCGTCTATTATTTCTAAAAAAAATCGGAGTTGTTCATCATCCTCAAAAACTTGCCAATGTTGTATGTTATTGGGTATGGAAGGCCTATGTCTCATTTGTATATGATATTTTATCTTGAAAGCAATGGGAGGTGCGAAAGTCGAAGCCGCTTTGGCTAAAGCATCCACCTATTGATTTTCTGCTCTCGGAACGAAGTGAATATTAATAGAGGAGAAAAAAAATTTGATAATGCCCCAAACACAATTTCGATATGACCTTAACCTAGGATGTTTAGCTTGGTACTGGCGATTAACCTGTTTGACGATCAACTCTCCATCACCGAAAATTTCCAAGTTTTTGATTTTCATTCTCCTAGCGACCTCTAACCCTAACACTAGAGCTTCGTACTCACATATGTTATTAGTGTGGACAATGTTCCACTGTAGCCTATAAGAGAAAGGGATAACGAATTGGTTATCAGGTGCCACAAAAATTACTCCAGCCCCAGCTCCAAGATAAGATGAGGCACCATCAAAAAACATTTTCCAAACACCAGTTCTATATACATCCTGTTCAATTTGTTATTTTTCTTTTTTATTTCCTGTACAACTTTCTTCTATACATGCATCAACATCATCATCTATAGATAATATACAATTACCTAAATCCTTATCAGCGATATATAAAGGATAATTATTTGGGTTGAGAGGGTCACTAACCGTAAATGATAAACGGGTTTCCCTGTACAATCACGTGAATTGTCCTCTAAAAAATGGAATTGTTGCGTACATCATATCAAGTTGAAGGGAACCTCCAAGTTTAGCACCCCAGGACTGGGATAAGAGCATGCCATATTTTGGGGGTATATCTGCAACAACCACATCCATTAAAACACTTTTTGCAGGTACCTATGCAAGGTTTACGACTAAGTCTTTTATCATGCCTATACACTTGACTTTCCTCAAGTCAAATGAATATAAATCTCCATAAGGCCTGGTGATTTCTAGGCCAAGTCTATCCATGATTTCTTTAGGCATCACATTGTGAGAGGCCCCAGAATCTAACATGAAGTTATGGAGTAGATGGTCAAAAACAGTGAAAGTGATGTAGAAAGGGGCAATAGTGTCTTTGGCACCTTCGAAGTGTGGGCCGAAAATTATGTTAGGCTTATCATCTTCTAAGTTTATAACATTGGCCTGACTTTCATTTTCTGAAACACTAATCATTTTAGCAATTTGTTTTTGGTATATCGGGTTTTTGGCCAGTTCGACAAGGGGAATAGGGATTTTGATCTTACTGATTTCATTATCTAGATTAAAACTTCCACTGGTTTTGTCGATTTCCATGGTTTGAGTCTCCAACCCTTTCTTTTCATCTTTCCTTGGTTGAGGGGCCTTTATTTCGGTAACAGGGGTGTCTATTTTCTGCATGCTTAAGGGTGGCGTTTCCACTGTCTTTGTTTTAATAGACTGTATGTTAGCGGTCTTAGTCCCTTCAATCTGTTTTGCAGTGATTTTTTAAACTGCTTGGTCAGTTTCAACCCTTGGCAGTATCTTTTTAACTGGAGCGGTTGTGGAAACCCTGTTTCTAGGTCTTAGGTTATACTTTTGGTGGAGCTCGGCCATTATACCATCCACTATTCCCTGATAGGTCAAATCTTCTAAAACATTGTTGTTCTTGTTACTCTCAGTCCTATACTCTGTAGTCAAAGACTTTTCATAATCGTGTCTTGTTATATAAGGTTGTAAGCAGACATCGCCAAGATTGTTCATATCCTCTTCTAACTCATCGAAATCCTCCATGTCTTGTCCTCCTATAAATTTTTTGCTTTTAAAAGGGGTTTGGATTTTTTTATCTTCATTCTTAAATTGTTTTTGGTGGTTTTGAGGATTAGGGTTCTTCCTGAACTCCTTTCTGGGGTAATGTTCATTATTAGCTTGATCTAGCTCCATTCTCGATATTTTGTTTCACGGTTCTTCGATGATTTTAGCCATATCATCCATTTTGTCTTCTGAAGATCTTCCTGATCCAGAGGGTCCTCCTTGCTCCCCATATCTCCTGATTTCTTTGTTTCCAGTCTCAAATTTGGTTTTCAACTTCCCTGATGCCATCGTGTTAGATTCGATTTCCAAGGCATCATCTTGCATCTTGGTGAGATCTAATGATCTTCTCTCCCTTAATAATAGGGTGAAGTCAGGGTCAAAAGATCCAGCGAAAGTCACTTTCACTGCAGGTTGTGAAGGTTTGACCTCGGTTGGGATCTTATTGTACAATTTGTTGAATCGCTAGGTAAACTCAAGAACTGATTCAGAGTTTTTCTTTCGAAGAGCTCCAAACTTGGTTAGATATTAAAGATGGTCTTTCTGCTCACCCCACTGTCTGATAAAAGAATTTTCAAGTTCATCGTACGACGGTATAGATCTCACTACTAGGCCTCGAAACCAGGTTCTTACTTGACCTTCAAAGGTTTGAACCAAGAGTCTAGAGTAAACATCTTTATGTTCCAATCCAAGAATGTCAGCGAATTGATCGAAAAAAATTATGTGTTCAACTGTCGTTAAATTTCCCTCTCCTGTGAACTTGGGCAGGGCTTTTATGTAATTTTCTGGTAAATCATGGAGAGGGACTGGTAGAACCAGAGGGGCATATCTTGCAACAACCTTTGCAAATATCTGAAGAGGCAGTGCTTGGTCGCTTTCTCCTCCTCCTAGACCACCTGCGGCAGCACCTCCTGCCCCACCTCCTCCAGTCGCGGCCATTGTGGACTTAGCGGTTAAAATTTGGGGGTTATAAGGAAAGGTTTAAAGAAATCAGTTATCGATGGGAAGGAAACTTGAGAAAAAGGAGCTTGGGGAATGTGGACTGGTTCCTTTAGAATCACAGGGTGAAAATATAGGAGAATCAACAAAATTTGAGTCAAGATATATAGGATAATTGTTTGAGTTTTGAGAGGTGGGAAATCGAACCTCGAGAAGCGAGGGAGAGTCGGTTGCAACAGGAAGTGACGTAAATCTTCGTTCCCTATTGGTGTGGGAAACGACTGAGAAAGCTTCGGTCTTAAAAACAGGTAGAACCAAATTTGATTCAAGGTTTGTAACTTTATCAGCGGGGTGTTCCCTATAAGGGGGTGGAATACTTGATTCACCATGTTGATCTTCATAGTCAGACTGTGTAAATTTAGGTTGATAATTTTTATTTTTCAATGAGACAGTCTGCCGGAAGTATCTTCTGGATTTTAGAATTTTTTCTGGGTCGGAAAAAGGCGAAATCTGCTTGTCGTCGGGATTCTTCCTGGTGTTCTTCTGGTTAAGAGCCAGTTTAAACAATGTGGAGTCACCAAGTGAAAGACAAAAGTAGCCTTAGAAGATTTTCAAACTTTGTTCACTATCAAAGAAGGAAAGTGTCAATGTCGTTCTTCCCAGGGAAAAAGCTTCGTTTCTCCATTCCCCGGCAACGGCGCCAAAAATATGTTGTTCCTGAGTTTATACTTTAAGGCTCTAAAGTATATAGTCAAGGAATCTGAAAAGATAGAGGAAGTTGAGGATAGAAAAATCGATGATTAAAAAGTGAAGGCTATAGTTGGTTTCTCAACTATCTCTGTCGAAATTCTCAGTTTTCCTGAATGTTGATATCTCTCTTAATTGCTGCCCATGAACGTTCTAGCTCAACCTGGTTATTTGTTGTTTGTAAGATAGTGTTAAATAAATTTAGGGCAATGCTGGTTTGATCTGAAAGACCGGGTTCAATGTAAGGATGCCTTGAAACTGGTACTGTCATGAAGGATAAAGGTAAAGAAGATACAATTATGTGTTTTCTTTTTAGGCTTCATTATCTCTATTTCAAAATGTAAAGAGAATGATTTTAAAACATGAATTAATAGGATGACTAAATTGTAGGTCGTTTCTTGTATCTAAGTTAAATTTAAAGGAAAAGAAACATGCATGATATGAGGAAAAACATAAATCTATTAACAAGGTGAGGCATCAATTTAAGAGGAATCTCATGTTGTAACAGAAGTCTATGAAACAAGAAAAAAGATTAATGAAGCATATGATATTGGAATCTAAACATTTATAGGTCTTGTATCTGCTAATAATCGATACAGAGGAAAAACTGTAAATGATTTAAATAACAAGAATAATAATTTCCATAGTAGAAGTTGTACTAAATTGTAGACAAGCATTCATCAATTAGATATATGAAAGAAAGATGAAATGATAGGGAAACACATAACTCAGACGTGACAAAATCTGGAATCTTCAATCTGCATTTTTATTAATTCAGAGTCTCTTAAAAATTACTTCGTCAAAATGCCTTTTTAGAGAAGGAAAAAAGCCCATATTTCAGTCTTCTCTCCTTGTATTTATACAAGTTCATCAATACTTGATGGTTAGCAATCTCCTACTTTTTAGGAGAAAAATAGTTAAAAAACTGCAACCTTAATCGTTGCATGATTAACTTTTGTTTGTATATCATTTCAATAGTATAAGCTTTCAAACGATACTTCATTGTTTAGTTGAAGTCTCTCCCTCCTTTGATGCTATACATTCAATACATTTCTCTAGAAAATGAACAAAATTTCTAGGAGGTGTCGGAAGATCTTTAGTCTCAAACAGATAAAACTTTCTTTGTAACTTTGGAAACTGGGCTTCAAAACCTTTATTGGCAAACCTGATCACTTGCAACTTTAAATTGGGTTGTATCAGCCATCTGTCTATTAGGTTGGCATCGATTTCCTTCAACTGTGAAATTTCCACCTAAATCTCCTTCAAGCCCTCTTTGCAGTTCAACTGTTGTTTCACAATGTTTATCTGCCCCAGTGGCTCAAAAAAATCATTTATTTCAATTCCTAACGCTTGCTTATCCAAAGAATCAAAGATTCCCTCACATTCGTCTTTGATTTCTTTGACTATTTTCTTGTTTTCAGATATGTTTGTTTCCCATACCTTGAGCATGATGTCTCCTCTTATCTGTTCTGTGACAGAGAGCTTTAGATTTTTCAACATCTTTCTGTTTCCTGAACATGCAAATTCTTTCTGGAAGGTATTCCTTGCTACTTTAGCCTCCTTTTCCAGTAAAATAATATTATCAAGGGATTTTCTTACCTCTTGAAAGTAATTCTGGATGATCTATATTTTGGAGATCCGTTTATGTTGCTCGGCTTCTATCTTTGTATGTGCTTCTAGCGAGAGGTTCTAGAAAGCCTTTAAGTCTACAACCCGACCTTCTGTCAAATTTAACTTAGCCTGTAGTTGTTTTACAATCTCCTTTTGTTGAGTAACCTGCACCTACCTTGCTTGTATGCTCTGGTTCATTCCATCCAGGCTTGATTTGAGTGATTGAATTTCTTGCCTTTCAATAGCTCTAGCCAACTCCAAACTTTTATTCACCTCTTCTCTAATGTTTTTCTCAGCATTCTTTAACTGGTCTTGCAATTGCGCTATTATGTGGTTACTTTTCTTTATCCTTGTTCTCATGTTTTCCACAGTAAAAAGGTTTGTTGTTTCCATGGCTCCCATGAAGCCTGCTACCTCTGTAGCGAAATCCTCCTCTTCCAAATTATGGCCATCTACCAAGGCCCTATGCTTCTTCACCATACCCCCCTCCCTCATATACATCTCTTGTTTTAGGACAGCCTTCCTCTTTTTGCTGAAAAAATAATTAGAAGGAGGGATCTCATCTCTAGAGATAGGGGTGAGATCGCTAACATATATGGCTCCCATCTATGGGAGTCCAAAGGTGGACTGTAAAGGGGTTAAGGAATCTATGGGACTTCCTAGCTCTGTAGATCTTGTTTCTCCTATTGCCTTAGGTATATTGATATCAACAGCAAGTGATGAAGGGGGAATAGACTTACTGGACTCAGGAGGTGTCCCGGGCCTCCTCTCTGCTTCCATCTCTGGATTTTTTGTCTGTAAGGCCTCTTCATTTTGTGAAGACCTTTCAGTCTCCTGTGGAAATTCTTCAGGATTGACTTTATCCTGTGCTTCTTATCTGAAGCCTGGAGGAGTATCTTCTTATTCCTGAGGAAGGGTGATTCCTTCTCCTTGCAGTACTTTGGGTAGACCACTCTGTCTATGCTTCTGGAAGGTCTAAAAACTAGCTTGCAAGTCGGACGACAGTGTCTGTACCCTCTCTAACACCTCCCCATAGGTCTTAGTCCCTTTGAACATGTCATAACAAGGAAACTTCTCATGTTCATAAGCCTTCATATTACAGTGAGCCATGTGTTTTCCCACTAACTGGTAGGGGTCGTGCTTCCTGTGTTCGAGGTCTACCAACTTGACTTCCTCCAGTGTTGTCGCTTCAACTTTGGAATGACCCAAGTTGAGAAGTGAAAATTTCCCAATTTGAACCGGAAAACCCGGCCAAGACTTCTTTTGAGTCGTCTTTAGTTCTATCCCAATTCCACTTGTTACTATTTGATGAGCTACCTCCCTGCACACCAGTCTGTCAGGGAGGAATTTTGGGAATGCATGTGGAGGGATTGAACATCTGAAAACTCTGATGTAGGAGAAATTCTCCTCTATAAACCAGTCAGCAACTTCCCTAAGGCTTCCTATGACCAACTCTGAAATGCGGGGAGGTGCATAGCCATATAGCATCTGATGTAGTGGTATCACCACGAAATGATAGATTTCATAGAATGAGTACTTAGCATTTTCTTCCCAAAGTTTAGAATTATATTCATGAATAGGTTATGGGTAAGTCGGATTCCAACTCCAATTCATCAAAGGGAAAGGAGTTGTGAAGCATATAGCATACATGATGTATGCAGACATATAAAAGGCTATTGGTCGACCTTTGGATCTTGCAGTCTGAAATTCCATGACCTCCTTCGCTATGTTATAGGATAAAATCTTATCCCAATTGAAGTTGTAACCTTTTTTTGCCTTGTGCAAAAGAGGTACCCATTCTGGAGGGAAATGGGTAGGACTTTTCTTCCCGAAAAGTCTACATAACATCATCGCCACGTAGACCATATACTCATTTAAAGAGGTTGTGGCGTAAACACCATGGGTGTCAGCCCTGAATTTTGCTTTGTGTCTCCACTAGTCTTTGATTATGCCATGATACGTTTGGTCTGACTCAAAACATTCTTTCTTTTGAAATTCACTCATGAAATCTTTATTATAAATGTACTTGGGACTGGGAGACATATTATACAGTACTTGTATATGCTCCAGTCTGAAAGAGCCAATGACGACCCCTCGGCTATCCAGAATGCTTCTCGTTTTCATGTATGTTCGCTCTAAGGCCCAACTGATCATGTCGTTACAAGTCATGAGTCGCAGCTGTGTAGCTACTTTGTGAAGTTCATACTCCACTATGTCTCGGAGTTTGTTGTCGACATCATGAGGGAAATTCTTAATTTCATAATCCTGAGTTTCGAAAATTTGCCTCCAAGATTTAATGGAATCGATGGCATGCGGTGTTGTATCAGATACAATGTCTCCGTCTGGACTCGAGCTTTCTGCAACTTCTTCGCTTTTCTTGGGTGCCTTCTTAGGTGCCATGATGTTTGCACTGGACTGGAAACCTATTTGCAGAGAAAATGTGTATGAAACTGGATAAATGCGATTTTCTACAGATGTAAAGGATAAGAATGAAGTTCAAAACACAGGACCTTTATTAACCCTTAATTTATGTCATGACGAGCGTACTGATACATGCGATGAAAAAATTAATTCTTTAATGGAAAGATATGCATGGAGATACGCTTTCGCATCAAAAATATCTTCATTTACCTGTTATTAATACTGTCGTATATCGGCGATTTCAAAACTGGAAATTCGAAAATCGTTGCCCTCCTTAATTCCCGAAATGCGAAAGAAGCTTAGTTATCACTAATCATGTTTTGAAAACAACTTAACCTTAATCTTAGACTTTGTTTAAAGAAAATGCAATTTCATATTTCGGAACTTCGAGGATCCTATTGTCAAGAGATATGTCATAATCAAACCCCGTATCGCGAAATTGTGATGGGATTAGTGAGGCGCTAATCATTCGTATTAAGGATTTAATTAATCAAGATTAGTGAATAATTATTTTTTACTTTTACCTTTCTAAAAATTGAGGATCGGGAGTTCGGAGGATGAGAGTTCGAAAATGATTTAGTAGAAAGAAACCCGAATCGCGAAAGATTAAGGGAAAGATGATTGTGTTTAGGATTTTAATTAATTACGGATTAAAGAGTGCTTTGTGGAAAGCGACGGAAAGCGTAACATTTATGTCTTCCCTCCTTTTTTTTTTTTTTTGATATGTTAAACGGTTTCGAGATTTCGGCACCGGAAAAATGGGATGGTTGAAGATCAGACCTCGAGAAAAACCAAATCTCGAAACCCGAAAAAGAACGGAAGACTCTGACTCCCTTTTTTGGACTAAGGGCGGCTCCATGACTAAGGAAAAGATGAAGCTTCAGTTTTAAAGGGTTGAAAAATTAAACTTCATGTCAACATGCCTCATATAATTAGCATATAAGGTTTGTGCATAATTACAGTCTTTGGAGAAAAAAGGGTGTTACATTCCCTTCCCCCTTAATAAAACATTGTCCTCAGTGTTTAAAACGCCATGCTTTTACAATTATACAGTAAACAAAAATGGTTATGCCAATCTCATGGAATCTTCCAGTTCCCATGTAGCTTCATCAGCTCTAAAGTGATTCCATTGCACCTTGACCTATACGATGGCTTGGTTCCAGAGCATCGTTTCTTTCCTGTCTAGGATGCATTTTGGTTTTGGCTGGAATTCTGCTTCCGGTTCCACCTGTATTGCAGTCCAATCAATAATGTGATTAGAGTCATGTACATATTTATTTAACAAAGACACATGGAATACATTGTGCGCTCTAATAGTGGGTGGTAAAGCAAGTCTGTATGCTACTATTCATATTCTTTCTAGGATTTCAAATGGTTCACAGTATCAGGGATCCAACTTTGCACACATTCCCACTTTCAAGGAACTTCTCCTGGGTTTCACTCAGAGATATACATGGTCTCCTATTTTGAACTCTCTGGGGGTTCTCCTACTATTAGAATAACTCTTTTGTCTATCTTGGGCAACTTTTAGATTCTTCCTTATATGAACCATCGCTTGCTCCATTTCCTTCAATAACTCGGGTCCAAGTGTAACTTTGTCTATTGGACTATCCCATTTAATTGGAATTCTTCACTTCCTGCCATACACAGCTTCAAACGGGTTCATCTTCAATGATTCTTGATAACCATTGTTGTACACAAATTCTCCCAAAGGTAGATATTCTTCCCATTGCTTGGGTTTATGCATAACATGCATTCATAGCATATCCTCTAATACTCTATTCACCCTTTCAGTCTAACTGAACCGGATTTTATGAGAAGAACGAAATGAATACAGATTATTAACAGGTGCTTAACACAAAATAACAAATATATAGTAAAATTGGTTTTCTATTCAATAACGAAATAAGTTGAAACTGTAAAATGCAGCGAAAACAAGCTTCATGGAATGGTGGCGAGTTATCTCTGAGAAGAGATGTGACGAAAGCGTGCATTCACAAGAAGAAGATTACAATGAGGCTCTGAAGGCCTTTTTACAATAAGCAAGAATGCCAAAAACCCTAGACATCCAAAAACCTAACCCTAGGAGATGAAGCGCCAAAAGTCATGCGGGCCACGTTTGGGTAAGTTAGTACATCAACTTCCCGGGGTCGTAACTTTTGCATACGATCTCTGTTTTAGGCATGTGATAGCCCGTTGGAAAGGTATCATCGAGGAGATTCATTTTGGGGGCTCAATCATGATTTTAGCGATCATAGAGGATCTCTATCCTGGAAAACATTCATTTAGGCCCTTAAAATGGCCCCGGAAGTTAAAACTGCTAAAAATAGTAAATTGACAAAATTGTTAGAAAACTATTTTGAGCCAGTTGGAAAAGGTGGGTGACCATCGATATTCATCTGGATCAATCCTCCCTCCTTAGGAAGCAATGGTCTCTATTGCGTTGAGGTCCCCCATCAGATGAGGAAATTCCTGTTGAATTTGGCCCCGGGTGAGCCACTTGCCTTGGTGCAGGAGCTGACCTGCTTTGACGAGTCGATAAAGCTGGATCCTTTCTTGTCGAGTGCCCTTGATCTGTCTGTCCACAATCTGATCATTGGATTCTTGTTGTAGGCAGTTGGGGTTGAGCTCTATTGGTGTTAGTTGTTCTGCTACTTTTGAGGTGTCCAATAATGGTGGGAAATAAGGGCGAAGGAGATCCACGTTGAACACTAGGTGCAGACCAAGGAAAGGAGGAATGTTGAGCTCAAAATAATTATCCCCCATAGCCTTGGTGATAGTGTATGGCCCATAATGGAGTGGGTGAAGCTTCCGATGGGGTCTTGTAAGGCGATGAGCTGGGGCGGATGTGCCCCTTGTGGAGCAGTTCTTGGATCTGTCGCTTGATCTCCTCATTCTCTAACAAAGAGCGATGATAGACTGGCCCATTGGGTAGCGATGCGTCAGGGGTCAGATCGATGGGGTGCTTGACCTGGCAGTGCAGAGGTACCCCTGTAGGTGAGGAGAAGATATCTGAGTATTCTTCCACGACCTTATCTACTTGCTTCTGCTGTGTGGAGAGGTCAGTCGCAGAGACCCTGGATGTGGTTGTGATCTTTCGCTTATTTTGAGAGCGAATCATGAAGAAGACAAACTTCTCCATCTAAGAGATGACCTTCCTGCATTGCTTAGCAGAGATCAAGGAAATAGCACTAGGTGGGACTGCCTCGGGTATCCTATACAATTTCCTGTTCAAAGTAATAATAACACTACGAGGCCTAGACTCATATACAGCATGACGTTTCCATAAATAAGGTTGGCCCAAAAGAACATCACAAACTTCAAGAGGAGAAACATCACACAATACCTCATCTTTGAAGGGCTTGATGTCGTACAATAGTCGGCACTGTTGGTTGACATGGAGATCACTTCCTTGGTGGAGCCATCCAATGGTGTATGGTTGTGGGTGCGGCGTTGTTGGCAGGGCCAGCTACTTGACAACCTCTACTAAGATGAGGTTCTTCTAGCTACCGCTATCAACGATGAAGTGTAGCGGGGTGCCTTTTACCCACATCTGTGAATGGAAGAGGCGCTCTCCTTCTTCTAGCTCATCTGGTTCACCAGGCTGGAGCTTGGTGGTAGCAACGGTGGCACTGGTTTCTGCATCAATGATCTGTCTTCCCCTTTCTGATTCTGGCTCAGAGTCATAATCTGCATCTGATTCAAAGGCTTTCACTTCGGCCACCAGTGATTACTTTGAGCAGCAGTCAGTAGTGTTATGCCAAGGGCTCTTATGGAAGTTGCACCACTTCCCGGTATCTTTCTGGTGTCCTTCTTTGCTTGTGGATTGGACTGGTTGTCCTGATATTGTCCATCTTTTCTCTATCCTTTGTTCAGTGGGTTGGGGCCGCCCTTTCCTGGATTTTGTTGTGAGGGGTTCCCAGGCCTAAATTGCCACATCTTTTGTTTGAGCTTCTGCTCAATTTTGACGGCATATCGGTAGGCCGCGCCCAAGGATGAGATGTCCAGAAATTCCATTTCGGTCTGGATGTATCTATGAAAAGAACCGCAATACTTGAGCACCAGATGTCACTCCAAATATTTGATACCCAACTTGGTGTGCAATGTATGGAAGATATTTGTGAAATCTGGCACTGCTTGGTCTCTTTCTTGCCGCAGTGTGGTCCATTTGGTATACAGGTCGTCATAAATTCCGACAGGGTAGTATTGTTCCTTAATAGCATCCCTGAAGGATTCCCAGGTGGTCGTGACTGAAAATAATGAGGTTTCCTCTGTTTCCTTTTGCTCACAGAAATTTTCCCACCAATCTTTGACATGGGGAACGGCTTTGAGAAGCGCAAAAGTAATCTTTTCTTTATTCGAAACGCTATGGACAGAAAAATACCCTTCTAGTAGATTCAACCACTTGTCTACAGCATCTGTGTCTATCTGACCTTCAAGTATAGGAATATCGAAGTTTATTTGTACCTTGAAGGGGGCATCACCTCCGTTCGAAGAAGATGTGTCACCTGTTGGTAGCCGCCGAAGGATTTGCGCGAAACTATCCATCATCTCGTTCCTCTGTTGCGTGAGGGATTCCTCAATCAACAGTTTGAAAGGATCTCCTGTCCCTTCATATTTATTTTCTCCTTCCATGGGAGGTCACTTGGGCGTGCGAGAGATTCTTTCCTCAAGAGAAACAAGCTCAAGACCCAACTCTTTGTACTCTTACCTCGTTGGGGACATGCATTAAGACGACAAGGAGCAGACTGCTCTGATACCACTGATTCGGATTTTATGAGTAGAATGAAATGAATACAAATTATTAACAAGTTCTTAACACAAAATAATAGATATACAGTAAAATTGGTTTTCTATTCAATAATGAAATAAGTTGAAACTGTAAAATGCAGTGGAAACAAGCTTGTTGGAATGGTGGTGGCTTATCTCTGAGAAGAGATGTGACGATAGCACGCATTCGCAAAAAGAAGATTACAATGAGGCTCTGAAGGCATTTTTAAAATAAGCAAGAATGTGAAAATCCCTAGACATCCAAAAACCTAACCCTAGGAGATGAAGCGCCAAAAGTCATGTGGGCCCCGTTTGGGTAAGTTAGTACATCAACTTCCCGGGGTCGTAACTTTTGCATACGATCTCCATTTTAGGTGTGTGATAGCCCGTTGGAAAGGTATCGATGAGGAGATTCATTTTGGGGGCTCAATCATGCCCTCAACTATCATTAAGGAGATCAATCTCGAAAAACCTTCATTTAGGCCCTCAAAATAGCCCCGGAAGTTAAAACTGCTAAAAATAGTAAATTGCCAAAATTGTCAGAAAATTGTTTTGAGCCAGTTGGAAAAGGTGGCTGGCCACCGATATCCATAGATATCACTAACCATCAGTTTGAGGATGGTAGGGCATACTAAATCCCAACTGCGTCTCTAAACCTTCAAACTGGCTTCGCCAGAAATTTGAGGTGAATTTGGTATCTCTATCTGAAATTATGGTTTTGGGAAAACCGTGTAACTTGAATATCTCCTTCATGAAAATGTTGGCGGTCTATGGCTTTAAAATTAGACTTTATGGGAATAAAATGAGCTGCATTGCTCAACTTATCCACCACAACCATGATTGCATCAAGTTGTTTGACTGTCTTTGGAAAACCTGTAATAAAATCCATGGAAATCACCTCCTATTTCCACTCTGGTATATGTATTTGTTGCAATAGTCCAACAGGGTGTCAATGCTCGACCTTCACTTGTTAGCTCTCTAGACACCTCGAGATATATCAAGCAATATATTGCTTCATCTTAGGCCAATAATACAGTTGTCTAATTATTGTCACCATATTCTGATAACCAGGATGACCGGCGTATGGCCTCCTATGGAATTCATCCATAATAAACCGTCTCAGATCTACCAAATCAGGCACATACAACCTCTTATTATACATCAACAGGTTATCAGCCCTCATTTGATATCCTTTGTACCTCCTTTCCTTAGTTTCTCGCTGCAACTTTCCCTCACTAGGTTGTAGAAATCGTCTTCCACTAAGAGGGTCTTGATTCTTTTTCGGCCGTTGGACTCACCCACACTTGTTGTTTCTAAGTGTATTGTCTGAACGCTTCAGCTGAGCACGGAAACTACTTTATTATGTTTTCCCTTTATGTGATTGATTTTGAAGTCAAACTCATTGATCAATTCCATCCACCTCGCTTTCCTAGCATTCAACCTTGGTTGGTCGAACAAATAATTTGGACCACAATGGTCAGTCATGAGGATAAATCTCCTCCTGAGTAGTTAATGCCTCCACATCTTCAATGCATGTACTATTGTGGCAAGTTCCAGGTCATTGGTAGCACACATGTGCTCGTGTTCATTCAACTTTCATGATTCATAACTAACCACTTGTCCTTCTTGCATGAGGATTTCGTCGAGTCCCTCCTTGCAAGCATTTGTGAAAACCAAGAAATATTTTTCTAGGTCTGCTATCCTTAAAACAGGGGTGTTGGTCAATATTTGCTTCAATTGTTGAAAACTGTCTTCGCATTCTGGTGACCAAATGAATCTCTTTCCCTTCCTTTGTAGCGACGTAATAGCATTTTTGAACTTGGAGAATTCCTTGATAAATCTTCTGTAATATTGAGCCAATCCCATGAAGGATCTCACTTCCATCACATTTCTAGGGGTTGGCCAGTCCATGATTACTTTGATCTTCGCAGGGTCTACTGCAACTCCTTCGGCTAAGATTATGTGGACTAAAAACTGGATTTCCCTTTTAAAGAAATCGCACTTGCTGAATTTGGCATACAATTGGTGCTCCCTTAAGACATGTAACACCATTATGAGATGTTCTTCATGTTCTTCTCGATTCTAGGAATACACCAAAATGTCGTCCACAAACACTAATACGAACTTGTCTAAGTACTTGATGAGCACAATGTTCATTAAACACATGAACATAGTTGGTCCATTTTTAAGTCCAAATGGAACCACAACAAACTCATAGTGTCCATACCTTGTCCTAAAGGTTGTCTTGTGGATTTCTTCATCCTTAATCCTAACTTGATGATATCTCAATCTCAAATCTATTTTCAAGAAAAATGTAGCCCCTCTGAGTTGATCAAATAGATCATTTATTCTGGGAAAAGGGTACTTGTTCTTGATGGTCATCTTGTTCAGCTATTGATAATCGATACATAACCTTAATGTGCCATCTTTCTCCTTTACAAACAAGTCTGGTTCTCCCCATGGGGATACACTCGGTCTAATGTAACCTTTATCCATCATTTCTTTCAACTTCATATTCAGTTCCACCAACTCTCGCGCACTCATCATGTAGGTCACTCTTGATGCTAGCACCGCTCCCGACATGAGATCAATTTAAAAATCAAGGTCTCTTTTCGAATCTAATCCCAACACCTCCTCCGAAAACACGTCCCTGAACTCCCATAACATAGGATGATCTTCAACCTTCAACTCATTGTTTTTTGTTAATTTCAACACTTTTATAGCATAAAAAGGACACCCTCTTCTGCTATAATTTTTTATTTGTAACGATGATATTTTTCTCATAGAGACTGGCTTTCAAATGCCTTGCAAAATTCTCGTACTGCCTTTTTCATATTTTCATTCTAGAGTTTTCTCATAGCAGTTCAATTTCTCCTTATGGGCAGCTAACCAATCCATTCCTAATAATATGTCATAAGAGCCCAGGGGTAGAACATTTAGATTCGTGTGGGTCTGAAATTCCTCAATCCGAATTGGATAAGCTTCAACAACCTCTGCCACTTTCCTCTTTGTTCCAATGGCTAACTGGACTAACCACGCCTTAGTGTGTTTCTTTTTTTGTAATGAACATGCTTCAACTACTTGAAGTGAAACATAACTAAGATTAAATCTTGGGTCAATTAAAATAGAGATTGGTTGTCCAGTGATGATACCTTCTAATTCCACCACCGAAGCTTGATGGTCTACTTGTTGATTTTCCACCACTGCGTAGGTTCTCGGTATGCTCCTGGCTACGCCATTGACTGTGGTAGCCCCCTCTACATTATACACTCTTTTACTGTCATGTTTCATGTGGGGACAATCCCTCAATAGATGTGGCTCTCCACATCCCCAACATTGCAATGGTCCTTTCTTGGTTTCCTCTGCTCTTTCCTTTGTCTGCTCCACTGGATTATTCCTACTTTGGGTGGTGTTGGCGTTGGAAGTCACTCCTGGATTGCAGCAGGAGCAGAGCCCGACGCCCATCAGTTTATGTCACAATTTGTTTATAGAGGGTGATCAAGTGGAAGAAAACTTGGAACAATATTGTTCTAACTCTGAAACTAGGCTGGACATGCACAGGTAGGTGAGGTCTTAGTTAAACTTCAGACAGTGAGTTGTATTAAGGGTGAATAGGAGGAAGACTTCTGTGAGGAAAAGTTGAGGGTTGTTGTAGGCATCGAGCTTCTGACAACCTGTAGAAGAAAAACTTGAACGTGAGAACTTCTTACGCTCAAATGTAGGCAACACTGGAGAATATAACGGTGTTACAATAAATCCTTTATCTTAACACAGTCACAGTAATCCACGCGAATCAGACGATCATGAACTCTCTCAGTATGAGATGAAACTACATGGGATAAGAAAGTTGTCTGTTATAAAACAAGAAATCTCACATACAAATACATAACCAGAGAACTAGAGCGTCTATTAAAACTTTATAATCGGGAGCTTTGCTCTACCATTGATGCTTACAAAAATATAAAAACCGAGTATATATACTCAGAAAAAATCACCCAACAGAGGCGTGCTCGAACCTCCAAGGTGTGGCGCCTTTTCATTCAAACCTGGACAGAAATCCTTCGTCAGATGCCACCTTAACTCAGCATGGCTCTTGCAGGGGGGGGGACCTGTACACAAGGGTACCACGGGCCGATTTCTCCAGGCCTCCCATACCTTCCATTTATGGATCGAGCTGAGGTTTCACCTACCTGCTCGATTTTAATTAACTGATTCCCCAGGGAGTGGCCGAGACGATACCCTCAAGAGAAGTCCACGTGCTTGCTCTCTAAGGCTCAGAGGCTAGCCTCCCTTTCTTCTGGCACCACCCTCAATGTAACCCAGGGCCATGACCTGGAGCCTCTCTCCAAGGGCGCTTCGTCATTTCTTCTTTCAGGAGTTTCTACTTCCCCTGCCTTCAAATTCCCTGGTGCCCAATCTCGTGAAACGGCCTTCCAGGATCAACGGTTGGATCAGCTTTAAAATTGACGGCCACGATCATTTTTCCTTGAACACATTGGCTCCAAGTCCCTTCATCTGCATTGTCCCTTTTCCATATGACCCAGTGCTATGATCGTGGGCCCGCACCCAGAGGCACCTTCAGCACTTCGTGTTTCATGACTGGGAGGAGGTTGATTCCTGTTCTTCAAAGTCACGATAGGCAAAGAGGCAATAGAGCCTAATCACCTGCCACGTGTCCCTCCTTGATCGGACGGCCCAGAACTTATTCGTTGATACTATGGGCCTAAATCCTAGACGCCTTCGCATCTCGCGTATCGCGGCTGGGAGGAGGCTAATTCCTGTTCTTCAAAGTCACGATAGGTGAAGTGGCGATAGAGCCCAATCATGCACCACATGTCCCTCCTTGATCGGACGGCCCAGAACTTATTTGTCGATACTGTGGGCCCGAATCCTGGACGCCTTCACATATTGTGTATCACGGCTGGGAGGAGGCTGAATCCTGTTCTTCAAAGTAATGATAGGCGAAGTGGCGATAGAGCCCAATCGTGCGCCATATGTCCCTCCTTGATTGGACAGCCTAGAAATTATTCGTTGATATTGTGGGCCCGAATCCTGGATGCCTTTGACACTTCACGTTTCAGGGATCCCAGCTACAAAGAAAAAGTGCTTCAAGGTCGCGATGGGCGAAGCTGTGACAGAGCCCGATCGTGCGCCACATGCTCCTCCGGGATGGATGACCTGGATCATTTCGGTGAGATTGTGGGCCCGCTTCCTGTGCTAAACATGGCATAATTCCGTCGACCGCAAATATCCACCAACCGATGATCTGCTCCATTGATCAATCCTCGCCGTCGGACACTGGGTCATGCATCTACTAACATTTTAAGCCCGAAATTGATATTTTATGCACTGCACAGTGTGCTCACGGCCGCATCCTTGGACAAAATGCCTTTGTTGGACGTTTAGGCCTACTTCTTCGTAGCTCGGGCTATAGGCTTAAAGGAGAGAAAACAGCCCACCCCTCTTAACAAGAATTAATGTTAACATTAGGCTCCATGGGGGATAGAATCATCCCTGTGATGATCTAAGAACTCATTTGCAGCTTCAGTGCCTTGCTATTGGGCTATGGAGTCATTTACTAAGCCGAAAAATAAAAATAAACAAAGAACCAAAAGGACAATATTTACAAACAAAGGAGTTGTCTAAGGCTCAAACAAAACATTTCTTCAGAAAATGCCCATTTACTGGGTTGTTAAAAACCTCCTCACCCTCCAAATCCTGCAACCTGTACGTGTTATTTGAGAAAACCTCAGAGATTTTGAAGGGCCCAATCCATAGAGCGTCAAACTTGCTATGTTTTCCCTCATCATGTCTGGGTGCAACCCACTTAAGGACCAAATCCCCAATCTCAAACTCCTTCTTCCTGACCTTCCTGTCAAAGGCCTGTTTGACCTTCTGCTGATGACTATGAGTTGTGTCCATCACTTGTTCCCTAATCTGTTGTACTTCCACCATCTAATGAATCCGTCTGACCATATAATCTGGCTCTCCTTCATAATCTTGAAAGAACTTTGCTACAGGTAAGGCGAGCTGAGTGGGAAAAACCATCTATGTTCCATAAACCAACTGAAAAGGCGAGGTGCCCAGGGACTTCGTCGTTGTCACTCGGTCGGCCCATAGAGAGAATTTGATCTTTGAATCCCAAGCCCTCTTATTGTCTTCTAATAATCTTTTAATGATCTTGATTAGGATTTTATTGGAAGATTATGCCATTCCATTTCCTTGAGGATAATAGAGGGTGGAGTAAATTAGCGAGATCTCGAACTCCTCACAGAACTTAATCAGAGGCTCAGATTTGAACGAAGCAGCATTATCAGTGACAATCCTGCTGGGACAGCCAAATCTGGCTATGATATCCTCCAAGAAGCTGATAATTACTTTGTGTGATGCACTTCTGGTGGGGGCAGCTTCTATCCACTTGGTGAAATAGTCTGTTGCAGTCAAGATCCATCTGTGTTGGCCACTTCAGTGAGGATGGATTTCTTCGATGAAGTCCAGCCCCCACTATTGAAAAGGTGTTGAAGCTACTACAAGCTTAAGTGGTAGTGGTCTAAGATGATGCTTTCCTGAGAACATTTGACATTTGAAGCAAGCTCTGACTTCTCTGTAGACATCAGTGAATAAGGTGGGCCAATAGTACCCAACTCTGAGAATTTTTCGAGCTGTGGTCTTCCAAAAATAATGTCCTCCACAAAGGCCGCTATGGAATTCAAATATAACCTTCTGGGATTCCTGTGGGTTCAAACACCTCAGCAACACCCTAGAGGGTCTCTCCAGTACAAGACTTGGCCAATGAGGCAATATTTGACCACCTTGAGTTTTAAAGATCTTGCTTTAATTTTACCCATTCCATCAGGGGGCTTCAACTTTTGTAGAAAGTACAAAATGTCTCGATACCAGGCACATTATGTTAGTGGCAAGCCGTCCTGAGAGCTTTGGCTAGGAAACTCAGCTTGTTGAGTTCCTGAGCAAGTATTGATCAAACTAACCCCCAAGGCTCTGCAATTGGATTCAGCCAGTAGCTTGGCCAAACCCTGCCCCTTAACCAACTTGGTGAGTTTTATTTCGAGGTCAAACTCAAGGATCTTAGCAATCCATTTACCTCTTCTCCCATCTATGTCGGGTTGTACAAGGATGTCCTTCACAGAGGCCGAAGGAAGGTATGCAGTCACTCTTGAGTGCAAGACATAGACTCTAAAATCTTTGAGAGCTTTCACCAAGGCATAGGCATGTTTCTCCATGATTTCGTACTTGATTTTTGCATCTCTTAATTCTTTACTGAAGAAGGCAATGGGTTGATCTCGCCCTTCCTCATTTTTCTGCAATAAGACCGCTGTTGTTGTATCAAAAGAAGCAAAAGAAAAAACTAGGAAGTCTTTGGAATAGTCAAGACTGATCAGCACAGGTGCCTCTGTTAATGCCCTTTTTATTTGGACAAAAGATTCCCTAGGTTTAGCGGTCCACTTCACTTCATTTCCCTTTTTGAGCATGGTTGTGATGTGTTTCACCAGTTTAGCAAAATTTGAGACGAACCTCCTCATAAAGTTAATCTTTCCTAAAAAGGCCTGGACTTCCTTTTTAGACCTGGGAAGTGATAGGGTCTGAATTGCCTCTACTCTGCTAGGATCAATTCTCACTCCTTTTACTGATACTATATGGCCTAGCAGCTTTCCCTCCATCATAGCAAACAAAGATTTCTTGGGATTTAGGGAAAGACCAAACCTCCGGCATTTCGAGAAAACTTTCCTTAAGTGATAGCAGTGCTCTTTATCAGACCTGGAGAAGACTGTGATGTCATCCAGATAGATCACCACAAACTGATCTCTCTCTCTGATGAAGGCTATGTCCATGGCTCGTTGAAATGTTGCTCCTGCATTCATTAGTCCGAACGACATTTTGGCATACATGAATGTGCCCCAAGGAGTGGTGAAGGTTGTCTTTTCCCTGTCCTTAGGCATGACCGATATCTGATTATAGCCAGAAAACCCATCAATCATGGATATCCTGGATGCACCAGTTACCCTCTGCAATATGAGTTCCATCTTAGGTAGGGGGTAGTTATCCTTTCTTGAGCTTCTGTTCAGATTCCTGAAGTCGACGCAAAGCCTGATTTCGCCACTTTTCTTCCTTACCGGGACCAAATTGGCCACCCATTCGGACTATCTCAAGGGGACAATGATTTGGGCATCTAACAACTTCTTCACTTCTTTTTCCATGATAGGCAGCAACATGGGATTTATCTGTCTTAGCTTCTGCCTAAATGGCCTAGCCTCTTCCTTCAGTGGGATCTTGTATTCAATGACAGATGTGTCATATGTCTTGAGGTCTTCATAGGTCCATGCAAACACATCAGCAAATCCTCTTAATAACTTGGTATATTCGACCCTCTGTACTCTGGTCAAACTGCTCGACAACTTGACAAACTTAGGCTCCTCCTGTGTGCCAATGTTGCACTCAGTTGTGTCAGCATCTTCATCTGAAACACTACCCTTTAATGCCACATCATTCCCATCGAACAATCTTTCTAAAGGGACTAGTCCCCTCGGAATGTGATTGCTAGGCAGCTGAATAATCTGGTGATTAGAAATTTCATTTAAAAACACCTCAGGGTAATGGTCACCTTCAAGGTCAGGATCCTGATCAATGTGCAACGCAGAAAATTCATCAACAGATTGGAGAAATTTTTCGATTTCAAGATCATCTTCGAATACCTTCCAATGCTTGACATTGTCTGGTATAGAGGGCCTATATTTTATCTCAACATTATATTTGACCATAGACAGTAGAGGGATCTTGAACCAACTAGCTGAAACGGCTAAAGAATCAGCCAAAGCATTTTGCTCCCTTGGAATAAAAGAGATGTTGAAAGCTGAGAAAAAATTGTCAATCAGGTCCCATACCTCCTCTTTGTAAGTTTTATGCCGAGGATGCTTAGTCTGGTAAGCATTTTTGACTTGCTGGATAATCAACTCAGTATCTCCGAACACTGCTACTCCCTCAATCCCCATTTCTTTTGCAGCCCTTAAACCTAGAACAAGAGCTTCATATTGTGCCACATTATTAGTTGCTTCAAATTCAAGCTTGTATGACAGGGATATGGCTTCCTGACAAGGCACACAAAGACCACTCCAGTGCCAGCGCCTTCGCTAGAAGAAGCTCCATCGAAAAACATTTTCCAAATAGAGGTGGTTGGAGGAGGTGTCCCGTGATCAAATAAGGGTTGCTTTCTGATTTGGAAAGGAGCTTCAAGAGCATCAGTGAGTTGTAACAAACTAGATCCCAAATCAGTTTCTAGCGCAAAGATAGGGTGATTGGTAGGGTTTTCCTCATCGCTAACAATGTAGGCTAGCTGGGCTTCTCTGTACAACCTCCTGTGTTCCCCTCCAAAAACTGGAATAGTAGCATATGTGAGATCCATCTGTAATGTTCCTCCAAGCTTTTTAATCCAAGATCTTGACAGTAGCATGCCGAACTTGGGAGGAACGTCGGCCACTACAATGTCCATGACCACACTCTTTATTGGCAGCTGAAACAGAGAGACCGCCAAGTCTTTGATGACTCCAAGGCATTGCACCCTCCTTGAATCGAAAGAATACAAATCATGATAAGTCTTTGTCACCTCCAGTCCCAATTCTTCCATTACTATTTTGGGCATAAGGTTATGGGAAGCCCCTGAATCCATGAGGCAGTTATGCAGCACTTTATCATGTATGTTCGGGGATGTGTAGAAAGGAGGGGATGAATCATCTCTATCTTCTACCATGGGACCTAGGATGACTACTCGCTTTTCATCTTGGAGATTTATTGAGACCGTGGAAGGCTGGGGGGGGGGCTCAGATTGTAGCATCTTGGAGAGGGACTTTTTGAAATCTTCATTTTTAACTAGTTTGGAGAGGGGTACAGGAATTCTAATCTTATGAATCTCATGCTCAAAACTAAAGGAGGAGAGAGACTTAGGAGCTTCCCTTACCTCGGAGACAGGTTCCTTGGCTGCTGGCAAAGCATTCTGAGTTTTATTTTCTTTAGTAGTGGTTGTTGCAGCTTTAGTAGGCCTTTCCGCTATGAGGGGCTAATCCTGGCTATCAAAATTCCCTTCTTTCTTTTTTGACCTGAGATTGTATCTATTAGGAGTGTTGTTGGCCTTTTCCCCTTTACTCAACTCATTGATTTGGGTGTTGATAAGGGATTCTTCATATGTAGATTGCGTCAAATGAGGAAAAGGGGAAGTGTCCTTGATGTAGTGGATCTCAGGGTCGAGTTCATCCACCTCCTCCCCTTCCTCATGAGCAACTAGGCTATTCTGGAGAGGGGTCTAAATCCTCTGATCATTCCTGTCTCTGCTTCTTTGTTCCCTTGGCAAAGTCTGTGGCATATTGTTACCAGGCCTCCTGAAACCTCTATTATCAGTATTCTGGGGATTTATGTAGGTGGGCTTCCCCTCTAACTCCCACCTCTCCATCCTAGCCGAAAGGGATTTCAGTACTTTAGTTACCTCATCCATTTGAAGGGGAAGGGGAGAGGAATGGGATGGGGAGGCCTCTATTCTTCCCCTGGATACGTCTCTGTCAGCCTTATTCCTGAGTCGGTCAACAGCCAATATGTTAGACTCTACTTCCACGGCTGCGTCCTAAATGTGAGCCAGAGTGGTGGATCTCCTTTCCCTCAGCAGGAGGCAGAAATCAAAATCAAAAGCACTGGCATAAGTGATCTTTGCAGAGGCTTCGGAGGGATTTATCTCGGTGGGGATCTTATTGTACATTTTATTAAATCTTTTGGAGAAGTCAGAGACAGGCTCTCCTTCCTTTCTCTTCAAAGACCCAAACTCAGTCATGTAATACATGAAGTCCTTTTTGTCTCCCCATTGTCTCAAAAAGGCACTATCCAAAGCCTCAATCCCATCAATAGATCCAGGAGGCAAGGACCTAAACCACTTTCTAGCCTCGCCTTCAAGACTATGGACGAAAATCCTCATCCATACATCTGCATGCATGATAACATGATCGTATATAAAACTGTAGAAGGCTTCAAGGTGTTCTTCTGCAGTTATGTTCCCCTCGCCTGGAAACTTGGGAAGCTGCTTGAGGTAACCATATGCTAGAAGGGCATTGAGAGGCTGAGGTAACACAAGGGGAGCATACCTAGCAGCTATAATAGCCTCCATTCTGGTCATAGGGGGATTTTCTCATGCCATAGGGATATTAGGTGGAGGATAACTTGGAGGGGAAGGAGCTTGAACCGAGGATACTGGAAACAGGCTTACAGGGGTAAGGGAAGTGACAAGGGTTTCTCCCTCTAGTCCAAAACCAGAAGGAGACAACTCGGCAGGAACACTTCCAAAATTCAGGAAACGGGAGGCTTCAGAAAATGGTCTGCTGTGAAGCTGAGGAGAAGAAAAAGGGGTTTCTACAGAAGGAGACGGCAAATTACCTGGTTCGGCGGTGGAAGTTTCTCCTCGAGGGGCCTTTCCTTTTCTGAAATTCGCCTGTGGCTCAGCTTCAGGCGTAGCTAGAGGCAGTTGTGGATGGGACCGCGTGTGTCTACCTCTGAAAGCCACAATTAAAACAGTAGGTTCGCCACAGTGGAGTCATCACAATGGAGTCGGCAGGTGCACGGTAGCAATCCTCAAAGGCTCTGATGTCTGATGCACCTTGAGAATCAGAGGCTCAATGTCGTTCAATCTCGGGGAAAATTTTCAACTTCGTCCCGGACAACGGCGCCAGAAATGTTGGCGTTGGAAGTCACTCCTGGATTGCAGCAGGAGCAGAGCCCGACGCCCATCAATTTATGTCACAATTTGTTTATAGAGGGTGATCAAGTGGAAGAAAACTCGGAACAATATCATTCTAACTCCGAAACTAGGCTGGACATGCACAGGTAGGTGAGGTCTTAGTTAAACTTCAGACAGTGAGTTGTAGTAAGGGTGAATAGGAGGAAGACTTCTGTGAGGAAAAGCTAAGGGTTGTTGTAAGCATCGAGCTTCTGACAACCTGTAGAAGAAAAACTTGAACGTGAGAACTTCTTATGCTCAAATGTAGGAAACACTAGAGAATATAATGGTGTTACAAAAAATCCTTTATCTTAACACAGTCACAGTAATCCACGCGAATCAGTCGATCATGAACTCTCTCAGTATGAGATGAAACTAGATGGGATAAGAAAGTTGTTTGTTATAAAACAAGAAATCTCACATACAAATACATAACCAGAGAACTAGAGCATCTATTAAAACTTTATAATCGGGAGCTTTGCTCTACCATTGATGCTTACAAAAATAGAAAAAACGAGTATATATACTCAGAAAAATTCGCCCAACAGAGGCGTGCTCGAACCTCCAAGGCGTGGCGTCTTTTCAGTCAAACCTGGACAGAAATCCTTCATCAGACGCCACCTTAACTCAGCATGGCTCTTGCAGGGGGGGGCTGCACACAAGGGTACCACGGGCTGATTGCTCCAGGCCTCCCATACCTTCCATTTATGGATCGAGCTGAGGTTTCACCTACCTGCTTGATTTTCATTAACTGATTCCCCAGGGAGTGGTCAAGATGATACCCTTAGGAGAAGACCACGTGCCTGCTCTCTAAGGCTTAGAGGCTCGCCTCCCTTTCTTCTGGCACCGCCCTTAATGTAACCCAGGGCCATGACCTAGCGCCTCTCTCCAAGGGCGCTTCGGAATTTCTTTTTTCGGGGGTTTCCACTTCCCCTGCCTTCAAATTTCCTGGTGCCCAATCTCACGAAACAGCCTTCCAGGATCAACGGTTGGATAGACTTTAAAACTGACGGCCACGATCATTTTTCCTTGAACACATTGGCTCCATGTCCCTTCATCTGCTTTGTCCCTTTTCCATATGACCCAGTGCTATGACCGTGGGCCCGTACCCAGAGGCGCCTTCGGCACTTCACGTTTCATGACTGGGAGGAGGCTGATTCCTGTTATTCAAAGTCACGATAGGCAAAGAGGCGATAGAGCCTAATCGCGTGCCATGTGTCCCTCCTTGATCGGATGGCCCAGAACTTATTCGTCGATACTGTGGGCCCGAATCCTGGACGCCTTCGCATCTCGCGTATCGCAGCTGGGAGGAGGTTGATTCATGTTCTTCAAAGTCACGATAGGCGAAGTGGCGATAGAGCCCAATCGTGCGCCACGTGTCCCTCCTTGATCGGACGGCCCAGAACTTATTTGTCGATACTGTGGGCCCGAATCCTGGTCGCCTTTGCATCTCGCATATCACGGCTGGGAGGAGGCTAATTCCTGTTCTTCAAAGTCACGATAGGCGAAGTGGCAATAGAGCCCAATCGTGCGCCACGTGTCCCTCCTTGATCGGACAGCCCAGAACTTATTCATCGATATTGTGGGCCTGAATCCTAGATGCCTTCGACACTTCGCATTTCGGGGATCCCAGCTGCAGAGAAAAAGTGCTTCAAGGTCGCGATGGGCGAAGCTACGATAGAGCCCGATCAGGCACCACATGCTCCTCCGGGATGGATAGCCTGGATCATTTCGGCGAGATTGCGGGCCCGCTTCCTATGCTAAACATGGCATAATTCCGTCGACCGCAAATATCCACCAACCGATGATCTTCTCCATCGATCAATCCTCACCGTCGGACACTGGGTCGTGCGTCTGCTAACATTTTAAGCCTGAAATTGAGATTTTATGCACTGCACGGTGTGCTCACGGCCGCATCCTTGGACAAAATTCCTTTGTTGGACTTTTAGGCCTACTTCTTCATAGCTCGGGCTATGGGCTCAAAGGAGAGAAAACAAACCACCCCTCTTAACAAGAATTAATGTTAACAGGTGGGAAAATTTTGTCGATGCACGCTCCTACTTAGTTGACCCAGTTGTGCATCCTTCTCGTAATTCTTGTGGGGAAAAGGATTAAATCCTTTCTTCTGGAATCCACTATTGTCCCTTATTTTCCAGTCTTTAGGTGACTGATGCTTGTGCTTAGTCTCATCGTAGCAACATTTATCCTTCTGAATGGTGTCTTCCAGTGTCTTGGGCTTGTCGAACTCAATTCAATATTGATATGACTATGGCGGCGCACTGAGAAAATGTTGGATCCTTTCCTTCTCATCCTTAAGGTAGGGAACGTACCTCAATAGTTCCATGAACCATTTTTCATACGCCTCCAAGGTAAGTTTCCCCATCTTAAGCTCATAAAATTCCTTTATCTTATCATCGTAATACTTTTCAGATAGGTAAGCCTTGCAAAAGTATTTCTCAAACTGTCTACAAGTTAACTTGCTCTCCTTTATCCTTTTTATTTCTTTAAGGTTCTCCCACCAAATGGAATCCCTACCATTCAGGTTGAACATTGTAATCCTTGCCTTGGTATTATCTGAGTAGATATGTACTCAGAAGTACTTTTTCAATGTGAATAGTCATGCTTTGGATTCCTCTCATTTCTTTATATCACCATCAAAAGTAGGCGGCCTAGCCTTCTTGAATTCTTCAATTAGAAAACTCTAAGACTTCTTCCTCTTTCTCTTCTTAGAAATAATGGATTATGTGCCACTACTGTATTGTCTTGCTAGATTAGTCTTCTGACCAGAGGACTCCATAGAATTGCCTCCACTCGATCCACCTTTCTTAGTGCCTTGATGCTTTCTTTTCGAAGAGCTCTTTCCCACATCAATGTGAACCATTTTGTGATTTTGGGCATCCAAAAGGGTTTTCAACCTCTCTGACCGTTGGAGCTCAACAATGCTAGGACCTTGTTGTAGATGTTTTTGAATTTCGAATAGGCTCTATAGTAAAAATGCATTAAACTCTACATGTTCGGCATGGGCTCTCATAATCCTCTCATTATCTGCCTTTAGAATTCTCACCATGGCCATCAAATATGGAGGGGTCTCCATGTCCCTCTGATCATCAGATTCTTCATCTCCGAGGTGCATGAGGTCATCCATACTGCATTGCACCATTCACTTCGATGATCTTTTCAACTCGTTCTACATGTTGAAACAACAATCATCGTTAACATTTCATGTCAATATCCTGACTTAGGAGTTTCAAACAACATAAATCCCTTTTGAGAAACCTTATGTGGTGTTAGTGACCCTTCCAAGCCTAGAGTTTGAACTATGCTCTGACACCACTCTGTAACACACCCATCCACCTTTATTGAACATGCCACACAAAGAACTCTCTCCTCTTGCTAAAATTTGTAACTTGCATGACCCCCTTAATGATTTTTCTAATGTCCTTGGGTCTTTAGCCTGTTTAACCATTGTCACGTTGCATTCACGTGATGCTTCGTCACATTCGTAGTTTTCCATGATGACTACATTGTATCCACGTATGCCTATGACATATTTCCACCACATGAGTCTGCTCCACGCCAAACCATCGGATCTATCACTCAGAGTCTTTACTAGTGTTCTAATGATTTACCTCCGACAGATATGGTATCGAAAAATATTCTCCTTCAATGCTATATGTTCATGGCTAGAACGATTCGCGCAGTTTCCTTATTCCAAAGCCAGGGTATCAAGGAATACACCTTCTCCTTAATGAACGGTCGTAAGCATAAGTTGCAATCTCTCGGTACATGGTCAAGATTGATTCATAGCTTAGGATTATCCCACTAGGTAGACTCTACTTGACTCATCCATTTGTGGGTAAGTAACATCTGTCACTCTAAACTCATACTAGCTTCTCATTGGCAAGCCATGTTAGCTATGAAGTTAAACCTTCATTCTGACAACTTAGACAGGGTCTGCGAAAAAATCGATGACTATCATGCCCTCTCTTTGTGGTCTGATATATGGTTGATATCTTTCCTCCATCGGACTCACATGTCTAGGCCATCAGAGTATTTCTTTGAGTCCATCAAGGTCATGCTTCGAAGGCAGTCAATACTAAGCCAGCTAAGCCCACGCTTAATCTCTCCACCTAATCACCTACTGACACATGTCTTCACATTTACGTTCCCTACCAACTCTCACCCTTATGACCTTCTAGTGGGGCCCGTAGTGATCAACGGCTAGAAGCTCATTCTTCCACTTACAAATCTACAGTTCATATTACCCTAACTTTGGGGTCTTTTCATCGAGGTTATTCTCATAGTACATGAGATTTCTTCCTGATGGTCTCACTCGGATAGGTCTGTTTCAGGACCCTTCCCATGACGCATGGGAAATATCTCTAACACGATGACTCTAAATACCGATGAATGGTTATGATCTATTCAGATCGGCGTTGGTAGTTTCTTGCCGACCAACTAAGGTTTTATAGATTCCCAACCATCCTTTAAAAGGACTTAACCACTTTTCACATCCTACAAGACCTCGGATTCTGAACTTCGAGGACTTAATAAGATCCTGAAGTCTCTATAGACTACCAAACTTAGGGTTGAGGCCTTGGATGAGTTGTGGTCTCTTCACACAAGAAAACACTTGGGGTGTTCGAACAGGTAGCAGTTTGAATTCATTAATTTCTATTATTTAAATTGCATTAGTATTCATCATCATATGGATAGTATTATTTCCTTCGAGACATGGAACAAGTATAGAAACAATCTCTTGAATTTAAGCATTCACATAAGTCAGTCACAGTCAGCTCAATACAGATGAGCACTTATCTGATGAAGAAATAATCCAATCCAACTGACTAAGGGAGTATGCCTTTCCTCCCAACCTTAGGCCTTGTTGTAAAGTCACTTCCTACAACATGCCACCCCCATTCCAAGCCATGATACAACTAGGGAAATTAACTTAGCAGGGTTCCAAGTCTGTGACGATCCGAGAAGGTTACTCTCCTTCTCCCTTTGACACAGCAGAAGTTGCCACTTCCTACTAAGGTCGGGGTCTCTAAAGGTTTATCGGGTGGTTTCTCAAGTGGATTTCCTCTACACAAGGGAGTCCCTTCTCTTCTTAACAGTCCCTCAGCAACCTCCCCTTAACAGTGTTAGTTTCTATCTAGTAAGCACCAAGCTACAATCCATTATTTCTCTAGTTCGGGATCAGGGTATTCTCTACTCAAGGTGATCATTCTAAGCTTGGAAAAGCTTCCTATTTTCTTTAAGAAAGCTAACTTGTATTTCATAATCAACGCATCTCCTTCTACACTATGTTTCTCATCTCTATGAGCTCTCTTATTTTCCTGGGTTCAGCTGTGTTTTTCCATTTCTTTGTCTCCCCTCTCCCACTTTCTACCTGCACTGCATTTTTTTTTCTCCATTTTCCAGGATTTCTGTTGAATTCTCCAGACGTAACATGCAGTCCACCCTTTCTCCATCTGAAGGGGCATTTTGTGGTACGTTCTGCCAACCATTCAATTGGCCATTCTTTCTACGCATGGTCCAATTGCGGCAGTCATTACTACCCAACCACTTTTATGACCCTCTCTTTAATGTTCACGTGGTCTCTTCCATCAGTCTCTGTGTTGGTGGTGAATAATTATGTTTGTAAGCATAGATAAGCTTGTTGTGCAAGCTTCATATTTTCTTCATTGATGCATCTTGTCTTCATTTCACTCAACCATCTCATCAGTCCTCTACTTCATCAATTTCCTCTAGTGTATCATGGCCAGTACTTATCAAGGTTGTTCCCTCTCAGTCAGCAGTTGGTGTTTATATTAAATAAAAACACAATTACACGCCTCATATAATTAACATATAAGGTTTGTGCATAATTATGATCTTGGGAGAAAACATGGTGTTACACAAATTAATATCAAGTAGAAATATACAACATCACATCTTTGCATTCTTTATTAAGTAATTGGCCCAAACTCTCGGCCTTATTCCAATCATAGAGCCATCTCTATATTTGGATTTTACATAGCCCTCAACTATAGAGCACTATTATTCGAGAGCTAAAGGCCCCTACCCATTCTTTAAAATTCATATTTATATATAACATTTTAGAAATCAAATGATATAATAGTTTCAAATGTTCATTAATTGGTTAATATCTTAATTGTTCATTTAATCATGACATAAATAATTCCATTTAACTCCTTGATGTGGTTGAATGCCAAATGTTATTCCATCCATGGTTTTGAGGTGAACCAATTAGGGTTTGAAATGTCATTTTTTCATTAGGCGCTCGGGCTTCTTTGTGCTAAAAAATTAACTCATATGTCCTTTGATGCCTTGATATACTATCAATTAAGGGTGGACCTTGTTAGACTTAATTTTTTGGGTAATAAAGTCCTAGATAACCACAATGCAAGCTCGTCCTCTCATCCTACAATCTATGATGTGAAGTGTGGGTCCCTCTCATCCTTGTCCCTTTTCACTTTAATGAGCCCTTCACAAGAAAAAAACCTAAGACTTTTAGGTGACATCATTGTGCCCTAATTTGGTGTCATTAACTTCATGTCTTAGCCTTCTAATAGTCCAATTTATGTGGTAAAACAAGCGAAGAAGTATTTTTTAAAATGCATGCGAGAGTAGACTGTTTTTCATGCATTACAAAAGGAACTTAGTATGCAAGTTTGTAATCTACCATACTCGCTACAAAACCCATATTTTAGATCCATTATGTGAAGAAATGGAACAAGCAAGACAAGAACTTGGTGGAAAAGGCTTTAAGACATATTCAACACTTGTATTCATCCCATGATATCAATATATAGTACATGTATCTAACCATCTCTAGATCTAGATCTCATTGACAACTCATCAATCGATAAGGATGACACCTCATTAGTAGATAAGAATGAAAACTCATAAGAAGGTGACTTTGGTATTTTTGATTGTCTAGGGACTCCCCATCTAACATTTCCCCCATCAATCACAAGCCTAAATAATCATACAAGGAAACATGAATTAGTGCATAAACTAGTATCATTTCAATGTTCAATCGAAAACTTTTGAATTGAGCTTTGATGAAGATATGCCTGAAAAACTACCAATACAGATGTTGAATGGTTCATATGAAATTAACTTTGAAAGAGAGTAGAAATTATGGAAGTGAACAATTTCCATGTATGAACATTCCCATGTTAATTGGTGAACAAATAGGATGACCTTTCTACTATCAATCAACAAATAGGATCATTGAATAGCTCTTCTAAATTTAGACACAATTAGGTGTTGATCAGCATCCCAATCAGTAATTAAAGAGCAATGAGATGATTCTAGAGTCCTTGCTAGAACTTCCCAAATATGATGGTTTGATTAGATTGATTTAAGTTGATTGAATTGTAGATAACTTATTGATGAGACCAGTTGCCATGTTGGAATTCCCAAATTTTGATTGCATTTTGATTGATGGGACTTTGAAACTTGGAGCTTGACTATCATCATTGATATTCTCCCTGTCAGGTGGAAGGTGAGAATTATGTCGAAGGGATCCAAGCTTGAGCTTTGAACTCCTCTTCAATAGCTCTTTTACCATCACATTTGAGACCATATATTTGGTGGTTTTGGTTGACCACTAACCATTTTCACAATATACTCCCCCACTTAAGGTGAAAGAGAGTTTAATTTTGTCCTCCTTAGTGTACTCCCATCCTTGAGTGTAAGAGAGTACTTTTCTAATTTCATTTGTGTACTTCCTCCCTTTAAGGGACAAGGGAGTACCATTTGGAGTCAATTTTCAATTTTGTATTAGACTGGCCCTCAATGATGCTCAAAAATATCATCT
>ML782509.1:1165760-1202710 GCA_009831015.1 Picea engelmannii
ACTTAAATGTTCAAGTACAAGATGATTCCAAATGAAAATGTCTCCTTGGTATATATAGGAGACTAGGAGGTATAATTACAACTAATGGAATAAAGCCGACATAAATAAAATAACATTACTAATGTAATATGCCCCAATTAATGAGTAATGAGCCAATATTAGGGCTTAACATTGGTGATATGTTTCACAATTTCAACGAAATTTGGGAAAAACCTTGTCATAAATCTTATTTTTCCTAGGAAATATTGTACCTCTTTCTTGTTCCTAGGCTGAACAATTTGTTTGATTTCCTCCACCCTTTTTTGATCTATCTTCACCCCTTCTTTGGATACTATATGACCAAGAAGCGTTCCTTCTTCCATAGAAAAACAACACTTCTTGGGGTTGAAGGGCAACCCAAACTTCCTACACTTCGCAAAGGTTTTCCTTACATGCTTGATGTGATCTTCATCTGTCATGGAGAAAATAGTCATGTCGTCAAGGTATATGACAATGAACTTGTCTCTCTCACCCACAAAAGCAATGTCCGTAGCTCTATGAAAACTTTCTCCTGCATTTATTATACCAAAAGTCATTTTGTCATACATGAAAGTTCCCCATGGTGTTATGAAGGTTGTCTTCTCTCTATCATCTAGGTGCATGGCCACTTGGTTGTATCCTGAAAAACCATCCATCATGTATATCATGTTTTCCCCTACTACTTTCTACAGTATATGTTACATCCTGGGCAAGGGGTAGTTGTATTTTAATGAGCATTTATTCAGGTTCCTGAAATCTATACATAACCTTAGTTCCCCACTCTTCTTCCTCACTGAAACTAAATTAGCAACTCATTCAGAGTATCTTAAGGGCATAATAATCTGGGCATCTAATAGTTTCCTCACCTCTTTCTCAATCGTAGGCAAAAGAAGAGGGTTAACTTGCTTGAGCTTCTGCTTGAAAGGCTTAGTACCAAGTTTGAGAGGTATTCGATACTAGATGATACTGGTATCATAAGTTTTTAGGTCCTTGTATCTCCATGCAAAGACATCCATGTACTCTTTGAACAACTACAAATACTCTACCCTATGATCATCGAGAATATTTTTGGACATCTTAATATATTTAGGATTTTTTTCAATCTCAATATTATGTTCCTCAATGCTTTCATTTTTGGGAAGGACGGTTGGTTTGATAGGTACATCATTTCTATCAAACATCTACTGTAAAGGAACCAATCCTTTAGGGTTGAAGTTATTCTTAAGTTATAATACTCTATGCTCAGCCATGTAATTGATTAATTTAGGAATATGTTCATCTTCCCCACCAATCTCCTATTTGTTGTCATATTCATCATCTGAATCAATATGAGTATTTTCAAACTCATCTATCACTTCCATGAAATTTTTGATATGTTGATCATCTTCAAAGACTTGCTAGTATTTTATTTTATCGAGAATGGAAGGTCTATATCTCATCTTGATCTCATATTTAAATTTAGGGGTGGCTGGTACTTTAAAGGTGCCAACAGCTACTATTAAGGAATCGACTTCCTGATTAAGCTCTCTCAAAACAACAGAAATATTCAAATCTACATAAAAAAAAATCAATCATATCCCATACCTGATTTATGTAAGCCCTCATCCTTGGATGCCTTGTTTTATAGGAACCTCTTACTTGTTTCACAACTAGCCCTAAATCTCCAAATACTACCATCTTGGTAATTTACATCTTTCTTGTTGCCTCTAGGCCTAAGATCAAGGCCTCATATTCAGCTACATTGTTTGTGGCCTCAAACTCAAGTTTGTAGGATAAATGAACTTATTTTTTGGTAGGGGATATGATCACTATGCCAGCCCCAACTCCTTATTCTGAGCATGCACCATCAAAAAATAATTTCCATATACCATCCACTTCTTCCACAGGGCTTACAAGAGGATATGCAAGCAGTGGGGTTTCATTCTATTCTTCATTTACAGATAAGATACAACAACCCAAATTTTCACCAACAACATATAGGGGATGGTTTAGAGGTTTGTTCTAATTACTGACCACATAACAAAACTTTGTCTCTCAATACAACCTTCTGAGCTCTCCTCCAAAAATTGGTACAGTGGTATAAGTCATATCCATTTGCATAGTGCCTCCCAATTTTCATGCCCGTGTTCTGGACAACGACATACCATAATTTGCCAGTGCATCAACCACTATTGTGTCCATCATAATTCTCTTAACATGGAGTTGGTCAAGGGTGACAACCATATTATTAATCATCCCATAACACTTCACTTTCCTAACATCAAATGAATAAAGGTCATCATAGGGAATGGTTATTTCCAACCCCAATTTTTCCATGACTACTTTGGATATCAGATTGTGTGATGCTCCAAAATCGAGCATACAATTGTGCAACATCTTATCATCAATACTCAAGGTCACGTAAAAGGGTGTCATAGATTCCTCTTTGTCATCTATATGAGGACCAAAAACTATGGTAGGGGACTCATCTTGTACATTCAAAGTATCAGGAGGATTTGTTGATCCCTTCCCCTAGATCATTTTCTCATTTTGTTTATGGTATGAGGGGTTTTTAGCCAACTCCACCAAGGACACAGGAATCTTGATATTGGATAGATCACGTTCAATATTGAAAGGTGAAACTAATTCCTCAAATTCTTTAGTTTCTTTCTCCTTTTGTACAGGCTCCAAAACTTCATCTACCTTAGGGATGTCAAGAATATCTTTAGCTTTATCTTTGGACAACTTTGGACCAATTTTCTTAGCCAAAGGTTGACTGTCTGTAACAATTGTTTTTAGCCTGGGCCGGAGATCATACTTCTTATGCATCTCATCCTATAATGCATCAACAAAAATTCTATATTGAGCTGAGGATAAAGCTCCTTTGTTGGGTTGACTGCTAGGCATCTGTTTCTTAGGATTTAGGGACTCCTCATAATAATTTTGAGTGAGATGTATGGAATCATTCTCACATTGAAGTAGGTGGATTTCTTTTATGTATTCATCATAGCCCTCATCCACTACTTCTTTAATAAAGTTGTTATCATTGTTGTTTTTTTATAGGGGGATGAAGGGGTTGTTCTTCATTTCTTCTCTCCCTTCTCATGAGTTGTGGATTAGGAGGTCATTTGAATTGATTGGGGTTAGGATTCCTTATTCCTACCTCTTGAGGGGATATGTTTGTATTTCTATTCACTATCTCAAATATAGAAATTTTGTTTGTCATATTCCTGATCAATCTAGACATCTCATCCATCTTTGTTTCTTGGGGTTCTCTAGTTGGGTCAGAAGTACCACAGTCTTCCTTGACCTTTTTTTTTTTGGCCTGATCCTATTTTTGCTTAATATTACTCAATGCAATCATATTCCCTTCTCTGTCTATTGCATCTTATTGATTTACTATCAAGGTTGGGGATCTTCTTTCTCTCAAGGTCATTGAAAAATCAACATCAAATGCCCCAATGAATGTCACTTTGGATGTTGGTTGTGATGGCTTTATATCTGTAGGGATCTTGTTATAGAGATTATTAAACCTCTTGTTGAAGCCATCAACAATTTCATTGGATCCTATCTTGAGTGAGCCAAATTCATTCAAGTAGTATAGGCTATCCCTTTTCTCACCCCACTCCCTCATAAAGGCAACTTCTAGAGTTGGCCAACTATCAATTGAAGAACCATGTAACTCCCTGAACCATTTTCTAACATCTCCCCCCAGAGTTTGGACAAATGATCTCATGAAGACATCATTGTGCTCTACAAATTGGTCATATGTAAAGTCTCGAAAATCACTCACATGCTCTTCAACTGAACGAGTTTTATCCCCATCAAATTTGGGCAAATAGTTCATGTAATTCTTACGGGGGTCATGGGTGATTCGAGGCAGATTTAATGGGGCAAATATGGAAGTGACCCAAGGATTTATAGGGGGTGGGGGAGGTTGATTTCCCCTAGGTATTCCTCCACCTAATCCAACCATAAGATTTTTCATAATGATGTTATGGGCTTCAAAAGACAAAGGAGGAACAAGGATTTTTAAGAAAGGTTTGTAGGAAGAATTGACTTCTTGATTAAATTATAGAGGAGAATTTTGGAGATCTATTAACGATTTTGAAGGAAAATTTGCAGCAGAAAGTGAATCTTCAGATATATTAGTCAGATCTACATATTCATCATTTTGATGAACAACAACACCCTAGGGGGCTAACACTCTTGATGAATCATAAGGACAGATTTGCAGTAAAATAAGTGTGCAATTTTGGTAAATTTTTCCCTCTCTCTTTCTTAAAAATAAAGGACCTCAAACAGTATCAGTTCAACTGACAAATGCTCTCAATTATCAGAGGCATGTGTCCATGAGTGTCTCATACAATCAATCTTGAAAGGAGGATGAAATGGTGGATTGGAGGAAAAACATAATAAACATATAGGGCACTGTTAAAAGTGAGTCCTTTAACATATGGGAAAGAACAACGTGATGAGAAATTAAGAATTCAACAACTCTAATAGGTGTAAACAAATCAACAAGCACATGCTTCAAATCAATTAACATCTCCATACATTAAAATTCAAGGAGGTACCCTCTGCATATCATTTAAATGCACAAAGAAACTGATAAGAAATGATCATTCATTCAGAGGAAATCATTTCTATATCAGGATTAAACATCATGCAGTAACACTGAACATAAGGTATAATTTGTTGTCTGGTCTTTATAAATCAAATCTGATACAAGAAAGCAAAAATGGTAGGAGATGCTTTACAAGAGCACATATACAATAGATGGAGAAATTATAGACTGAAACTTAAACGCACAGGATGAATCTATGGTTTCCTGCTCCATTTATCAACTAATTGTGCTCAAGGTTTCTGGTCAAACAACTTTGGTTATAAGAAACTCTTAAATTCCCCAAAGTGTCGACCTTGACAATGGGTGTCTGCGTTCTCCTTTATTCCTCTAGCCCATGCTCTAAACTACTTCTTGAAACCACTTCCAGCTTCTTGATATTGTTTCCTACTTCTTGATTCTTTAATGGTTTTCCCTCTAGTAAAAATGCATGAATTAGTTTTACTTGCTCAAATCGGTTATGCTAAAACATGGAGAAGCTGGAGAATCACAGGCCAAAATATCCACTCGAGCTCTGTCCCTGAAAATACTCTGTAATCATTTCATCTATTGTTGGGTACTCATAATCAAATTTGCATAGGGATGAGACTTAGCATTCGTTGGATCGATCTCAACGAACAATCTCGACCATTGATCCTTTAAACATGCACAAGGGCGTAAAACTCAACAGTCATCAGATCAACTCGATCATGCCCGGACCATTGATTGGAGTTGCACCCATCAGAGCGATAGGGGTATGTACATTGCACTTCATCGACGATGATGTCCACAACAATATCCACTGCTCATATTTCACCAAAACGAGGGGTGTCATTGATCTGTGGTCGACCAGAAGCCAAAAAATGACTAAGGAAACTATTGTCGTGCTGATGTTAGGCATGTGGAAAATTTACATTAGTCCCACAATGGTGTTGTCGAGGCATCCAAATGAGGCACTTGTCACCCACCTTTGACATGTTCACCTATGCATATGGTGGATTCCACATGTCCACATGGCAGCCTCTACTTGGCTCTGACAATTCTCTGATGGAGGGCTCACACAACACATGGTCGGGGAAGCTCAAGATCAGAGATCAGATCTAGACCATTGATCAGAGGTGCACCGACATAGATATGGACAGCTGATCAGAGGCGCATCGACACAGATCTGGACCGTTGATCAGGGGTGTCTCATCGAAGTGGTCGGGGCTTGATATGCAAAACAAACTCTGAAGAGGGGACTCTGAAGGGACTCGACAGTACAAATCTGGACCGTCCATCGGAGGCCTAACAATCTTTGAGGGTCGTTGATCTCTTCGTTGTCGTAAGCAGAATTTGGCTAAGGAAACGATCGTCACATTGACGACAACCTGGACGCGTGGTGCCTTTCTATTGGCCCACAATAGCATTGATGTACTGGAAAACATATGAGACATATGTCACCCATTTTCGAGGTGTTGGCATATGTATGTGGCGAGTTCAACTTGTCCACGTGCCAGCCACCGATTGGCCCTGACAATGCTTCGTTGGCGGGTCGACCTGACACTCGTCCAGGATGCTTCAAGGCCCAAGAGCGGATCTGGATTGTTGATCTACCCTACTTGAAAGAGGTCTGAGGGTAGATCTAGACCTTCCATCGGGGGTCTCCCTTAGATTCTTCAGGGTCTAGGTCACAAAAAGGACTACGGCGAGGGGACTTCGAGACTTAATCTTGACCACTGATCTAGAGTTATGAGCGGAATCTTGACGATGCATGAGGGTCATTGATTGGAGGAACAAAAGATCAAATGAGGGTTGTTGATCTCGCCATGCTTGAAATAAAAAATTATCTAAGGCATGCATTTTCAGGCTAAAGTCACCTTGGACATGTAGCTACCTTCTTGCTGGTCCATGTTGGTGTTGATGTGTCATGGGTGCGGGACACGTGTCACCGATTTTTATATGATTTGGGCTAACTTTGGTGGGTTTCACATGTCCATGTGTCAGGTCCGAATTGGTTATGATAAGACCCTCTTGGCATTTCATGTTGTCATCTCCTCTGCATTTCACTAACGACGATCTCGTAGTCAGCACTGTGGAAACTTGCATTGGGGTTTTCTCTTTGCATTTTCCCGACAACGACCCTTGACCTGATCTCTATCATTAATCTATCGTCAACACAAGGAGATTCGTTGATCTGGATGGCCCAAAATCCAGAAGCGGCTAAGTCAAAGGCTGTCATGCTAATGTCATTCTGAACATGCGGCGAATTTCTATTACCCACGATGGAGCTGATGTGGCAGGGAAATGGGACACATGTCACCCAGTTTTGACATATTTACCTATGCATCCAGTGGGTTCCACCTATCCACGTGGCACTCTCTAATTGGATCTGAAAGTGCCTCACTAGCGTACTGACATGACCCCCAACTGGGAGGCTTTAATACTCGAGAGAAAATATGGATCGTTGATCTTCTCATAGGCACGACTGATAGCACCTATCAAATCTAGGTCGTTTGTCATAGGTGTTCCCATAGGAGCACTTGGGAGCCAAGTCGTCAGGGGAAACTTTGACGATAGAACTTCCATGATCGTTGATTTAAAGGATGGGTGCGCATTGCAATCCGAGTCGTTGCTCTTTTGGGGTCTGGAAACTTGTTAAATTTGCGCCTTTAGGTTGTGGTCTTATGGAAAGCCTCTGGGATATTGAATTGCCCCCCCCCTCTTATTTTTCGCACATGAAAAAACCCCCTTTTGGTACTACAAGAAGCCCCTTTTCGACTTCAATGATCCCCTTTTGGACTGCGACAAGCCCCCTTTGGACTGCCCCAAGCCCCTTTGGACTGCACCAAGCCCTGAGAGCTTAATTGTTTCCTTATGCACACATTGGCATGGATTTTCTTGTTGTTTCTTAAGTTTGCCTTGGGAAAATTTCACTATGAACTATGCAGAAGCTCCTAGAACTCAACTTTATGCCTTCATTTGCTAGATCTCGACCTTATAACCTCGATAAATCGTCATACCAAGTCAGGAACAAATATGGTACTAACAGGAAATTCATCATATGGATGTGAAGAGTGCATTTCTTCATAGGGATCTTCAAAAGGAGATCTACATTGAATAACCACATGGGTATATCTAGAATTCATCTCTTGTCTACAGATTGTGAAAATCTTTGTATGGCCTCAAGTAGGCACCACAAACCTAGTATGCAATGATTGATTCCTTCTTGTCGTCCCAAGGTTTCTCTCACTGTAATTTGGATCCCAATGTTTACATGCTTTGACAGGTTGACTCTCTCTTGTTGATAGTTATTTATGGATATGACTTATTAATCACATGGAGTTCAACATCATCCATTGCCGCAGTTAAATATACCTTGCATGACAAGTTTTCCATGAGTGATTTGGGATTGTTGCATTACTTTCTTGGTCTTAAAATAACCTAATATGATTCAGGAATAAAGATGGCATAGTCCAAACATGCACTAGATCTACTCACTATATTTCAGATGATGAATTACAAATTTGGTGCAACACCTTTTCTTTCAGGATTCAAGCTCGAGGATGGTGGTACCACACCTTTGGTGGACAATACACGATACTAACAATTGGTTGGGATTTTGCTTGATCTCACCCACACTAAACCCGACATATCTTATGTTGTTAAAGTCGTTTCTAGATACATGCAAAAGCCTCATGAACTGCATTGGTAAGTTGCAAAGAGAATTCTCTATTATGTCAAGGGTACTGTTATAGCAAGATTTGCCTCACCCTATGCAATCTTGCACAGAAGGCCTTTTTCCATTTCCATATGCAGACTTGTCATCCTTGTTTGTAAAATCCAGAGCTAAAAATACATATTTTTCCACATGTACGCATCTTGCATACTATACAGCATGCGTATACGCAGGTTGCACCACTATAGCCCGCGTACATCGGGATTTGTGCAAAAAAATGAAAATTAATGTCCGGTTTCCATGTCACGACTAGAGATCTATGATCCTTGGCCTTCCATATACTGGAAACATTCTGACTTGGCCTTTCAGTTCCATTTGAAGGCTATAAATGGGCCAACTCCGAGCTATGGAAAAGAGGAGAAAGAATTCAACTTTGAGAGCAAAGTTACTCTGGAGAAATTATTTACTTCATATTGAGTCTATATCCCTTTGTCCTTTAAGTCTGAACACAGTGTTCAACCCCCAAGCTCTTCCCTTATTGATTGAGAACCTCATTGCTTATATATTATGAGCTTGCCTTTGGTGGAGGATTGAAGTGGTGGAGGCCCAGTTGGAAGGAACTTAGTTTCTCGGTTTCAAACTGTGTCGACACGGAAGTCTGTAATATTTTCACTTCTATTGATCATTTATTAATAGAAATACCCCTTTCCCATCTAATTGATATCTTGCAAATATTTGAGTTATTATCCATGGGCGTATTTGTTATGTATATTAATGGATTATGCTATCTAATGTGCTAACCTTTTATATTATCACCATATGCTTTCTTTGCTTGGTTGTTGAGAACTAGTTGCACGTATATAGATTTGGGTCAAAGTGCTCAACGGTGGACTTCATCGAACATATGGATGAGGTAGGCCTCTTTCTTATCTCCCTTGCATATTGGTTTATATAACATGTTTTTGGGATAGAGTTGATTTCTGCAGTCGTTTTCGTCTGTTGTGGTTTACCCTAGCCATAGAGAGATTTTCCTCGTAACAGAATTGGCGACCATACTCAGGATTGAATCTTCTTTCTTAGGGTTTGAAGTACTTTTCTCCTTAGATTGCTCTCATTCCTATTGATTTTATTGTCGTATCACTACTTGACAGCCTCTATTCACTCTGAGTCTGAGTTTTTCAGTTTTATCCTTGCCTGGCCTTGTTTTTGAAACATATACACACTTTTTGGTTTGACAAACGCGTATATACATGGGTTGTCCCTCTGCAAGCTGCGTACATACGCTCTATTTTCCTAAGCAGTCGCGTACATCAACTTTCCTTGCTTCTTTGTTGGGTCTAGTAGTTGTTGGGTGGGATTTGATGTTTGTTGAGTCTTCTTAGGTCTCTGTAGTGCCTGTTGAGTGCTTGTGGGATGACAGGAAACCCGTCTTTGATTGAATTTTTGGGCGGAGTCTTTCTCATCACCTTTTCATTTTGATTGTCCTTGCACATTGCGTTGGGTGTCTTGTTGCTTGGTATCCTACTTGAGTTGTCTGTTTCTATACACAGTAGAGTTTTATATATCAAGTTGTTTTTCAATCCATTCATTTACATTTTTATTATATTGAAAATACAAAAATATTAGGCATTTTGCATTGCTTGGCATTTTGGTCTTTTGAGTCCTTGTCATTAGCTTAGTGCATATAATAAAATATTGCATTTTTACTTTAGAATTGCAGAGTTGAAATTGAGAATTGCAATTGTTTTTAGAGGCATATCATTCATTGAAAATTGAAGTTAGGACTTTGCATTATATTCATATTTACTTTTCTTGTTGAGTCATAACATCATGAGTTTCACTACCATACCTTTTTGAGTAATCACAACCACTAAAATTAACACTATAATTTAAAATTGATTAGTCACGATTTTATTTTCTAGGGTGCACAAACTAGCTTAGGATTTAGTGCCTTGAATAGGATTTTGTGAGTAAACTTCTCCAAGGCAATTAAATCAACATATGTGTTTGAGAAAGGGAGTGGAGAAATCCATTGTATAATTGGTAATATCAGGAGGCTCCACTCACACCGGAGTTAATCACGAGGTCGCGCGAGGTTGGTTGAAGGGATATCCCCCCGATACCTTCTTAGCGTCAGAGATATTTCTGGGGATCTATTCATATCTAGGGATCTTGCTAGTGCCTTTACCTCCGTGAGAGGCGGTACTTTCAAGGTTTTGGGCTTTGCTACCCTGCCCATACGATGGACCTAACTTACGACTGCTCGCATGTGCATCAATTATACATTGGTTTATTAGTTTCTTGACTTAGGTGCCACATAGGTTACTTGCAGGGGTTATTCTGCAGGTACCCTGGGTCAGATAAGGGTCGGACAACACACAGCCTTTATGGACGATTACCTCTCTAGGGGGATCTGACCGACTAGTTGTTAAGCCCACGAGGGCCCTTATAACTGATTATGTTACCTCCGTTCTTTAGCGGGGAGTCTCAGGCCCCTCTTGGGAGAGACATACCTTCTTTAGGGAGGGAGGCCACTTTCAGCCACTTTACCCCGTTTGTGTGCATATTGGTCATTTGAATTTTGGTGTGCTCTTTGATTACTAGTTGGCCTTGGGATTTATTTTTTGTCTTTAGAGTCTTAAGTCAACGTGGGGTCGGACCAGCGTCCCCGTCGGTCCCGTCACTTGTTACAGTTACCACCAGATTTCGAGTCTTTTCCCTCTAAAAGGCGTAGAGTTATTAGGCATGGTATACATACATCCACTGTTCAGACTTGTGATTCTACCAGGATGAGTACTGAACCTACTCTTCAGAACATTGGGAGCCCTTCGACTCCCACACCCACTTAGTTAATGGCACCCCTTCGACTTCTGCAACCACAATGGTTGTAGTGCCAGAGGCACCTATCATTACTATGGCTTGGCCTATAGTGAATGCTCAATCTCTTGCCTTGAACCCTTTTGGGTCTCTTGGTCACTCACCGGGCTATAATGTTCAGCCCATCCCTGTGGCCTCTAGTCTTTTTTCCTATGGTATGCCAAACTTTAATTCGCAGTTTTCGAACGCCATCTCAGCTGCTGGCCCTAATGCTAGCATTGGGCTTGGGGGCACTACACCTCCTTACACTCCATTTTTGTTTGGTGGTTCTCAAATCCCTCAAATGACTCCTAATTGGGAGGTATTCCTACTTTTAACCCCAGGTATAATCCTCTTGCTTCTGGGTGGAACAACCAACCCGACGAACAAGATTTTGCTCAATTTTCGTCCTATACCCCTACCTCCTCGGTGTCGATTCCAACCAACACATTTGGCATGACGAATCCACCTCTATCCTCTGGATTCACCCCCGAAGGAGGTCAGTTTAACGCTTTGGGCAACCTTCAACCTGGATCCAATCCGTCTGGGGGAAATTTTTATAACCGCCATCAGAACATTCCTACTAGTATGATGCCCAACCAACCTTTTATGAATCAGCCCAGAGGAGGGCCTTACAATCTCGAATAGGGCCATGGTGCTTACCAGAACCCTAGATGGGATGCAGTTCCTCAAATGCAATCTTTCCCGGGAGCTTGGGGCCATATGTCACAGCCCCTTCTCCCTTTTCTGGCCACGCTTAATCTGCCAGACTTGTCTAAGTTGATGAATGACCCTGTGAGTCATGATCCTACATGCCCCCCTGTCCCCACCAAGCTTCCTTCCGACATCTCGAAGTTCGAAGGTAAGAATGGTGAGGATCCTGGTGATCACGTTACTACCTTTTACCTATGGTGCTCCTCAAATTCCCTTAATGAAGATTTTATTCAGTTAAGATTGTTTCAATGCACCCTCATTGGAGTTGCTCTGAAATGGTATATTGAGCTACCTAGGGGGGCATATGGGACCCTTAGTCAGTTGGTGTTGGTCTTCCTTAACCACTTCCAATTGTCAGTTCATTACGATGCTGGCCTAGAACTTCTGTCGACTTAACCCCATGACACCGCCACTCATATCTCAGATCATATCCAGGAGTGGCGTAGACGGAAGAGGTTGATTAAGACCTCCATACCTCCGACCTTTCTTTTAGAATGGTTCCTTAAGTCTTTGCACCCTCCTATCGCAAAGGATGTTGCCACTGTCGGGGTTACCACTGAGGAAGAAGCGATCTTTAAAGCCCAACAACTAGATCTGATATATACTAAGTCTAGGATGTTATACCACATTTTTTTGGACGCACCGTGGTTGACTTATGACCCTAGACAAAAGCCTAGAACTCATGCCGATGGCATTGTAGGCTCCCCCAATGTAAAATACGCAGACTCGGTGACAAGCCATTTGAAAGAGTTGTATTTAAACCAGTCTGCAGGAGGGCCAACTTCGTCTGTGTCTTCCAACCCCACTCAGTCAATGGATGTACATTATGTGCAATTGTCGGCTAACCCAAATGGTAACCATCAACCAGGCGGGAAAAAGAAGAAAGGACGCAATAATCATAAGGGTGGGAAAAATGGTAATAAACCCAAGGACAATGGTAATAATGAGAGGACGAATAATAATGTTGGAGAGGGAAAATGAGAAAGACGTAAGGTGAAATTTCCCTGTAAGCTTTGTACAGACGACCACCTTACCCATTTATGCCCCAAACTTGCAGAAGTTGCGAGGCTATTATCTCTACTGCCCATCGTGCTGACGAATCCTTTTCCACATAACCAACACATGGCCTCGAGCTCCTCAAATGCCGGAAATGCGGCTAGTGGGAGTCAAAGCCCGCCATTGCAAGATAGCGATCGTTTGTGTATCAATATGGTTGATGCGAAAGTTAATGTAGCCACTCGATCTCAAGATTATAGCTCTTCACAAGCTATTCCTGGTCTAGAATCTCCTCCTCCTCCTCTGGAGACAAATTTACAGATTGAAAAACCAGAGCCACCGCCTCGTATTCCAAAGGGAGTACTCAAGCGCTCTACCCACAATCCAAATGCTAGAGTCACCCAAAACTACTCTATTATCGAGGACTTGGCTCAAAACACTTGTGTGATGTCGGATTTGGCGGTACTACAGACGTGTCCTTCACAGAGGAATGCCTTACTATTTGCGTTAGGAGATCTAGAACCTAGTGGCTCAAAAGTTAGCAAGTTTGACGTCACGAATGTGAAGCCTCGCTTGCCTTACCATGTGGCTTTCCAAATCCACATGGAGTACTCAAAGTATACCATCAAACGTGCGGTTGTTGATGAAGGCGTTGCTACATGTGTGATGTCCTTGATCTATTGGAAAGATCTCAGTTCTCCGACTCTTTCTAAGTCATTGAACATGTTGACTGCTTTTGACAGTCATTCCTTCTGCCCTCACGATATTCTTCTTGCCTTTTCAGTCCAGTTAGGTGGGAAGATGGTAGAGGTGGAGGTTGAGGTAGTTGATGTGTCTCTTGATTATAACTTGTTACTAGGACACAATTGGACCTATGCTATGGTCGTCATTGTATCGTCCATCTTCCATACTCTTTGTTTTCCTCATGAAGGGAAGATCCTGACGATCGACCAGTTATCCTTTGAGTACTCTAGTCCTAATGCATCTATTGGACCATCGATGCCTGTGATCGACAATTCTCAACCGGCAACTTAGAATATTGATATCGGAATGTATTCTTCCCTTATGGTTACTTTCGACTTTACGACACCGACTCACCACGTTTACGCCATGTCCAGTAGACCCATTTCAACAGGGAGGTCCATTCCTTTCCACACTTCCTATTTTAGTGATCTGTGGACCCTACCTTCCTCGATTGTGTCTTGTGAGGGTCAGTCACATACTGGAATTATATCACCAACCTCTGTTAGTCATGTTGGAGATGGGTCGACAACCTCTACTGGTCATGTTGAATACCAGCAACCAGCCACTGCAAGTCATGCTGGGGGCACAGGTCTAGTCATCGCTAGTCACACTACACATACATCACCAACCTCTATTAGTCATGTTGGGGATTACTCACCAACCTCTCCTAGTCATGTTGGGGATTTGCTACTAGTCTCTGCAAGTCATGCTGGGAGCATGTCACTAGCCATTGCAACTCATTCTAGGGGAATTCATACGATTGAGAAGCCTATACGTGTAAGACGTAAGCCCAAGTTCCTTTGTAGGCTTTACAAAGGAGATCACCTTACTCGTTTGTGCCTCGCTACTGTTGTGGTACAGGAAGTGTGGTCCTTTCCTGGGGGCCCTTTGGGTTCTGAGTTGTCTTTGGCTTCCCAAACTTCTTTGGTTGATACAGAAATCATGCTGATGCAGTATTCGGCTGACACCCCTCTTCCTTTAGGGGCTAATGCATCCCTTAACCTTGTTGTCTCACATCATGTTCAACCAACAGTCATGTCGATGCAATCTTCGACCGACGCCACTCTTATTTTTGGGGGTGATGTATCTCTCAACCTTGTTGTCTTGCATCCTATTCCACCAACGGTTGAAGAAGTGGTCATGCCGATGCAATCTTTGGTTGATCTCACTCTTCTCTTGACAAGCCTAAGGAAGTGACATTGTCGATGCAATCTTCGGTCAATCCCACTCTTCTTTTGGAGGGTGATGTGTCTGTAGACCCTGTCCTTAACATTTTTAGTTTTGTACCTTCTTCACTAGGGATCATTCCACTATCTAGGATTATGCTCCCTCTAGGTCCTAGGGTGGTTTCCTTTGATTTGAATGATCTTGTAGAGCCTCGACTTCCTTCTTCTACACCCTTCCAGATAAGGGGAATTATTCAATATATTGTAAACAAGGTAACCTCTGCAAGTAGTTTATCCTCCTCAGCTTTGAAAGCTTTGGGTTTTCTCAAGCTTGTGTCAGCTCTTCATAATTTGTTGACCTTTCACAGAAGTCATGCACGGGAGCCTTGGCCTCCCCCATTATATGTTGCTTAGAACAGCGTCAACAAGTCCAAGTTAAGCTCTTTTCTGACTTGTTCAAAAAGAGAAAAGATTGTCGAGTGATTTGTCCCTTTCACACTCCTTAAATTGGACTTGAAAGGTTGTGAGTCTTAGTTAAGCTCTTTTTCGAATCGTTTTCAAAAAGAGAAAAGATTGTCGAGTGAACTTGTCTCTTTCACACTCGTAATTTGGACTTGAAAGCACGTCTATTTGGCACAAGTTTATCCCTTTTTCACACCAAGTAGACTAAATGCCATGAAAAAGGACATTTTTTGGCATTAAGTTGTGATTGCATCTCATGCCCTTGCTTGTTGCATTGAGCCTATAGTCGGTTCTCGCTTTGCATTATAAATTGTTTGCCTCAACAATTTTTACATTCTCAACCAAGCAGAGCCTTGTTTATATCCTTCACAATTTGACACGTTGTACCTAGGAGGGAACATTCCCCCGAGTGTCCATCTCCCGCATGCACCTCCTTGCATTGAGCATAGGTATCTTCCACTGCTGGAACTAGTTTTGCTTACTTGCGACGCTCATTTCCTTCTCCGTATCATAGCATTCATTTGTCTATGAAAAAACAAAAAAAGACGGGCGGGAAGGGAGTATTATCTTATGTTGGTAGCAGTCTTGTCGTCTTTGAACAGAGCACAAAGTTATTGAGTCCATTCATCATCATAATTTTGGGATTAGCATGGCCTTAGGAAGTTGAGCTCGTTACAGAGTCTTCTCTATTGACTAGTTACTCTTCCAGTCCCTATAGAGAATTTCATTGATGCCTCCTGCATCTCATGGTTTTGTCATTGAGTCTATGTTGTCAGAGTCTTCCATATGTCTCATGCTCTTGTTCAAAGGAAGTCTATCAACCTGTATCGACCACTCCTCAGAACTCTTGACTTTGCATGTCGTCCATACCCTCAGTTTTTCTCAGAATCACATGATATTATAGTCCTATCACGCACCCTGGTCCTACTTTCATCATTGGTAGGTAACCTTGAACCTAGTAGTCGAAATTTCATCATTGGTCATTGATTAGGTGGTTTCCCTTGTGTTCGAAAACAAGACATCTATTCACACATTAGGATTCATGCAGTGGCTTGGATTCCATTAGCCTTATTGGTGGTTTCCTCACCTTTGTCAGCAGTTTTCCTCATTGGTTGTTATTCAGAGGGTCTTTTTCGTGTACCGCTTCCACTTGGCACACGCGAAAGACGCACAAGGTCATTGGTTCGTGAACATGTTATTTGTTCGATTTCCACCAAATCATGAAGCTCCTGCTTTGTTCCTCATGCTAACTGATGAGAGATGCCTTAATGCTCTCCTTTCAGCGGGTCTCCTTCCATCGACTTCAGCTCATCTATTCTGGAAATGGGACCTAGAGTCTTATGAGTACCTTGAAGCTTGCAGTCATTAGTGGCAGGTTCTCTCACCATCGACAGTTGGGAATACATCAATGTCTCATTATCGATGGATTCTTCAGGTGTTCGACACCGACTCTTCTATTCACACTTGTAAGAATGTACTCGGTGCCTTGATAGTTGTTGGCATAGGGGCAGACCCAGGGTTCAACGCACCAACAAAACCCTAACTACCAACCCTTTTGGTAACATCTGCGAAGCAGGCAAAGTCTCACCCGAGGTAGAAGCAGGGGGGATTACAAGACTCAAGAGTCTGTAACCAAGCTGGGACACAGATCTGTGATAGAAACACTTCGTAGAGTATCCTCTTAATACTTTAAGATGATATTCATTAACTCATTAGCTTCATTAACATCGCAGAACAAAACCCTAAGATAGATCAGCGCAGTAACAGTAAAGATTAAGTACTTCAACCACTTTGCACATAGCCATGAGTTAGATCTAGCATTCATTCATAAAGCACAAGTAAAGCACTAGGCAACATCAGATCTATCCATTATACATAATAACAAAATCACTAAGCAGGTAAATGATAAACCAACATAGCACAAAGCACATCAAAGACACAAGATATATGCGGTTCACCCCAAAGTGGGGTCATGTCCACCAACTGCTTCGTCTTCTTTATTATTCTTCAATCCTCTTCCATTCATCCGATCATGTGCACTAAGCCACAGAGCCAAGGTTCGTAGAGGATAGGAGATCTGCGCATTGAGCACCAAATCCTCCTTCCAAAAACTAGGTCAGAGCACAAATCCAACTTTCTCTATCAAGCACAAAGCCTTACATACACAATCTGTTGTACAAAGCAACCCAAACTACTTGCACTTAGCTACTATCTTATGTGTGTCCTTCTACCATACATTCTTATCTATTTATCCTTTTACATTTCCTTACAAAAAGGACTAAACATGGGTAAACCCATGGGCCGACATCCCATAACCCATTACAAAAACCCTAATGAACCCCTTGTTGGGTCCACGCAGCCCGCAAAACAAGTGAGATCCGCAATATCAGCTTCGCCATGGCGCTCCATCTTTGATCCTCACGTCAAAGTACAAAAGGTGGTCCAAACCTGACCAAGGTTTCCTCAAAACTTGGTCGAGGGCCAATAGGCCCCCAACACTCACCTGTGACTCGTCCCGAGTCACTCAGATCTGGGCAGTGTCGCTTTGAAGGCTTCAACCTTCACTCGAGTTGCCTCGACTTGCTGCTTCGCCTAAGCCTCCTGCTCAGCGACCTCCTGGATTGTCTGCACTGTAACAGGCCCTTCCAGGTATTGTTCCACTGTCGCAACCACTTGGTCCAGTTGCGAGCCTTGTCCTTCAATTTCCTCAAACACCTTGCAGGCTTCATCCTGCACAGGTTGTAGTTTATGCACGACTTCCATTAATATTCCCTAGATGGAAATAATGTGTTGTTGTACCACGCGTTATTCTTGTGATCTTTTCATTCTCTCGACTACAGTGAGTAACTTCATCTGCACCTGCACGGAGGATGCCTACTGTTGCGCCTCATGTAGTTGCGCTTCCAACTTTCTTAGCTTCGAATCTTCTGCGAGGCGTTCATAAGTCTGTGCACTTTTGTCACTCAATTGTTTTCACTCTGAGGCGAGGGCCCTTATCCTTATTATTGCGTTCTCAGTGGCTTCCTCCCTTTGATCGCGCACTTCTTGCGGGGTGCTCGGTACTGCTTGGAATTCCAACTCTTCTATCCTCGCTTGAAGTTGTTGGATGGTATCAGTGAGCTTCGCCACTTGAGCCTCGACCGACTCCTGTTCCTCCTGTCCCAAGCCTAGTATAGAGCAGAGTGCTTTATTCACCGCTTCTTTGACCGCAGGCTACTCTGCGAGCAACTAGTCCTTTTCTTTCTGCAGCTTTTCTTTGTCCACCTCGAACATCGCCTGAAATTCATCTCTCTCATTTTCATAGGCGGTTACACAATACCGTGTTACTCGTAGTTGATCTAAGACTTCCTCTTTCTCTTGTTTCAAGGCTTCTATAGCCTTCTCCCTTTCTTCTTAGACTTTCTGGAGTCGAGCCTCAGTCACATATACAAGTCTTCTTAGTTGGGCAGGCTCATCCCCCAATTCTGCAACCTGTGACGAAGAAGGTGCAGTAGGTACTGCGCGTATTGAATGAATAGCTTGTTGTATTTCCTTTAGTTCCTTCTCGACCCTTTCATATAGCTCTTCTTGCTTCGCTCGATATCTCTGCAAGATGTCCTCTAAAGCATCTTCCATGGCTTCGTAGACTAGACTGATGTCATCTTCTATGAGCATGGCCTCTATCTGGGGCTTACTAGCATGCATCTTCTTTCTTGTTGAAGGTTTCTGCGGCGAAAACTTCCTCTTCTGCAGTGTTTCAGTAGGGGGATCTTTCGATGGTGTAGCTTCACCTTCTCCTTGATTTTCTCCTTCATCCCCTCCTCCTTGTCCATATGCTTGGTATTCTCCTCCTCCTCCTCCTCCTACAGGTGAGCCAGATCCATTTTCTTCAGAGGCGACGTCCTCCTCATCGGTCTCTATATTCTGGACTTCCTCCTTTTTCTTCTTCTTCTTCGCACTGGACTGTCCAGCATGCTCGACCCGGGTGACCAAGGGGCTTCCCATGATGTTGGGGTCGGAGAGTTCTGCATCATAGACCGGTACAAGGAACTCCTTCGACCATTCCTTGGTGATCTTCTCCATGTCCTCATCAGTCAGCTTGTAATATGATTGCAACTCTTCCTTGCTCTCATCTCTGCGTGCAGTGATATATATAAAATGTCGATCTGTGCAGAACTTCGCAAAAGTTCGGTACTGGTGCAAGGTGCACGGTGTCATGCGCGGATATGCTTCAATGGAAACCTTTAATTGCTGATAATATGCATGGAACACAACGTTCGAATGCCATTGCCTCGACATGTTGTTGGTGTACCACAAGGTAGAGAACCTAGTGGCCAACGGCTCCGATGGTTCAATCTTCGGAAAGGTGGCTCCTTCAGACATTTTCCAAGTGACAAATGTGATCAACATGAGCAGTGGGATAAAGTGGAACTCGTATCCCCGATCCTGAGCTTCGTGACAATCTTTCTCAAGTTCGTTGACGAGGTAACTCACCCAATTCATTTGCATGCCCTCCACACATATTCCTGCGAGGTACACCACAAACCCAGTGACCTGTGTGGGGCGGTTCTTTCTCACGAGCTTGCCAGCTATGAGTTGGCACAGGAGGCACACTGTGCCATCCTGGGAACCATTTGTTGGCATAGGGGCAGACCCAGGATTCAACGCTTCAACAACGCACCAACAAAACTCTAACTATTGGCCCTTTCGGCAACACCTACGAAGCAAGCGAAATCTCACTCGAGGTAGAAGCAGAAGGGGGTTACAGGACTCAGGTGTCTGTAACCGAGCTGGGACATAGATCTGTGATAGCAACACTTTGCAAAGTATTCTCTTAATACTTTAAGATGATATTCATTAACTCATTAGCTTCATTAACATCGCAGAACAAAACCCTAAGATAGATCGACGTAGTAACAGTAAAGATTAATTACTTCAACCACTTAGCACATAGCCATGAGTTAGATCTAGCATTCATTCGTAAAGCACTAAGAAACATCATATCTATCCATTATACATAATAAAAAAAACACTAAGAAGATAAATGATAAACACAACATAGCACAAAGCACATCAAAGACACACGATATATGTGGTTCACCACAGAGTGGGGCTACGTCCACCAACTACTTCGTCTTCTTTATTATTCTTCAATCCTCTTATATTCATCCGCTTCTGTGCACCAAGCCACAAAGCAAAGCTTCACAGAGGACAAGAGATCTGCGCACTGAGAGGCAAATCCTCCTTCCCAAAACTAGGTCACAGCAAAAAGCCAACTTTCTCTATCAAGAACAAAGCCTTACATACACAATTTGTTGCACAAAGTAACCCAAACTACTTGCACTTAGCTACTATCTTATGTGTGTCCTTCTACCATACATTCTTATCTATTTATACTTTTACATTTCCTTACAAAAAGGCCTAAACATGGGTAAACCCATGGGCTGACATACCATAACCCATTACAAAAACCCTAATGAACCCCTTGTTGGGTCCACGCAGCCCACAAAACAAGTGAGATCCACGATCTCAGCTCCTCCATGGCGCTCCATCTTCGATCCTCGCATCGAAGTCCAAAAGGTCGTCCAAACCTGACCAAGGTTTCCTCAAAACTTGGTCGAGGGCCAACAATACCTATTTTCATTATCGGTAGGTTGTCTCGCGTTTGTTAACGGTATACCTCAATGACCGATAATCAAACGATGTCTCATTGTGTTCGACCTCAACTCCTTTATTCACATGATGTAGACTTGCACCCTTAGTGGATTGTGTAGAAGACTTGAAGACATCACTTTGTGGCCGCAAATTTCCTGAGTTGTTGCTTCTTTTTCATTGGACCATTACCTATATGACTTCAGTGATAACGGGAGATCAGATTGTACTCCATTTTATACAAATATCTTCAGATTGATTTTGAGACTGGTTCTAATGGGCCTTATTCATGACTGTGACAGTTTTTGGCATGTAACCGCATTTGTATTTGCCTATTCATGGCCACGAACAATTGTTTGGTATATTTGCACATGGATATGCAGTGTAATTCTATTGGCAACCATGTATGCAAAGTCAATGCAGAATGTAATGAGCAACTAGTCCGTCCAGTTGGTTCCCCATCACTCCACTTCTGGGTTGTTTATAATGTTTTTCGGCCATCACAGATACTCCTCTGACCTCACACATTAGGAGGCATCTGTTATAGAAAGATTTGCCTCACCCTATGCAATCTTGCACAGAAGGCCTTTTTCCATTTCCCTATGCACACTTATCATCCCTGTTTGTAAAATCCACAGCTAAAAAATACATATTTTTCCACTTGTACACATCTTGAAGACTATAAAGCATGCATATACGCAAGTTGCACCACTACAACCCGCGTACATCAGGATTTGTGCCAAAAAATGAAAATTAATGTCGGGTTTCCATGTTAAGACAGGAGATCTATGATCCTTGGCCTTCCATATATTGGAAATGTTCTGACTCGGCCCTTTAGTTCCATTTGAAGGCTATAAATGGGACAATTCCGAGCTATGGAAAAGAGGAGAAAGAATTCAACTTTGAGAGAAAAGTTACTCTAGAGAAATTATTTACTTCATATTGAGTCTGCATCCCTTTGTCCTTTAAGTCTGAACACAGTGTTCAACCCCCAAGATCTTCCCTTATTGATTGAGAACCTCATTACTTCTCTATTATGAGCTTGCCTTTTGTGGAGGATTGAAGTGGTGGAGGCCCAACTGGAAGGAACTTAGTTTCTCGGTTCTGAACCATGCCGACACAGAAGTCTGTAAAATTTTCACTTCTGCTGATCATTTATTAATAGAAATACTCCTTTCCCGTCCAATTGATATCTTGCAAATATTTGAGTTATTATCTATGGGCATATTTGTTATGTATATGAATGGATTATGCAATCTAATGTGCTAACCTTTTATATTATCACTATACGCTTGCTTTGCTTGGTTGTTGAGAACTAGTTGCAGGTATATAGCTTTGGGTCAAAGTGCTCAACGATGGACTTCATCGAACATCTGGATGAGGTAGGCCTCTTTCTTATCTCGCTTTCATATTGGTTTATATAGCATGTTTTTGGGATAGAGTTGATTTCTATAGTCGTTTTTGTCTGTTGTGGTTTACCCTAGCCATAGAGAGATTTTCCTCGTAACAGGTACTTACGGTTTTGGGATACTTTATGTAGTAGATTGCACTCTCGATCTAGTTGGGTACACATATTCTAATTAGGTTGACAATGGCACATATCACAAGTGCACTTCTGATTCTGTATTCAATTTTGGCTCAAGTCCTATTTGTTGGTCAAGTAAGAATCAATCAACCATTGCTTTCTCCACTATAGAGGCAGAGTATAAAGGTGCAATGAATGCATCAATGCAAGCAATTTGGTTGCAACATATTCTCATTGAGTTTGGTATTCATTATCATTGTCCTACAATCATGTTTCATAACAATCAGAGTAACATCTTGATCTCTAGAGATTCGATTCAGCGGTAGAGGACCAAGCACATTAAGATTCACATGCATTACATCCGAGGGTTGATTCATGATCAACCCATTGATATGCAATATTGTCTATCCATGGAACATATTGCAAACATATTTACCAAATCATTCACTGAGCATAAGTTCACAGAGTTACAAGCTCACTTGGGAGGAAACGAGACATCTACTTTAGAGCATGTTGCTTAGTCTACTATGCACTATCCTCTCTTTTTTTTTGTGTGGGGGGGTTCTTCACATTAGGTTTTCCCTCTTTCGTCACTTTTTGGGGATATTTTTTTGTACTTAGATAGCTAACATGGCTTCATATTGTCGGAACTTAATTTTTTCATGCATCATACTCACCTAAGTTAGGCTTGGGGGGAGGGGGGGGGGTGTTGGTGTATATGCATAATTTTTTGTCATCTAGAGAGAACTTGAGATTCATCCCTTAATTATAGGGATTTGTTGGGTGTAGTGTCTTGATGTTTGGTAGCTGCGGGAGGAAATTTCCCTCCTATATGTACTTTCTTAGATGCGAAAAAGATTTTGGAAGCAAGAGATCCATTGGATAGATGTTGAAATACCCAAGAAGAGAAGTCAGCCTAGAAGAATAAAGAATAATGAAAAGACACCTTCCCAGAAGAAAAGTCAGCCCAGCTAGAAGGATAGGAAGACTATAAATAAGGAGACGCCTTAGCTCATTTTTTCACTCACTCACACTCTCTCAGCTACACAGAAGCAAGGCACAAGTTTGGAGAAGGTGATGCAGTTGTTGTAGTAACAAAGTTTCTTCTTGTTCAATCTTTCTGGTATCTCTCTCTTGTGCACTACTCTTGGTAGTGGTGCACTATCTTGGCATTGTTCTACTGCTACAACTTTGGTGGTATTTATGGTTGAGCTAGCCTTTGAGCTACAGTTTGTATGTTTGGACTTGCTTTGTGAACATAATCTATCCAAGAAAAGTTGTTGGGTTTTTCCCCCATTTGGTGTTTTCTGAGGATAAATTTGTTGTGTTCTTTTTGTCTCTTGTTTATGTTGATACTGCTCAATACATTATATATATATGGTAATGGTAATGAATTAAAAGAACACTAGTAACTCTAATGCTCTGTAAATAAGAAAATCTAACATGGTATCAGAGTTGGTTACCTTCAGAACAGTTTGACCACTGGCAGGAAGATCGCTACAGCAGCACCTTGCAGCTGCAATACTTTGTCAAACTCGTTGAGCACTATCCCAAGGTCGTTGGGGATAATGCCTTCACAAATCAACGCGCCCTAACCTAGTGAACCCCCTGAAACCCTTAGCATGCAGTTTGGTGAAGTTTGAAAAATCAAGATTTTTCAGTGCTAGGGTTTCTACCAACAAAAAATGTCAACCATCATGAGAGTTGAAGATAGATTGGATGGAGTAGATAACTTCAGATCCTATAAGCACAGAGTTCTCCTCATTCTAGAAGAGAATTATTTATTGGATCATATCAGGCAAATGCTTCTGGAACCAGAAGAAGAAGTCGCCAAAGCAAAGTTCAAGAAGAATGAAGTCAAGGCCAAGAGGATCTTGACAGACTCGACAAAGGATCATATGATACCTAATGTATCAAAACTCATGACACCGAAGGAAATGTTTGATGCCCTAACCAAACTTTATGAAAGTAAGAATACCAGTCGAAAGCTTACTCTAAGGTATCAACTCATAAACGTGACAATGAACAAGACATAAACAATAGACAACTATTTCATGAGGATCTCACAGATCAAGGACCAGTTAGTAGCCATTGGAGATCCAATAGAAGACGTTGAACTCATGACTACTACACTCAATGGATTTCCCTCCTCTGGGATCCATTTGTTCAAGGGATTTGCGTCGGAAGCAAATTTCCCAAGTTCAACAAGCTATGGGCAGACTGCACCCAACAGGAATCCAAGTTGATATCCAAATCACAGAAGACTAATGATGATGAAAATCAAGCACTTACTGCCCAAGTGAAGAAGATAGAGGAAAGGGAAGAAGGCAGCCCGAAGAATTCTAAGAAACCATGCCACATGAATGATGCGTCAAATATCAGATGCTACAACTGTAAGGAGATGAGACATTATGATGCACAGTGTCCTCTTAAACATGAGAAGAGAAAGAAGAATCACCATGCACATGCAGCAGATGTTGAAGAGAATAATTCAAAGGATGAAGAGTATGTCCTTTAGCTAGTAGTGCTTCCAAGCACATGACTGGGGAAACTATATAAGACAACTCAAGTGGGACAACAACAACTAAACTCTAGGTTTGCATATCAGGTTTGATATTTCTGCATTGCTACAGTTTAAGTAAGTGTTGTTACTAGAATAGTAGTCTTTTCTATTAATGTTATCACTATTGTTATTTTATTAAATACTTGATTATTGGTACGACTACCATTAGGTGAATACTCTGATTAACAATACACTTGTTTACAAGATAAATTGATCCCCTCTAGAAGTTATTCTTAGTTGTTGACTTTGTTCCAGGCAAGTTATCTTGTAAATTCCATGAAGGTTACCATGGAGATATTGTTGTTCCTATTTCTTGTTCTGGGCAAGTCACAGGTAATAACTCTGAGAGGGAGCTATAATGACGGTTGCAGAAGGCAACAATCTAAATGGTTTCCAGCCAAGACATGGAGCAGAAGGCTCCGAAGATGACCATACATATCCCTCTAGTTCAGTTGATCACTCTTTAGATCATCGAGAAGATTCGGTAGAGCCAGAAGGGCCTACCTATAATCGTTGCAGTGACCATGTCCAAATATATGGCATTGATGAGCCATACCATGAGGAGGCAACCAGTCAGAAGGACTGGGATATGATTTTTTTTCTTGGTTTCAAGACTAGAAGGGAAGTTAGTGGTGACTTCCAAGTTGATATACAAGATCAATCATGCTACAGATAGCAGCATAGATATGTACAAATCTTGATTTGTGGCTTGAGGATTCTCCCAAAAAGAGGGAGAAGATTATGACGAGACACTTGCTCCAGTAGCCAGAAGAAGTGTACATAGAGCAGCCATAAAATACATGAGAAGGAGTCTCATGTCTGCATATTTAAGAAGGCTTTGTACGGGCTTAAACAGGTACCCAGGGCATGATATTTGAAAAGCACCCCCTGCCTCAACAGGTTCTGTGCGACCTCCTAGTCTTAGGATCATTCCTTATCTTCCCCTTAAGTTGAATTGACTCTTTGATTTCCCACAGAAATCTCTAACACACACTGGTGTGCATCCACAAGTCCTTATGAGTTACGCATGTGAAAACAAGCACTAAGCACCAACTCTCTCCCTCGTGATTGTTGATATGACCACAGCCTTCACTCGAAAGGGTACTTCAGGTTTCGTGAATTCATGATCCCAGATGCGAGTCCTCCTATCTCTTTAAACTCTGAAACCCTGAAAAGGCTAACAGGTCTCTAACTCCTCTCTTTAACTCTTCCTGATGTGACCTCCAACTATGAACTGGGGCCCAAACACTTCGATACCCCGAGATTTCGCTTATAGGCATTTTGCAATGCAGTAACTCCTTTCATCGGCTTCTGAAACCATGACAACCCCTTACCACAGATCAACGACTCTGAGCTCCCTTGCGATCTGACAGTTCTGGTTCTATCGGGACTTCGTGAATCAGGAGTTCACGACTCTCGACTCTGAGTCACAACCTTCTCCACTTCCCAAATTCTGAAACACGAAATTCATGCGCGAGATCAATGATCCTCGTTGATCCGAATCCAACGGCCACTATCCCTCTTGAGCTTCTAACTCCTACCAACTCTCAGTCTATCTCCCTTGCTGGTTAACTAGATCCAATGGCCCACAGTAGATAGACACTTTCCCTAGAAGTGTTTCCACTGACCTTTCCGTTTTCAAAACTCCTTCACCAAAACACTCTGGCGTCAACCCTTCTGAACCTTCCCTCTTACAGGTGACCTCGACCTTCGTCTCCCTTTGAACACTTCAACAATTCTATCCCTTCTGAGCTTGATTCTCCCGGAAATCCCAGACTTTAAGGAATCCCTGTGCGCATACCTTACAGCATTTGCAAATAACCTCTAGTTATTTGACCCTTCGACTCTATGCACTCCTTGCAACAACAATCTTTCAATCTCCCCCCCTAGATTGATAAAGACTAAGACTTTAACCCGCCTGCGCACACCTTGCATAGCTCTATGATATCCTGCACTTCTGTTGGTACGAGAACAACGATATCCTTCCTGAGTTTCCTAAGATAAAACTCAGAACTCCGTCAACGCACACCTTGCGGACGTTCACTGCACTCCTTGTAGGAATTCTCAGGAAGAGAAACAATTGAAACTCATTCTTCCCTTCTCTCAGACTTCATACCTTTAACACGAAATCATACACACAAAGCAGCATTGAAACAAATGCATAAATAGAGAATGTAAGAAACTGTATACATACCCTTCAACAGATGCAAACAGTAAGCATAATAACACCATGAACATGAGTCAAATCTTTATTATATTAACTCAAGTATTCCTGTACATGGGTTCTCCTCTGTGTTCTTACTCTCTACAACTCTACAACTTACTCAACTCATACAATGATACAAGCGAGGGTGTTTTTCTATCTGTTGTCCCTCCTACACTACAAGCTATCTAATCGGATTAAAAGCTACAACAACTTTTCATAAATTACAATAAATGCCTCTTTATCTGGCAGATGCGAGCAATGCTCAACATCTATTTACAATCTCCAAAACATAAATGTAAATACATCTCCTACTATTACACTAATGTCTCTTCATTTAAATTTAAAACATTTTCAAAATGTGTGTTGGTGCATATCCAGATGTCTTATGCCTTTGCACTTTCTTTGTTGGCTGCTTACGATGCTCCTGCATCATACTCCTCTGGCTAGAAAATTCATGAACTCCTGTTCATGAGCTCTGGCAGTGTATGTCCATGTCTTTGGATATCTGCTTCGCTCTCCCAACTAGCATCTTCAATCGGATGTCTTTTCCATTTGACCAAATATTCAAAGTATGTTTTTTGTTCGGGTCTTCTTCCTGACTCTCTCGTCAATTATCTTTTCCATTTGTGGCCTTTCAGCTATAGGCATTTGTTTAACCCATTGAACTTCCTTCTGATCCTCGGATCTCCCTGTTCTTGTTTCATCAGCTCTATAAGGGTACAGGTCGGCTATGTTGAAGATGGGCGATATTCCTACCCCATCTGGTAATTCAATCTCATAAGCGTTTGCTTCAAACTTTCTTATGATCTTACATGGTCCAATTTTCTTCATCTTCAGTTTATTGTACATTCCTCTTAGGAACCTTTCTTTTCTAAGATGCGCTAAAACCAAATCGCCTACTTCAAACTGAAGTTCTCTTCTGTGTTGACCTAATCTGCGCTTATATTCCTAGTTGGAATTTTGCAATCGCTCCTTAATCTTGTTGTGGAGTTCTTGCATTTCCACTACAAAATCATCTGCGCTAGCACTTCTGAACTCGCTCTGCTCTAAGTCTCTCAACTCGGATACTCCTCTCGGTTGAATTCCATACATGATCTAGAATGGGCTTTGTCTTGTGCTATGATTTGGTGAATCATTATATGCAAATTCCGTTTGTGGCAGAATCTGATCCCACTGACTGTGATGTTCAGTCACCAAACTCCTTAATAAATCTCCCAAGCTTCGGTTTACTACCTCACTCTGCCCATCCGTCTGAGGATGATATGCTGAGCTAAAAGATAAATTAGTCCCCAGCTTTTTCCATAGGGTCCTCCAAAAATGACCAACAAATTTGGTATCCCTGTCTGATACAATACTCTTGGGTAAGCCGTGAAGTCTAACAACTTCCTTGAAAATCTAACAACTTCCTTGAAAAATAGATTTGCAATGTGAGTTGCATCACTGGTTTTCTAACATGGAATGAAATGTGCCATTTTAGAAAATCTATCGACTACCACAAAGATTGAATCACACCCTCTTTGCGTCCTTGGCAGTCCTAACACAAAATCCATACTTACCACATCCCATGGCCTCTCTAGTACTGGCAGTGGTTGATACAACCCCGTATTCTGTCTTTTCCCTTTCACATGCTGGCAAATCCTGCATCTGTTCACGAATCTCTTGACATTTGTTCTCATCCCTGGCCAATAGTGTGACCCATTCAATTGTGCGAATATCTTGTCATGGCCTAAATGTCCAGCCAATCCTCCACTATGTTTTTCCTTCAAGAGGTTCTCTCTCATAGAGCATTTCGATATACACAATTGGTTTCCCCTGAACAATAGTCCATCCTGGATCAAGTATTCAGTCCATTGGCTTATGTCTCCGAGAACTAGATTATCACATGCTTCATAAGCATTTTTAAAATCTGAATCATCCCTGTACATATCCTTGAGGTTATCGAAACCTAAGGTCTTCACTCTGAACTCCTACAAAATCAAACACTTCCTGCTCAAAGCATCAACAACTTTGTTAGCAGTTCCAGAAATGTGCTTTATAACAAAAGTCAAATTCTGCATGTATTCAACCCATTTTGCATGCTTCTGGTTCAATTTTTCCTGTCGAGATATGAATTGTAAAGCATGGTTATCGCTATACAAGACAAACTCTTTCGGAACCAAGTAATGTCTCCATTTTTTCAACGCCTGTATCACTGCATAAAATTCCTTGTCATACATTGAATATTTCAGCTTAGCCTCATTTAGTTTTTCACTGAAGTATGAAATCGGCTTGTTGTCTTGACTTAAGACTGCTCCAATCGCGAACCCACTTGCGTCACACTTAACTTGAAATGTTTTGCTGAAATCTGGCAGAACCAGAACTGTCTGTCCAGTTATCTTCTCTTTCAGCGGCTTGAAACTCTTATCTGCTTCCTCTGTCCAATGAAAAGATTTGTGTCTTTTCTTGGCTGTGTCCGTCATCGGTGCACATATTCCACTGAAATTTCTGATGAATTTCCTGTAAAAACTAGCCAATCCATGGAAGCTTCAAACTTTAAAGATACTCTTTGGCGATGGCCAATCTTTGATCGCTCTTACCTTCTCCGGATCCATCATCAATTCATTCAAAGAGATTACAAAACCCAAATAAATGAGTTATGTCTTCATGAAAGACGACTTCTTCAAATTGATCAACAACTTCTCTTGATGTAATCTCCTCATCACTGCAGCTAAATGCTCTAGATGTTCCCCTTCAGTCTTACTGAAGATCAATATATCATCAAGATATACAATTACAAACTTTCCTATGAAATATTTCAAGACTTTGTTCATCAACCTCATAAAAGTACTGAGCATATTTGTCAAACCAAACGGCACAACAAGCCATTCATACAGTCCTTCATTCGTCTTGAATGTTGTCTTCCATTCATCACCTTCCCTCATTCTAATTTGATGATATCCACTTTTCAAATCAATCTTTGAAAAAAACTTTGCTCCACTCAAGCAATCCATAAAGTCATCCATCCTAGGTAAAGGAAATCTATACCTGATGGTGATTTTGTTTATGGTTCTCGAGTCTGTACACATTCTCCAGCCACCATCTTTCTTTGGACTTAGCACTGTAGGTACAGTACATGGACTCAAGCTTTCTCTAACCAATCCTTTGTCCACCAAATCCTGGACCTATCTTTTGACTTCTTCATTTTCCTGTGGCGTCAATCTGTACACGGCCTTGTTTGGTAAACTTGCTCTAGGTATAAGATCAATGTGATGACTTATGCTCCTGATGGGTGGCAATGAACAAGGTAGTTCGTCCACCACTATATCAACAAATTCCTCTAGCAGTTCCTGAATTTCCTCAGGTAAATCATTTATCTTAGTGCTGGTCAAGATGACTCTAGGTTTTCTTACCACAACAAACTACGTGTCTTCTTCTTTCTTGACTTCCTCAAGAAGCTCCTTCCCGCTCATGAGAAGTATAGTATTGTTCACCTCTGGTTTTGCCTCCTTATCTTTAATTGGCAGCAACATATGCATTCTATTGTTTTTCTCCAAGATATATGTGTTCTTTCTTCCACCATGAACCACATTCCTGTCATATTGCCACGGTCTCCCCAACAAAAGATGACAAACATCCATGGGAATAACATCACACAAAATTTCATCCTTATATCCCCCTATTTTAAATTCAACTAAACATTGTTTAGTGACAATTACCTGATGTCCTTTTTGTAACCACGAGACTTTGTATGGGCTCGGATGTGCAACAGTCTCCAATTCCATCTTCTCCACCATTTCTGTGGATACTAGGTTATCTGTGCTTCCACTGTCTACTATTACCTTGCATACCCTGTCCTTGGTTTTGCAAGCAGTTCTGAACAAACTGTTCCTCTAGACTGGATTATATGCCTCCTTCTCTAGCTTCAAGAGAATTTTCCTCATCATTAATGACCTTCTGCCTTTTGTGCCAACATTTCGCTTCTACGCTTCTGAAATGTGAGCTTCACCTCCATCTCTTTTTCTGTCAAGACATTCGAAAGATTTATGTCTGATCTTTTAATAGGCAAAACATTTTATCTCACCTCCTCTGCCTCTTCCTCTTCCTCTTGCTCACGGAAAAGTATTTCTATCGGCATACTGTCCTCCCTGTGAACTTCCTCCTCTTTCAGGGTGAGTATGAGGTTTCTTTTCTTCTTCCTTCAGCTTCTGAGTCCTGTCCTGGGCAATTGCTTTGCCTCTGCTCTGACTTCGACCTTGGCCTCTTTGACCTTGCTTTCGGGCCAATTTCTCTTCAGCCTCCAGGGCCATTTGATAAGCATCTTCGACATTCCTGATTGTCATCATGCTCATCTCATCCTAAATGTCATATCTCAGACCATTCATATATCTGGCGACCTTTTCATCATCACTCTCATGGTGACCAACTCTAATGTTTATCCTGTAGAACTCTTCAGTATATTCATTCACTGTCATCCCTTTTTGTCTCAAATTATGCATTCTCTGAAACAAATTGATTTGGTAATCTCTAGGTATAAACTTGGCTTTCATTTTTGCAACCATTCTATCCCAGCTTTTGATTCTTTGCTTGCCTTTGCAACACCTGTCAGCCTGCAATTCATCCCACCACAGTGTTGCATGCCATTTAAGTCTAGTGACAACATGTTTAACTTTCTTATCCTCCTTGACATCCTCATGGTCGAAGTATTTATCCAGAGCTCTAAACCAATCTAGCAACTCTTCAACGTCTAAGTTGCCTTCATACATCGGAATGTCTAGCTTTGCTCTGGCTCCGATTGTTGCAACAGCTTAGAATAGACGTTCTTCTGCAGCGTCTTCGGCTGCGACTTCTTCCTCAGCTCTAGCCTCATTTTCGCTGACATCTCCAACATCGATTGTCTATCTCTGTGTTGTTTCCATATCATTTAATCGAGCACAGAGTTATATCATCTCCCTTTCCATGACTGGATCGGGCATAGTTCTTTCTCTCCTTCTTGGCGGGATTGTTTCAATCTGTTCCCCGCAGAAAACAAAAAAGAAAATTGTAGGCTATGCTCTAATACCACTCTGACGCAACACCCCCTACCTCAGCAGGTTCTGCGTGACCTCCCGGTCTTAGGATCATTCCTTATCTTCCCCTTGAGTTGAATTGAATCTTTGATTTCCTGCATAAATCTCCAACACACACTAGTGTGCATCCACAGGTACTTATGAGTTACGCTTGTGCAAACAAGCACTAAATGCCAACTCTCTCCCTTGTGATCGCTGATATAGCCACAACCTTCACCCGAAAGGGTACTTCGGGTTTCGTGACTTTGCGATCCCAGATGTGAGTCCTCCTGTCTCTTCAAACCCCGAAACCCCGAAAAGGCTAACAGGTCTCTAACTCCTCCCTTTGACTCTTCCTGATGTGACCTCCAACTATGAACTGGGGCCCAAACACTTCGGTACCCCAGGATTTCGCTTATCGATATTTTGCGATGCAGTAATTCCTTTCATCGACTTCTGAAACCACAACAACCCCTTACCACAGATCAATGACTCTGAGCTCCCCTGCGATCTAACGGTTCTTGTTCTATCGGGACTTCGCGAATCGGGAGTTCACGACTCTCGACTCCGAATCACAGCCTTCTCCACTTCCCAAATTCCAAAACACAAAATTTGTGCACGAGATGAATGATCCTTGTTGATCCGGATCCAACGACCAATATCCCTCTTGAGCTTCTAACTCCTAACAACTCTTGGCCTATCTCCCTTGTTGGTTAACTAGATTGAACGGTCCACAGTAGATCGACACTTCCCCTGGAAGCGTTTCCACCGCCCTTTCCATTTTCAAAACTCCTTCATCAAAACACTCTGGCGTCAACCCTTCTGAACCTTCCCTCTTACAGTTGACCTCGACCTTCATCTCTCTTTGAACACTTCAACAGTTCTATCCCTTCTGAGCTTGATTCTCCTGGAAATCCCGAACTTTAAGGAATCCCTGCGCGCATACCTTGCGGCATTTGCAAATAACCTCTAGTTATTTGGCCCTTCGACTCTGTGCACTCCTTGCAACAACAGTCTTTCAATCTCCCCCCTAGATTGATAAATTCTAAGACTTTAACCCGTGTGCGCACACCTTGCACGGCTCTGTGCTATCTTGCACTTCTGCTAGTATAAGAATAACGATATCCTTCCTGAGTTTCCTGAGATAAAACTCAGAACTCTGTCAATGCACACCTTGCGGACATCTACTGCACTCCTTGCAGGAATTCTCAGGAAGAGAAACAATTGAAACTCATTCTTCCCTTCTCTCAGACTTCATACCTTTAACATGAAATCATACACACAAAGCAGCATTGAAACAAATGCATAAACAGATAATGTAAGCAACTGTATACATACCCTTCAACAAATGCAAATAGTAAGCACAATAACACCATGAACGTGAGTCAAAGCTTTATTATATTAACTCAAGTATTCCTATACATGGGTTCTCCTTTGTGTTCTTACTCTCTACACCTCTACAACTTACTCAACTCATACAATGATACAAGCGAGGGTGTATTTCTGTCTGTTTTCCCTCCTACACTACAAGCTATCTAATCGAATTAAAATCTACAACAACTTTTCATAAATTATAATAAATGCCTCTTTATCGGGCAGATGCGAGCAACGCTCAAGATCTGTTTACAATATCCAAAACATAAATGTAAATACATCTCCTACTATTACATTAATGTCTCTTCATTTAAATTTAAAACATTTTCAAAATGTGCGCTGGTGCATGTCCAACTATCTTCTGCCTTTTCGCTTGCTTTGTTGGCTTCTTACGATGCTCCTGCATCAATATTCCAGATCATATAATTATTTGATGAGCTTGGGGATGGTTTCCCATTGATCCTATATGTGGATGACCTATTTTTTACAAGAGATGAGAAACTCATAGTTGGGTGCAAGAGGGAGCTCGCTTTAGAGTTCAAAATGAAGGATTTAGGTCTGATGCATTACTTCTTGGGATTGGAGGTGTGGCACAGATCAGATGAGATTTTCCTTAGCCAAGGAAAATATATTGTTGAGATCCTGCAAATATTTGAGATGATGGACTGCAAGTCCATGGCCACACCCATGACGATAAGTCTGAAGCTACCGAGTGATTCATCTTCATATTTGGTGGATCCCATGATGTATAGACAATTTATTGGATCCTTGATGTACTTGGTTAACACCAGGTCAGGCATATGTCTTGCAATGAATTCCTTGAATTTGTATATGATTGAACCTAGACATGTACATTGGTTGATAACAAAACATATGTTGAGATACCTACGTGGTACGATTGGATATGGATTGAGATATGCCACAGATGGAGATGTGAAGCTGCAAGGATATACAGACTCTGACTGGGCAGGGAGTGCAGTGGATCGGAAAAGTACCTCTGGATGTTACTTCAGTTTGGGATGGTTGAGCAGGAAACAAACGTTAGTGGCACTCAGTACAACATAAGTAGAGTATATAGCAGCCATTATTGCAAGCCGTGAAGTAGTGTGGATTCAAAAGTTTTTTGTAGGACTTCATCCAAGACATGATGCATAAGAGAGCAATGAAGCTCCAGTACACATCCACAGATGATAAGATTGCGGACATGCTCACCAAGACTTTGTCCAAGGCGATAGACAGATGAGTAGCATCGGGCATACATTCTCTCATATTGGTCATGCTAATTTGACAAAGGGAGAATGATACATTCACTCACAGAGTTAGCCATGCTGACTTGGCTAGTGGTGAATGGCCCAGGGGCAGTCTTTCTCCTATTAGTCATGCAAGTTTGACAAGCAGTGAAAAAGACTCGAGGTGCTCCAGAGACAAGCTTAGCATGATGCATAATTCCCACCCTCGTTGAGAGGGAGGTGTGTTGTTTCTTCTCATGTCGGCTAACCCCTCTAGCCAAGGGTTCCCTAGATCATTCATGCGACTAAGGGGGTAATGCACTACCAGACCTGATGAGAGAATAAACATCACACACATAGTCGTGAGGACTATGAGAGTAGCTTCCTGCTACTGGATGAGACTATAGTTATGGTTGATGGCATTGTATTAGTTGTGTGCTACAAGCTCATTCCTGCATAGTTATATAGACATCAACTATGATTATGGTTGATTGCATTGTAGTAGTTGTGTGATGCTAGTTGATTGCTACATAGTCATACAAATGACTATGGCTGATGGCATTGTAGTAGCTGCGTGCTACTAGCTAATTGTTGCATAGTCATGGAGGTGACAGACTATGATTATGGCTGATGGCATGGTAGTAGCTTTGTGCTACTAGTTGATTGTTGCATAATCATAGAGACTGTGGTACTGTGCGGTGATAGCTTGTGTAGTTATCCGTTGATTACATGAGAGAGACATTGTGACTCTGGATAGTATATGTGTTCTACTTGGAGTGGTTATGTACCACTTGATAGTAGTTGTGTACTACTGTGGATCGACACAATCATGTTCTATTGGATGGCATTGTAGAAGTTGTGCGCTACTAAGCTGATTGCCATGGAGACTACTAGTTCACATTGGGAGTAGCTCCGTACTACTTGATTGCATAGTCTGTGACAGATGATTCGACCTACCGATGGCATTGTAGTAGCTATGTGTTACTAGTTGATTGCAGAGTAGTCAGTGGACTACTAGATGAAGACATCGTGAAAGATACCTCCCTAGCTAAGAGTGAGTGTTGATGTTTGGTAGCTATGGGAGGAACTTTCCCTCCTAGATGACCTTTCTTAGATGCAGAGAAGATTCCAGAAGCAAGAGATCCATTGGACATATGTTGAAATACTCCATAAGAGAAGTCAGCCTAGAAGAATAAAGAATAATGAAAAGACACCTTCCCAGAAGAAAAGTTGGCCCAGCTAGAAGGATAGGAAGACTATAAGTAAGGAGGTGCCTTAGCTCATTTGTTCACTCACTCACACTCTCTCAGCTACATAGAAGCAAGACGCAAGTTTGGAGGAGGTGACATAGTTGCTGCAGTAACAAAGTTTCTTCTTGTTCAATCTTTCTAGTATCTCTCTCTTGTGTGCTACTCTTGGTAGTGGTGCACTATCTTGGCATTATGTTGTTGCAACTGTGGTGGTATTTCTGGTTGAGTTATCCTTTGAGCCAAGGTTTATCTGTTTGGACTCGCTTTGTGAACGAAATCTATCTAAGAAAGGTTGTTGGTTTTTTCCCCCATTTGGGGTTTTCCAAGGATAAATTTGTTGTGTTCTTTTTGTCTCTTGTTTATGCTACTACTGCTCAATACATGATATATATATATATATATATATATATATATATATATATATGCTAATGGTAATGAAGTAAAAGAACACTAGTAACTCTAATGCTTTGTAAATAAGGAAAATCTAACATAGTGTTGTCATTTTCACTCCACGCTTTTGTGCGTATTGACCTTCTTAACACTGGGGAGTTTTAGACCCAGGCTTCATCCAAAGCGTGTCCTACAAAAACCCCTGAGCATTGGCATATCAATCCTCGACCAAGGCCAAGGAAGGTCTCACCCGAGATGTAGAGAGGATCACAAAGACCATAATGTCTTGTGTCGGGGATGGAGGATTAAACACATGAAACACTAATGCTATCGACATCCCTGGAACTCATGTCTGATGGACTATTTTTAGGACTAAGAATTAAAACAATACTCACACATATTCAACTCATTCATAATAGACACATAATATATCACAACTGCCATATCTTTATTATTGGGAACATTCCATCACACAGAGATATACAGTGCACTGAATAACTGCTTAGGCCAACTATAGACTTCATATCATTACTATATAAAATAACGGGAATACAACATATTG
>ML782510.1:0-27740 GCA_009831015.1 Picea engelmannii
TCGAAAATGAGGGCCAAATGTTCCTCTATGAGCCTGCACAATCTGGGAGAGGTGTGGTTGTCCAGGGCCTATTGCATTGGTGCTCTGGGTGAGTCGTTTCCTTCTCTCTCATGACAAAATTCACCCCAATTGATTTCTGGGTCTACCGCGTTGGGGTCGGTGGAATTTTTGTAGCAGTCCAGTAGCAGAGGATGAATCTCCTCCTCTACCGGACAACCTGTCATGACCATCTCCTCGGTGCTTTCTTGTGTCGTTCGTTCACTGCCAGCATCCTACTAAGATGAGGAATCTCCGCCTAATGAGGAGGAATCTCCTCCTCCACTATGCAACCTCCATAATTGGGCTCTAGGATTGGCGAATGAGGCTCTGTTTGGACTTCCATGTCTTAGTTCTGATCAGAATGGGGAGAATGGGATGGGTTGCTTCTTGGAAAGGGATGGAGAGCCACAGGTCCAGTGCATCAGTGCCTTTCTACTTTGTTGTAGTAGGTCGACTCGCGCTTAGGCTTGTCTCTCTCGCGGGGCATAATGAAACCAAGTTTGGGGGGAGAAGAGTGCACAGTGGAGAGGCTGAAAATGCTTGGGAGGGATAAAATGAAAAAACACAGAGGCCTAGGAGAGCCAAAGATTGATATCCAAGAGAGGATGAGAGACTGAGGACGAAAAAGAGAGATACGGGCAACAACGGGGAAATCCCTGCGTGATGATGAGTGAGGTGATGGAAATGGAGGCCAAGAATGCTGAAGTGATGTGGGTAGGGGGCATCATACCAGTTCCCATAAACTAGATTTGAAACACCATTAAATATGTTGGACCGTCTCGACGCTCTATGCTCTGCTCAGCATAAATGCAAGGCATGCCAATTGAATTGGAGAGGGTGCTGGCATCGAGGGGCTTTAATTGCCCCTGCTGCCAGCACACCATGTGACATGCAGTCACCAGGTGGCACCCCATCCAAGGGTTTTTAGAAAGTCAAAGGGTGGAAGTGGGAACCCACCCCCAACCATCACAATATTCATGCTCTGACCCGAGAGCCATAGTTCATCTTCTAGATTTGTGTGCTTGTCTGAATAGAGAATCTACGTAGACTAAGACGTACAACCTATAGAACAGATCTTGTTTAAGTAAGGTCGTAGTGAGAATAATTTTTACAATGAAGTTACTTTATAAATTAAAGTTGCATGCAAAAAGTAACTTAAAAAAATATTGAAATTACGTTATAGTGATTAACTTTTGTAATTTAAGTGAAATACACTTTACAATAAAGTTAAATGAGATAACTTAAGGTTACATTAAATTTTCAAAAAGTAGTTATGGATAATTTTTTTAACTCTTTGCCTTGAAGTGAGTGTTTACCCTAAAAACCCTTTTTTGCTAAAAAAAACTTCAACACTACCCCACATAAAAAAGTAAATTTTTTGAAAAAAATATTTTATGAAAATTTACAATAATAGGGTTAGATTTAGGTTAGCTTGCACTGAAAATACAAGTTTTCTCTCTATTTCTTATTTGTTGAGCTCACATAAAGTGCAAAAAAAAACTTCCGGCTATGTTTTTTAGTTGGTGAGATTGCATAGAGCACATGACAAACCAAAAAGAGTAGCAAACAAAATAATTTAAAATGGCATAATCAAACTTTATACCTATGAATCTAACGAAAAATGTCGTATCTTGGTTAAAAAAAAAACATTTTCAAGTGAAATGAAAAGTGTTTTCAATTGAAAGCAATGCTCAAGACTCAGTCCAAAGATGTATAGAAATAACAAAACCAAGAAATGTTTTGCTACATGCAATGACACAAGTTTAGAATCTTGAGCTTCAATACCATGTTCTACAAAACATGGTATTTTCACACAAAGAAGAACAAATTAAACAACCACTCACACAACCATATCAAATATAAGGACACCACTATATTACGTGGTTAAAACCCTCAAAAACAAAAATAGTGCACTACCCAAAAGAAATACGACCACTTGAGACAATTTATTAATACAAAAGAAAAATATGATAACCAAATTACATAACTGCAAATGCATAATAAAAAAACACATTTTTACCTAAAAATACATTAAACTAAATTAATTTTAACTAACCAATTAATAACGACTTTCTATTATCAATATAAATGAAAGAAAAATAATAAAGAATAAAATTTATCTCTTAGCTATTATAATTGAAGAAAATTATACATAATCTATATGACTATGTTATAGAATTGAAACTACAATACAATTACAAGCATACTAAGTTTATTATGTAACTTGTTTGCTTTTTTCAAAACACTTGCAAGGGGAGAGGAATTAAATTCCAAACGTGAGTTAGGTTCATCTTTACATGACACGGGAACTTTGAAACACTACCTCAAAATGTATATCTTTGTATTTCCCTTCTTTACTATAAAGACAAACAAATAATAAATTCAGATAGATCAGTGACTTATTGTCTATTTAAAAAAATACATACTGCTCTTAGTAGTTATAAATTTGAATAAAAAAAATACATAATGTTTTTAGTAGTTACATATTTGAATCGACCTTGTATGATGAGAAAGAAAGGATGGATAGGAACACTACTCAAAAAAAAATTACACAATCACACATTATATAACCATGGAGATTCAATTCTAACTTGATAAATAATAATAATAATAATAATCTATTTTTAAGATCACGTTTAAGCGAGCACACCAAATTGGTGTATGAGACCCCTTGTTTGTGGGACAAGGGACCCCCCTCCGCCCAACAATTTGACTGGTAAAGTCTACGAAGGTATACATACCCTACCCCCTTCTGGATTTGAACCTGTGACCTCTTAAGAGGAAACACATGTTCTTAACCATTAGGCCCACTAAAAAAAATAGACCGGTAAAAGGGAGGCTAGACCAAATAAATATTTCATAGAAAGTTGACAAGAGATTCCATTAGTAAAGATTAGCAATTCAATGAATTTATTAAATCTTTTTAGGAGGCACTAATAACTATAGATAGAACTTATCCGATTTTTACAGTTAGATGGTTGGTCATTCATGGATTAGCTGTTCCTACAGTTTTTTTGTGAGGATCAATATCGGCAATGTAGTTCATCCAATGATAAACTCTATATTAAAGAAAGAAGAAGTATGTAGACAACCAAAATGTTACATTGAATCGTACCAGTCCCTACTTGAGATTGTTACTAATTTTTGTACTTGTTATTCCATTCTCTAATTATTTGTTCAATTAGGAACAATGAAAATATTATCACTCCATTCGAAGATATCCAATACTCATAATTATCTATGCTATGATTGTTTATGTCTATAACATGATCACTTAAGAAAATGTGAAAAAGTTAAAAAAATGACCAATACCACTAAAAAGATTCCTCTTTAGTTGATAGGCACTGTAATTGATATTATTGTGATTGGTCTAATATCTTTTTTTTATATGATTGATATTGCACTTACTCTAGAAAATGCTATGCATGCAAAAGTGAAAAATCAATAATTCCTTACCCTTCTTTGAAGGATAAGTTCTTATCGAAATCTCATTTTTGATTGATATTGCACTTACTCTAGAGAATACTATACATGCAAAAGTGAAAAATCAATAATTCCTTACCCTTCTTTGAAGGGAGAAGGGTAAGTTCTTATCGAAAATCTCTTTTTGAGATTTCTCATCAAAGAAGTTGCCATAATATAATTCTAAATCCAACTGATAGTATTATGATCCATTCTTTCGTTGCTCTCCACATGGATCATGGCCGTGCTATTGTTTCTGTAGGATGGAATGTGAGAGGTAGATGAAATGCTAGTTAAAAAAAATATATCTGTCCACATGATATCAACTTTCCAGATCCAAAGCCTTAATCTTCTGGTGATGAAAGGTGACAGAAACTAGTACGCCGACTAAATTATATTGTCGATCTCCCTTGAATTGACACATTGATTCTTTCTTCATGATGCATGCATTTATAGTGATTTTCATTAGCCCACGTTCTTGCAGGTATCTGTTTTCGGTGGTAACACATCAAACTTTTTTCCATTAATGTCTCGCTATTTTCAATCAAGTTGCATTCATTATTTTAAAATTTCGTCTGTTTTCTGTAACATATATATGAATATGAAATTTCACTCAGTAGCTCTAATCCTGGCGATGTAGAAAATCTAGAATTCAGGTAAATGTCTATATATGAATATGAAATTTCACTCAGTAGCTGTCATCCTAGCGATGTAGAAATTCTAGAATACAAGTAAATTTCTTTTGGGGAATTAAGAAAGCCTTTGAAGTCGCAGAAATTAACAGTGACCATATATTATTGAAAAAAAAATAAGGGGTCAATCGTCCAGCAAGTGTATGAAGATCAATTATAGATTCTCAAGTGTACGGTGATGAGCTATGCAGTTTGTCCTCTGCACTGACTCAGCGAAAAACAAAACCCTACTGTTCAAGGTGTAGCATAAAGCTCTAAGTGGTACGAGCGTCTAAATCCATCATTTATTACTGAGCAATCTGGTACGAGGGTTCAAGTCTATCTCTGATAAGTGAAAAAAACAAAGTAGACAGAACAATCAATCTCTCATGAGTGAAACAACAAAGTAGACAAGGAACAATCAATTAATGTGCAGTACTTTGTGTAGCATTTGCCACCTAACAGGCAACAGATATAAGAGGACAAGGAAAACAGACCTACAAAATTTGCTAGTTTGGCATTTGGCTTTGGTATTTACTTTCTGGTCTGCCATATTACTATGGTCGTGCGTGACTGCCGAAATGTAACAAAGTAAACGAAGCGGTCGAATCCCAGGGGTTTGTGGCCCCTGCTATAACGTACACAAACCTGTATCCCATCCTCGTACGAAATTGGGAGTATGTACCACGATACATCTCCGCAGATTGCTGTGCAAACAGTGTGCACAGTGCAGGAACTGTTTGCACACTGCAGGGCGAACAGTGTTGGAAAAGATGTATCTAGGGTAAACAGTGTTGGAACTGTTTTCACACTGCATTTGTTGAGATGTATTGAGTAACGTGAATAGTGGTGGTGGGTTGGTCTGCATCATTCTCTGATGGTCAGCAGCAATATACAGTCTGCTATGCAGTATTGAATATTGTGGCAGGTAGATTATAGATCGTCCAATTTGAGATTGCTTTTCGATCAGACGAACTATAATTCACCTGCCATAGCATTCAATGCTGCATAGTAGACTGTATATTGCTGGTCATCCGAGAATGCAGACCAATCCACAACCACTATTCATGTCACTCAATACATCTCAACAAATGCAGTGTGCAGGTAGCATTCAATGCTGCCTAGCAGGCTGGATAGCAGCCAGCCAGTTATGACTGTACCCACCCCATCCCACAACTTTCAGATTCGATGGTCTATAATCCATCTGAGGCAGTATTCAATGCTGTTTAACAGGTTGGATATTGACGGCTGGATAACAGCCAGTTATGACAGTACCCACCTCACTCCACTACTGATTGACAACTGACTTATGATAGATTTTTTCCATATATAAAAATGCAATGTGCAAAGAAAACTAAGACCGTTGACTGTGAACATGAATTACAAACAAAAAATATATATATCTCAATGTCCATTAGCTTGATAGACCTGGGAAGAACGTCTCAGAATTCTGGAGTGACCTAACACTGGAGCCATCACATCAGAGACACTTTGATTACAATTTTTTGGCAGGTGCTTGCTTGAGCCATACACTATTGTGAACTGTGTAGTAGTATAGTTTTCCATTGAGAAGGAACATATACAGGGAATTTTTCTTTTAAGTTACAGTAACCCTTAAAGTAATTGATCTCGTATCTTTCTTTCCTTTCAATTCACTATGTTTAAAAAAAGCAAAATATAGTTTAGAATGCCTTTATTTCTCTGTCCAGTTGGGCAAGCCTGTCATTTTATCTTCACAGTGTATGTTCTATTTGATTTCTCTAGTTCTTGGATCTCCATTATTTAGAGAAAAAATTAATCAATTTGATAAACAGTCTCTCCAAACAGTCCTCTAATATGTGTCTTCTTCCATGGTTCTTGATGCCAGTCTCTAGTACCTACGTTGCCTTGAAAGTCCTTCCAAGGAACTTTACTTTTTTTTGGGAGGGGGGCAGTTTAGACTTATCCATGGATGATAACATAATTTTGCTAACTCATTTGGTTAATCTCACCTGAAAATAAAGAGAAGATTATCATAGCTTGAGTCATTGAATTTTGATGAAATAAACTGCAGCTGAATTTAACTTGGTTAATCTCACCTGAAAATAAAGAGAAGATTATCATAGCTTGAGTCATTGAATTTTGATGAAATAAACTGAAGCTGAATTTTGATGAAATAAACTGCAGATAGTACTAGCTGTAGCTGCAGAGACCATTAAAAATATGCAACATTGAGCATCAAATTAGATTATGGTGGTTTAAGTGACAATGAGCATAAATTATATCATGGTGGTTATTGTAAAGAAATTTTCTGGACAATAAATTAGTTTAAAATCTTCCAAGTTAGGCATAACATAACCACCCTTAATAAATATTAACTAAAAAATAAATAATATCGTTGTATTAACATTCTGATTTGATATTTGGCTCCATTCTAGTCATTTTGTCGGTATTACATTTGGCTCTGGAACAAGACAGATAAACAACACTGTACGATAATGTCATGAGGTTTGGAATGATTGTGATCTTTTAAACTATTCATCATTATTTTGCTGTATAATAAATATTAATAATTTTCCAATACATCTGTAATTAAATGATAATAATTTAATTTTAAGCAATATTAAATTGTAAGAATTATAAGAATATGACTATTTAATTTATTAAGAGTTTCATAAGCTATAACAAATAACTTGTTAAATATTTAAATAATTAAGGGTGAGTACAAATTTATGATGGCTTCTTATAACAATTTAGTGATAATATAAATATGAAAAAATTACAATGTATTAATACATGTTCTTAATTATTACAATGTAACTTTAAAATTAAATTATTATTATTATTTATCAAAACCATAAATAAAATAAGATGATTTTTTTAGCAAATTGCAAATAAATAAATATCAAATGGCAGTGATTCACCACCTATAATTTCTTTTGATTTTTAAATATAAAATATAATGCAATTTAAATTTTAACTTTCCATTTGAACCTTTCTTATTTGTTTATTTTTAATGGCTGAAAACTTCATCATTAAATCCAAATTAAGAAGGATATGGTTCTATTTAATCCTATATAACTTTATCATTAAATCCAAATTAAATTACGGAAGACATGGTTCTATTTAATCCTATATGACTTCATAATTAAGTCCAAATTAAGGAGTACATGGTTTTATTTAATTCCACTCCAAACATCCAGTCTAGGGAACATTAGACAAAGTATCCAACTTTATATGAAGATAATTAATCAACAATATTTATCTTTTTAATTTCCAAATATATATAATTACTATGTTATATGATTACTATCTTAATTTTATTATTATTTATTATCCATTAAAAATATCTATTATTTATATCTAATAAAATTATTATTAATAAAATTATTTATATATTTGGGAAAATACAACTTTTTGTAGTAAAATTATGACTACTTCTAATAACTTAAATTACTTTTAATACTTTAAATTGATAAACAAATGTTTAATAATAATAATTAATTAATTATTATCCTCACTATACACATTGATTTTTTTTATTAAATTATATATACATAACATATTCATATGAATCTGATTTGTAATATAAACGTGAGGGCTTACATACAATGGGTAGGATCCAATTCTTGAAACATTAAAAATACATGGATTAAACAAAGAGCTAACTACAATGATTTCTCTATGCACACATACAAATTTCCATATAAATAGAAACTAGATACAATTCTAGCATCTTTTCATGCCAACTTGGAGGATTATTCTTTATTTTGACAATATTATGGGTGTCTAAAAATATAAAATAAATATACAAACTGGGCATATTTTGAATTCCACCGTTAATAAAACACATGATTCGGATTAACCATAAATGGTGAATATGGGAATTTTCATGAGAATGTTGAGATTATGTCTTGGTGGGACATATTAACATATCGGTGCGTTCCACCTAATACCTAGTTATATTAATCACATTTCTTAGTAATGTACCTAACTCATCAATATGTTTGTAATGAAATTATATGTTTTTTTTTAATAATCAATTATATATATATATATATATATATATATATATATATATATATATATATATATATATAGGGTTTAATTTGGGTGGTTAGAAGGAATGATTGTTATTCTCCTCACTTGGGTTCAATTAGTGCAAGTGATATGTTGATCTCATAACGAGTATATTGTTGTAATGGCTTCAAGCCTTGTTGTTGTTCACTGACCTTATGCCCAGAAGATTCTAGGGTTTACCCTGAGTACCCTTGAAATGAGAAGTACTCATGGGTTTGATGAGTGATACTATGATGTGCTATGTGTATGAGTGATTTGATACATATTAAGTTCGAGAGCTAGAAATTACAAGTCTCTTATATGAGCCCATACCTATGAGTGATTTTTCATAAGAACTTATATATATTGGTTGAGGACAGAAAAATACTTCCACCAAAATTATACAAGCTAACTTAGGCTTGTATGTACTATTTGAGGCCAGAGAACCATGTAGATAAATGGGGTTACAAAACCTTATAAATGTCAAAAGTTGAGTGGAACATCGAACTAGTGTTGTGACTTTCAATGTGATGTAACCAATAAACTTGGATTCATTCACAAGATCTAAAAACCATGAAAATGCACAAGAATGGAAAATAAATCTCTTTTATTCCTTCTCCATCCTAACTATTACAATAGAATTTCAACCCCTTATAAATGTGAGATATTAGAAAACAACTAATTTTAGGAAATTTTCGCATGACTCTAAAATTGACCAATAAATAAGAGCTAACTAGAGAGACTATTTTTCAACTCGCTTTTCTGATTAAGTTCATGAAAAAAGAGAACTGATAATTAAAAATTCTTGTAAAAACACTAAAACCCCAATTTGAGGCCTTATATGAAGGAATTTGGCCCCAGAAAGGTGTTGAAACAATGTTTAATCTAAAGGATCATATTGCCATGGCACTGAACTCTTTGAGATGAAAATCCCTGTAAAATTTCATCTCAAACAGATAACTGAGTCAAAAGTTATGACCCTCAAAAAATCCCTGCATAATACCTGCATCATTCTCCTCTGGTTGAAAAGAATACAACTCCTGCAAGTTACTGTCTTCAAACTGCTGCCCCTTACCAGGATCTAGTTTTAGCAAGTCCCCCTCTGTAATCCATGTACTCTCTGTTGGTGCTACGCCTTCCCATTGGACCAAATATCGGTTGTATTAGCCTTGCCGAGTATGAAGGGTATTCTTATCTAAATTGTCATCACCCAGATTGTTCCCATGGAAGATATACAAATCATAAACGTTAAACACATGGGAGATATCAAGATCAATTGGTAAATTGACCTTATAAGCATTCCCGTTGATTTTCTTAAGAATCTTGCAAGGACCAATTTTCTTATACTTCAATTTGTGGTAGGTTCCTCTAGGAAACCGTTCTTTCTGTAAATAAACCATCACCAAATTACCTTCATTGAATACCTGGTATCATTGGTGAGCATCTTTTATAATTTATTTTTTTTATTACTTGATCCATGTGGATATCAGTGGCCACCCACCTTGTCCAACTCGCTCAAAACAATTCTTTGACAATTTTGGTAATTTACTATTTTTAATAGTTTTAACTTCTGGGGCCATTTTGAGGGCCTTAATGAAGGTTTTCGGGATCGAGCTTCTCAATGATAGCTGAAGGCATGATTGAGCCCCCAAAATGAATCTCCTCGACAATACCTTTCCAATGAGCTATCATACGCCTAAAACGAAGATCGTATGCAAAAATTACGACCTCGGGAAGTTGATGTACTAAGTTACCCAGACAGGGCCCACATGACTTTTGGTGCCTCATCTCCTAGGGTTAGGTTTTTGGATGTCTAGGGTTTTTGGCATTCCTGTTTATTGTAAAAATGCCTTTAGACCCTTATTGTAATCATCTTCTTGCGAATGAGTGCAACCGTCACATCTCTTCTCAGAGATAAGTCGTCACATCTCTTCTCAGAGATAAGCCACCACCATTCCAACAAGCTTGTTTCTGCTGCATTTTATAGTTTCAACTTATTTACTTATTGAATAGAAAACCAATTTTACTGTATCTTTGTTATTTTGTGTTAAGAACCTGTTAATAATCTGTAGTCATTTCGTTCTGCTCATAAAATCCAGATCATTACTGGCCTGTATTTTTTGTCTCACATGTTGCTACAATTGTTGAATGTGTTCTGCCAATGATTCCCCATCATCATTGATCTTATTCCCAAGTGGTAGCTGCACCAAATCTAGGACACCCATATTATTTCTACTTTAAACAACTTGAAAAGGAGATTTAACTGTAGATATGTTCACTAAACTATTGTCGAAAATTTTTGCTTGAGTTAAAGCCAAATCCCACTGCTTGGGATTATCTCCAACAATGCTCCGTAACAGGTTTCCCAAACTCCGATTTGCTACCTCAGTTTTCCCATATTTTTGGGGATGATAAGCACTATTGAACTGTAATTTAGTCCCCTCCATAAAGTACTCCAAAAATGACCCAAGAACCGAGTATCTCTATCAGAGATAATAGTTTTTGGAACCCCATGCAATATAACAACTTCTGAAAAAAAACAATTCTACCACCCTTGATGCATCATTAGTTTTCTTGCAAACAATGAAATAAGCCATTTTAGAGAACCTATCAACAACCACAAAAACATAATCATTACCTCGCTGTGTGTTTGGGAGCCCCAACACAAAATCCATGCTTAGATCTTTCCATGGGCCCGTGGGCACTGGTAATGGCATATACAAGCTCGTGTTATGTGAGTGTCCTTTAGCCATTTGGCAAATCCTACACTATGCCACATACCTAGTTATATCATTTTTCATCTTCAGACAGTAATACTTATCTTTGATTGAGGCTAACACCTTATCTCTTCCAAAATGTCCTGCCAAACCACTACTGTGAAGATTTCTGATAATATTTTCCCTCGTTGAACCAATTGGAATGCATAGTTTTTTTCCTTTGAATAGGTAGCCATCTTGCATAGAATATTCACTTTGATTAATATCCATGTTCCCAACGACTAGATTCTTCAACTGTTCCACAATCTCCTGAAAATCATTATCAGACACATAAAGATCCTTTAATGCAACAAACCCAATTACTTGATTTTCCATGGTTGTGAAAAGAACAATGCGTCGACTTAAAGCATTTGCAACTTGATTTTGCTGTACTAATTTGTGCTTCTGAACAAAGGTGTAAATTTGTAAGAAAGAGACCCATTTTGCATGTCTACAGTTCAATTTCTTTTGGGTGTTGTTGGACACTTGGGTTGACCCAAGTTCTGATCTCAAAGGTTTCCAACAAAACCCTCAAACTATCGGCCCTCCTAGTAAACCAGAAGGAAACGCTCCAAGATAACTTATGGGGGACTGCAATACTCACGTGTATGTAGTCAGGGAAGGGATTGGTACTGTATTATGTTCATTTTCCTCATGCATCATGTTTATTACCCATTCATTTAAATCTAGTATTCATTCATTCTTCTAATTATGCATGCATGTTGTCATAATCTAAGTTAACCATTCATTCTTTAACCGATAAAAAACATAACAGGGAAAAAAACCATTTAGACACATAACACAATAGATTTACCATGGTTCACCTCCCCCTAGGGCTATGTCCACAAAGATATGTCTCTTCTGCTACTTTATTCATTGTTCTGCAAAATCTGCACTCCGCGCATTACATTCTTTAGGATTACAAAAAAAAGGAGGGTAAGTACCCTCTGTGAGGTGGACTAGACCACACCGGGCTCCACATCCTATGACCCAACCCTAAAAAACTAGCTTATTCATACCAAAACTATATCTCCTTGACCAACCGACCAACAACCAACCTCTACTAGACCTCCTAGGTCTTATTTATACTATTCTATTGGCTTATAACCATTACATTCATGTCCAAAACCCTAACCCTAACATGGTTAGGTTTGTTTGCATGTGTGCCACACTATTTTTCGTCCATCTTCCGCATGCTTCTCTTCTCTCCTCTTCTTCATGTTGCTTTTCCTTCATCTTCTACATGTTACTTTTCCGCCACATATGGCGCACGCTCCTAAAATAGGTTTCTCTTTCCCAAAATAGGCATGCGCCCAAAAATAGTTTTTTCTCTCCCAAAATTGGCCTATGCCAACAACCCCCCAACACTGACATGTGGCTCATCCTGAGCCACTCAACCTTAGTTGACATTCTAGATGGCTAGTTGCAACTCCTGGAACACCTTTTCCAATTGAGTGAGTTTTTCTTTAACTTGTGTGATCTGCTCTTCCATCTTTTCCACACTCTGCGTTGTAATGTGCTCTGCCATCACTTATTTGCATTATGCATGTATTTGCTCTATTTTCCCCTTCTTTGCTTGCATTTTTTCTATCATCCCCTCTACTTCTTGCTGTAGTGGCTCCACCTGAGCCTGTCTTGCTTGCTTGCTCTCCTATATAGCCTTTAGTTCTGCCTGCAGGTTCTTCATATCCTATGCACTCTTCATCCTCTATAGGATGGCCATTGCCTTCTGCTACTACTTTAAGTCCTGAATGTTTGCAATTATCTTCTCTTGCTTCTGGTCCAGTTGTTGTATTTTCTCATCTTCTTCCATGCTGGTCCACATTTGGGCAATATTTTCATAGAATTCTTCCACGACCTCAGCTTCCTATGCAATACTGTCGATGTGCACATTAGCCTCATGTTCTCTTTGATATCTGACTTCTAGGGGTGTAGTAGGAGTCAATTTTTCCATGAGCTCTGTGATCTCCTATTGGTATTTCTCCATGAGCTGCACAATCCTATGAAAATTCACTTCTGGTGTGACTTCCAACTCCTGTGTGCACTCTGGGATGTTGTTGTAGGCTTCTGTCAGTCCCTTTACTAATTTGTCTATAAGTCTCTTCTCCTCCTTCTCCATGGTCAACTGATCACACGTAATTATTACACTTCTGCAACCTCCTTGCCAACTTCCAAGTTGGTAACATCTGCACGGGCTCTGGATTGGACTTATTGCATCAGATTTTCTTTTAGTATGTATAATTCCTTTGTAGGTATCTGCTCCATCAATAACTCAAGTTGGTATATGTCCCCAACTGGATTTTGTGCCGTCTCCTCATCGACTCTCAGCATATGTTGTGTGACCTTGAAGGTGTCATTGCCCTTCACCACTATCTCGACTATTTCCTCCTATTCCTTCTGTGCAGGTGCTTGTTGCGCCTTCTCTGTCTGCTACGCTATAAATTGTTGCACTATAGGAATCTACAACCTTTGTAGGGTATCATGGACTTCCACCAACTTAGCCAAGATCTCTTCCCTTTGCACCTTTGTTGCGCATACCACATCTTCGCCTCTGTCTTGGACTTTGTCTACCACTAGCTCAGCATCATCCTTTGTAATTGTGATTACTAGAGGCTTCTTATGGTAGTTCATTTTCTTTCGTGTTTCCTCCTCCTGTGTTGCAGTTCTCTTCATTCGAGAGGGTTGCACCCAAATCTTCTTCTTCTGTGCATCCTCCTATTTGGGCCGAGAGGTTTCTCTGTTCTTTTCTTCTCCCTTGACTTCAACCCTTGACACTATTTCTTTCTTCCCAAGATTTTTCATTGTTGCCCTGCTTCTTGACGCTTGAGTGTGCTCTGCAGCCTTTTTGGTTTTGTCAGTTGGACTACTTATCTTTGTCGATGTGCCTGCCTCTGCTTTCTCCTTGGGTTTGGCTTCTTTCTTTGTTGTTGGTACCTTCCACTGTGCCGGCTAGTATTTGAAAATACAATCAACCTCCTCCCTTGATATGCAGTACTACATTTCCAACCACTTTTTCTTCAGGTCCCTTGTGGCCTAGATCCACATGTGATGTTTGGATGCCTTAAACATGGAAATCCCTTCGTTCTCCTGGACCACCTCAACATGAATCCTACACACATTTGTTGTTTTCTATTGCATGTATTCCAGAAACATGGAAAACATTGCGCTGTTTGCTTGTTGATTCTTATTGTCCTTAGATTTATAGAAGGTTTCATATCTCATTGTGTACCACTTTCCCTTCCTGTCTACAAACAATGATAAATTTGGTTCCTACCAACCTACCAAATATATGAGTACGGGGAGCCAAGAATAATGGAACTCAATTCCATTGTCATGTGCATCCCTGCAGTCAATAAAAAATGGGTTTAATAGGTATGGCACCCAACTAAACATTACTCCTTTTGCGCATTGCGTGGCTACTGCCATGACTACTACTGGGGCCTCTCCCTTCCTTCACTTCCTTAACAATTTTCAAGCCATTATCTTTCTGGAGAACCTCGTCGCGACTTTGTTGATGTATTTAATGACTATACCCCGGTGTTGGTAGCCAATTCAATTTCCTATCCTATCCTTATAGGCTGCCTACACCAGTGTTTTGCAACCCTTGATTTTCATTGCAATATTTGAATGAAACAACGATATTATTTTGCGCATTTGCACAACTTCCTTTATTCTCGTTTTCACGACTGCAAGCGTGAAAACTTTGATTTCGAAGTCACCTCAATGGCTTTCAAATCGTCGCTGGATTATTTTGGTTACTCTTGTCTATGTGTTCATTGCATTTCCAATTTAATTATAGTCGCACAGTTGGCAAGACTCCAAGATCTTTACTCATTGGCATTCTTTAATTGATTAATATGATTTCATTTTTATAAGATTGTGATGATATTATAATGACTGTCATTGAGTCCTTAATACATTGGTGGTTTGATGTTCTATAGTCTTTCATCGATTTCCTTGACACATTGGTTTCATGAAAACACATTGTGGTTAGACCCTTAGCGTAATCATTTCATACAACAATTATTTGATATGATCGAACCCTTGGTCTTGATTTCGAATCACTGTTTTGGTTTTAAAACTATGCAAACGCTATGCTTATGCAAATTTTTGGGTCGACTTACCATAGTTTTCGTTAATGGTTTGAATGGCATTTCTTTTAACATATGCGCCGTCGGTTGTACATTGGGAAATGACTGTTTTGCATGGGCTGATCTAGCTCCACCACCCTTGCACACTCGGGCATTAATGCCTCTCTCCTATCCCGGGTAACCCCTGTTGGTTTTTGGGGAAGCCTGTGAGCTATCCGATCCTGCGTTTACCCTGACCAAACCCTTGTGCGTTCACCCTGTTCAAACCCTTGCCCGTTCACCCGGCTCACTGTGTGCTCCTGTCTATGGCACCGATGGTGCGCATAGAGACAAATGGTAGCCAAACACTCCTGCTATTCAACAATGCCCGTAAAGATTTGGAAGACAACGGTTGGCTGGTGTTTATCCAAAGGTTTGAGGGTTTCAACCTTTCGGTTGCCCAACAATTTGCCCTCACCTTCGACAGATGCAGGGCTAAGGTCGGAGACATACAACTCGAGCTAAATGAGGAATTATTAAGCTCAGCTACAGGACTACCAGCTACAGGGCAAAGGTGGTTTAAAAATTCCAAAGTAGATGAGGTGCCGTGGCCACTCCTATTCACATCAAGGAAGATTGTTTCCTATGATAGAGGTATGCCTATCACTACCCTCAAACCCAGGTGGCACGATCTTTTGGCAATTGTTAAGCAGTTTGTGACCTGCGAAGGTCGTTATGGCTTGGTATTTCTGTATCATCTTCGGTTGTTGATGAATTTTATAGGCTACCCTCTAAATATGCTGCATTATCTCTTGCGTAGCCTTTACAAGATGTCCAAAAGATTTAAGCGTGAGAAGGCTGATAGCAGCCTTTTTCATCACTGCTTGATCAAACTCATTATCGTCCACCATTTGAGCCTTAAAGGCGATTGTTGACAAGCCTTCCTATCTAGGAATGGCTTTGCCACTCCCGAGTCTGCTCAAGTCGACAAGGTGGTGGTTACTAAAACATTGGTTGGACCAGCCGTGCCACTTCATATCCTTCTACCCCCTGTCAAACCCTCGGATTGCCCCGACGTGGACCTACCCGATACCGTGGTCGACCCATGTACTAAATAAAATACTAAGGCCGTCAAAAGACCTGTGAGGAAGAAAGGAAAGAGTGATACTACTGTCAACAGTAAGGGGAAGAAAAATGCTCGATGGATATCGAGATGTGCTAGGAACAAACCCAAGAAAAATGTTGACCAGAAGCCAATAATGCTGAGCAAGGACTCGGACTACGATATTGAGCGTTTCCTAGCCGAAGAATATCCCTATTCTCATGGCCTATGCTCTAAGGAACCCTATGACTATGTCTCTAACTTACCTCCGTACCTCAAAAACAACCTAAACTATCCGGGAATCAAGCTTCACAATGAAACCCCTGGTAACTTGAACAAACCCTCACCTTAGATGCCAAAGCCCGATCAACCATCGTGTACACAATGTAATGCCTGGCTTGAACGTTATTACACCGACGTTCCCCTGTTGCAGTCTAAGATCAAATCATTAGAGGAACAAGTTACAATGCTGTCAAAAGAGAGAGACAGGCTTCAAGCCAACGAGAATAAACAAAAAACCACTGGTTCAATTGTCTTCAGAAATGTCGAGGCAACAACGGACTTTGTCAATTCAAAGTTATCATGATCGAAGAATTTTCTTACTTCCCAGGTATGAATTTCAATATTAATTTTGTTTTATGAGTTGGGTTGAATTAATATAATCGATTGGATTTGCTTTCAATAGCTCTGTTCGTTTTGATAGATTCAAAACGACTATGTTATTTTTGTTTTACCAAAAATGATATCATTATGAATCATGTACAGAAGATTTGTTTGCTAATGTCGGACACAACTATGATTTGGTTAATGCGATTTTATTGTTCTCAGATTAGTATAAACGATTCGTTTGTTTTCAATTATGTTTGGTTTGCTTTGAAACAATTCTGTACGTTTGAATCGAGGGTGATCGATTGGGTTTGCTTTCGATTAGTTCTCTTTGTTTTGAATAGATTAAAAACAATCCTATTGACTTCGATTTACCAGAAACGATTCTGTTTCGTTTGAATAAATATTTTCGTTTGGATCATGATTGCATTCGACCTATATATAAGATTGATTTGCTATGTTTTGATTGATACGATTTTGCATGACGATTGCGTCAACCCCAAACTGTTTCGATTCGTTCCTGTTTGATTTGATTTGCAAACAATTGCTGCGTGCCTTAAATTAGCATAATCACTTGTATGAGTTGGATTGGTATCAAAGATAGATTTGATACTAATCTGTTAGTTTTGATTTTGAAAAAAGGTTCTGTTAAGTTCAGATTGACATATTTTGTCTCTATTGAATTCGTATGAAAGACTTGGCTAAATCGGTTATAGTCTGTTTTGAAATTGGTTCAAGAGATGATTTCGTTGGTTACCCAGCTGTCGATCGATTCTGTCTGCTCCCAATTGGCAATAACAAACGTTTGACATTTTGCATGTATTTCTGTCATCATTTAGTTAAGAAACCACGATTTCGTTTGTTTCAATTCGCTTACAAGTTTGGTTTGGTGTGGCATGAATGATTCGCTCTCTTTGGAATTAGTAATTAAAGATTTGGTTTAATAAGTCGAATATAATTCTATTAAGTTTTGGATTGATTTTAAAATGATTCTGTGTTCAAATTAGACCAGCTACAGAATCGCAAGATTCTGTAGCTAGTCTTAAAATTTAGATTTTTGTTAATTTTATCAATAAAACATTATCTAAACTTCTGTATTCTTGTCTACTTACAGGTACCTACGAATTTTATTGACAAATGGGACATGCTTTAGTAGTTTAGATAAAGTTTTCAGTTGTTAGTCATAGGCAAAAATAGGGACTTAGGGAGATTATTCCCAAATTTTTTGTAATTTGCTTTGATAATTCCCACAGGGATGTTTTACCCTGTGGTCTTTAAATACTTGTTATTTTTTGTAATTGACCCATCATCATCACTGTGGGGAGAACCAAACTATGGATTTATAATAATACAGACTGGGATGAAAGTTGATGTCTTGTAACAACTTTAGCTTTCAATATATCAAACTTTTATTTCAAGTTTTCTTCATGCCGGTTTGCAATCAATTACCGACTACTTTAGCTATCGTAATTAGTTGCAGGTTGATGTGATTTGGTTTATGTGTTGTCCATATCTGATCTCTCTTATTTTAAAATTACAACAATTACTTTGTTTCAATTTAAGGAATTAAAGGTTTACCTTCTTCGTTAAATGAATCATTTTGTACAGATCTTGCACACAAATTTATCTAACTGCGACGATTTGTAAATCATAAGATTGTTGTCAATTTTATGTCTTGTTTGTTCTGTTGTTTATATTCAAAAGAGCACTGCTGATTCTTGTTTACGAGAAGCCTGTGAAGAATCTGGTGCAGGTTTCCTCCCATCGAACAACTGAATTGAATACTTTACACGGGACAAATTGGAAAGCGTTATTACAGGTTAGTTCATTAAGTTATTTAACTAGTTTAGATAGATATATATAGTTCAGATTTATAGTTAGAATTATTATTTTAGTTGTTCAGCTTAGATAGTTTCCATTTTATTTCTTTCTCATAAAATTATAAAAATAAAAAAAATCGATAGTTTTGCTGTCTCAGGACGGTTTACAAATGATTTTTGCAGGTTTTCATTTAAATCTGTAATCTGTAAATATTGTATATTTGTAATTGGATCTAATTATGTTGATAATTGAACATTTAATTTTATAGGATTATTGTTGTATAGTATAGATAGTAGACTGTATATATATATATATATATATATATATATATATATATTTCAGATTTGTTTATTAGTTTGCTTTAGTTATTGTTTTCATTTAGATTAGTTCCTTAGTGTAGTTTTCTTTTGTTTTCCTAGGACTTAGATCGACCAACGGAGCCGCTAAACCCGTCAGGGTGGATCATCCCAAACGGCTTGGGTTATTTAGACAACCCCGGACCGGATCCACTCTTTCAGTTGGCAAGCGTTCATTTTCGCCCGTTAACACCCGGTTCCCCCTGTTTGTTCCAAACTGCGCTTTCACTATCTCCAAAATTTCCTTTTCTCACGCTTTATTCTCCAGGTACTCTTCGGGTTGTGCACGAATAGTGGGAAACCCTCTAATATTGGAAATTAGAGCAACGACAATGGGGACTGGCCTATGCATCCACAGGATACCTCCATGTACCCTGACAAAGAGTTTTTGACACAAAGGACAACTTTTTTACCGTGCCTGAATACAGTATATCTAGCAGGTTCATGATACTCGAATTATATAGCCCTACTATCCACTGCACGGGCTCCAAGATGGGTCTTCCTAGGGGTCCTATCTCCCCCCTGTCCTCTTCTGGAAACTTTTTCGCATCTCTAACGTCGTGGTCAACATATCTCAGCTTTGGCACCTTCCCCAACATATCTTCCACTATGACCACGACATCCAGGATGTAAGGAAGTGTGATTCTGCTACATATGATGCCTTTCTTTTCTAGCTGATGATTGGGTGGCCTTCTGTCATTGTTTCTATTATGTCTTCTTCCTCTCCTTCAGTCTCTAGCTGGTTTGTAATATCCTTGATCAACACCTCCTCTGGGCCATGTCCCTGTTGTTGTCCCTTCATTCCTTCAGGTTCTGCAGGTGTTTCCTGGTTAGGGTAGATGTTTCCATTTGGGTTTTCAGAGCTCTGACCCATTTCAACTTGTGCAACTGTCGATGTTTCCTCCTCTACCTTAGTCGAGCTAATTGACTCTGTCGTCGAGGTTGTGATGTCTTCCAATTCTACAACATTCTCAGTCTCTTTCATTCTTTCCTTCCTTCTTCTAGCCCTTCAAGTAACCCTAACATATCGCCCTAGGGTGCCAAACTTTGGAGGTGTCATGTTGTATGTTGAGTGGTCAATTGCTATCTTCCACATACAATTTTTCCTAGGTTTCATTATTCAACTCTCTATTCGCTAAAAAATCATTAAGTGTCGAACTTGCCCGTGATTTTCCCTCTTTATAGACCTGATCATTAATGTTATGTCATATTTTTGACCTTTTCCGGTCATTTTCTTATTGTCCAATTTTCCTGGGCAGAGTATTCCAATTTATGTCGCATCAATTGTTGCATGTTGTCCTTCATGAATCCCTTATTCCTCCTATTTACTTATTTTTGGATTTTTCTTCGTTTTTCTATTTTTATCTTCCCTTTTCTTATTTTTCTACTTTTTATGTCTTTTCATAAGTTTTCTTTCCCAATTTCTACTACAGTACACTATAAACATGGCTTCCTTACTGCGCTACAACTACTAAGAGTTAGTAGGTCGATTATCTCGATACAATTTTAGTCGACTACCATTCACCAATCCTTGCATTTATGTTCCTTTCAATTCCTTTAGCCACACAAATCCTTTATCTGTGACATACTTCGCTTCATATGGCCCTAGACAATGCATTTTGAACTTACCAGGATGTTGCAAAAATTTGTTGTCATAGAGTAGAAATAGATCTCCCTCATTAAATCTCTTCTTCTTTATGTGTCTGTCATGCCAGGCTTTGTCCCTTGCTTTCTGCACCTCTTGGTGGAATCCTGTCATAATCCTATCTTATTCCAGTTCCATAAGTTGACTTAACCTTTCTTGTACTACGCCTCTTTCTATCATATCGGTAATTGCTGCAATGTGCACACTGGGTACCAAAAATTCTAATGGCACCATTTCTTCTTGTCCATACACCAATCTGAATGGTGTATGTCCTATCAACTTCTTGCATGTAGTCCTGTATGCCCATAATACTGTTGGTATGTTTAAATCCCAATAATCTTTGTTCACATTACAAATCTTTGTCAAGGCATTCTCCAAAATATTTTTGAAAGCTTCTACTGTCCCATTTGTCTGAGGATGATATGGTGTAATCTTCTTGTGATATACTTCAAACTCCTCAATCATATCCTGGATGGTACTATTAATAAAATGGGTGCCTTGATCACTCATCAAAATTCCGGGACATCTGAATCTTGTAATCACATGCTCAAATAAGAAGTGTGTTGTGGTCTCTATGCTGCAATCCTTGACTGGTGCTGCTTCTACCCATCTGGTTAAATATTTTGTCATAGTAATGATGTATATTTCTCCTAACCTTCTTGCTGGTGGATTAATAGGCCCCAAAAAATCTATTTCCCACTTGTCAAATAGTTGAAGAGTTACTTGGGGTCTTAGGGGCATATCATACCTCCTGTTGGGTTTTCCAACTCTCTGACATGCATCACGATTTTGACAATATTATTTTTCATCCTTATGAACTGTTGGCCACCATAAACATGTGTGCAATACCTTATGTTCGGTAGCCTTTCCTGCATATTTTCCTCCATCTATACCTTCATGAGCTTCTGCTAGAACCATGGGTTGGTCATTGTCCATCACACAACTTCTCAAATTTTGTTTGCGCCCAACTTGTATAAATGACCTGCAATTAGTTGATAGTCAACAACTCTAACTACCAGGTTTTTCTTCTACGCAGTACTAAACTCCTTTGGCACAACTCTTGTGCTCAATAATTCAATTATATCAACAAATTACTCATAAGCTATCTGTACTGAAAATAACTGTGCATTAGGGAAGTTGTATTCTAAGTTAGTGGGTTCTTATCCATTGGTTATCCTTGATAAGTGATCTGGTCTTGCATTCAGTTTCCATAGTTTAATTATTACTTAAAAATAAAATTCTTGGAACAATAATAGCCATCTACAGATCCTCCCCCCCAACACTGGCTTGTTGACTAGATATTTGAGGGCATAATGATCTGCGAATATTTTAAAGTGCTTGCCCAATACGTAGTGTCTGAATTTCCGCAATGCATACACCATGTCTAGTCCTTCTCTTTCTGTTGTGTTGTAATTCTACTCTGAGTTTGATAACTTCATGCTTGCAAAAGCTATAGGATGATCTAAGTCACATGCTCTTGGTTACGCCAAAATTGCTCCAAGTTCTATTGTTGATGCATCTACAGGCACATGAAATGTATTTTCCCAATCGGGAAACACTAAAATAGGTGTTGTCACCATCTTCACCTTCAAAGTATCCAATCCTTTCTCACAATCCTCATTCCATTGAAATTTGGTGTCCTTCTTCAACAACTTTTTCATTGGTGCGGTAATCTTTGCATACCCCTTGATAAACTTCCTATAGTACCTTGTATGTCCAAGTGTGGCTCTTAACAAGTGCACTGACTTCGATGGTGGTAAGTTCACAACTACAACAATCTTAGCAGGGTCAACCAACAACCCTTGTTTGCATACCACATGTCCTAACAATATCCCAAAAGGTGTGCTAAAAACACATTTCTTGATGTTTAATGAAATCTGACATTGCCTACACATGTCCAACATTAGTCTTAAGACTTCTACATGATCTTTTAAAAGACTAAAAACAATCCAGTCATCTAGATATACTTCTAAGAATTTATGTATGAAATATTTAAAAGAAGCTATGACCACCCTTGAAAAGATAACGGGTGCATTATTTAGTCCAAAGGGCACAACTGTATACTAATATAATCCCCATTCTGTATAAAATGTAGTCTTATGCCTATCCTTTGGAGCTATTTTCATCTGATGATAACTTGGGAGTCCATCTATGAATGAATATTCTTCTTGGACTCCCACATTCTCTAAGACCTCATCTGTGAAAGGGGTAGGGAAAGGATCATGTAAGAAAGCATCATTCAATTTCCTTATATCTACACAAATTCGTATTCCCCCTTATTTCTTTTCCTGGACTACCATGGGACTGATCCATTCAGACTCTTCCACTGGATCTATGATACCGACTTCTAGCATTCGATCAAGTTCTGCTTTCACTTTTTGCTTATACATTGGATTCGCCCTGTAAGGTCTCTGTCTAACAGGTCTAGCATATGGTTTTAGAGGTATCTTCATCTCACCCAACTCACCTGCTATTCCTTTAATCTTTGTAAAGTTGTTGGAAACAAGTCACTGTATTCAGGAAATAATTTTGTTATTCTTTCTAGTGTCTGCTTAACCCAGTAATATCCAGTGCTTGCCATTTTAGGGCTTTCTTCTGTCCCAATGTTGACTTTATTGACCTTAATTGGTGCAACAAATGCCTCTGACTCCATAGATGGACCTTCCACCTCTCGTTCTCCTTCAATCTATGTTATTTGGATGTTGCACGAATCATCTTCATCTGGTGCTTCCTTTGCGACATGATAACATGAGAGTAATTCCTTTACTATCTATCTGTTTTGCTGTTGATATTATGTTATCATTTCCACCTCAGGTTCCTAAAAAAATATCATTCCTTGTATCATCTTCAAGGCTGAATCGATATTGGGATTCTCATGCTCAAATGAGAAAGTTACCACAAAATTCTGTTGTAATACTATCCATTATGTAGTTCCTCTGCGCAGTTCCTGGTCTATGTACCCGTTCCCTGGTATCCCTTCCAATGTATGAATAAAGTAGTGATTCCATTATTCTGGTGGTGTTAGCCTCCATTGTGTTATGCATTTCTCTATGTGCTCAACCGACCTTCCTTTTCCATCATATTTCTGCAATGTATGGTTCCCCTGTTCTGCACCAAATCTAATGCACAATAACCTTTTACACTGATACCGGTCTTGAATCGTTTCCTTGTGCATTCCCCACCATCTTGTAGGTGTTACCTTGAGTGTAATATCTAGGGATAACAACCTTTGATTTTCCAAAACTTCTTCCTCATAATTTGTCAAGAATTCTTCTAAGTCGTTTAAACCATGAAAAGTGGGGGGTTCCCTTACCGCTGTATCGATCCACCTTACTACACACTCTATTCTCGTGCACCTCCTTGTGGAGACTTCATGTAGTCTCTACTGCAAGTTTTCTAGACCTGTCTCAGAGTTCGAGGCACACAATGTAATGCTTCTCCAGTTGAGTACCCCATCTGCAGTTGGGTTGACATAATATTCTTCTCGTGCGGTAGTCCTATATAACTGATTTATTCCATCTAAGTCCAAACATGTCACCTCTACAAACCTTTCTCCTTCTAAGGGATCCAATGGTGCAATCAATCTGTACTCGCCTGATTCAAAAGTCATTTTTCGTATCTTCAAAAAGATCACAACCTAGTTATCAAATGCCTAGTCCAACCCTAGTAATGTTGGGTAGGGTGTTGTGCCATCTACTATTTCTATAAATTCAAAATCTACCACAGTGCGCACTCCATCCAAGTCTACAGTCACACCTTTAAGTCTTCCAATTGGTAATTATCTATGCTGATTTGCCAATTTCAACTGGACAGGTGAATATCCTAATGTGGGTTCCCCCATAGACTGCCATGTCTTCTTATGTAAAACATTCACTTAAGAGCCTAAATCAAGTATGACATCTCCCATATTGAAATACCCAATGTTGGCATTTAACATGAATTCCCTACTTGTTCTTCTTCTCGTATAGAGATGATTAACTGTCTTATATTCTAACTTCCCTTCTACTTCTATGTTGCATCTTTCTAGCAAGTTCTGTAAGACCCTAATGGATGATGGATCATTCAACAACTTGACACAGGATTGGAGAAAAGTCTTTAGGTTACTTAATTTCTCCAAAGGTTGTCCTTTGCTGGTGTGATACATTGAGGGTGGCATATTGTACAATGGCTTCTTCTGAGTTTTCTGCGCAATTGATGTAGACACAATGTTCTCTTTTAGAATCTCCTATGTGGCCACTTGAAACATCTCCTTTTCTTTTCAAGCGTCAAAATTATTGTGGCTCTGCTGGGCTCCAGTTTTGTCATATTTTACTCCATACAAATACACTGATCATTACACCTTCTCCCCACATTTCATCCATAATATATCCCTAATTACACCATAAACCTCCATTATCTCCTGTTATTCATCCTATGTGGTTAATACATAATTTTCTATACTTTTAGTGATTAAAAGGATGATTATAAAATAGTTCCGTTGATGATGGTTTAATCCTATGTTTCTATGTCCAAAAAATATGTTCCTGCACTGGAATTCATCCAGTACCTGCACTGGAGGTCATCCGATACTCACACTCCAAGTCATTTGGTACCAGCAGGTTCTACAATCATCTGATACCTGCACAATCATCTGGTACTCACACTCCATGTCATTCGGTACCCACACTCCATGCCATCCGGTACTCAGACTCCATATCATCCGGTACTCAAAATTTAGCTCATCCGGTACTAGAATGTTCCAGAAACCATATGGTACCAAAATGCTCTAGGTCATCGAGTACCAACATCAACAACCGTCCGGTACTAGATTATAGTAAAAAAATTGACATGCTTCTAGAGGAAAATCGAGGATGTGGGTTTTGTCCAGAACGACGTCTACATGTAGAAACATGAGTCATAATTCATCCATCGCACACGTGTGGACCTCCATCTCAAGGGGAATGATTTTGCAAAAAATAGTAAAAATCTTAAACTGCCAAGTTGTGCCTCAATTTCCGTGAAACTGGTATCATATCTAGAAATTCTAAGATATGGGTTTTGTCTATAATGTGGAAAATTGAGAATAGGGTGGGCACTTTTTCAAAATGTGAATCAGTTTGGTAGATATGGGTGGATCCCTAACTCGAATCTACCCAAATTATAATAAAACTCAGATTTTTGTGGTTTTATTCGAAAAATGTAAAATTTGAAATCTGAGCATTGGGATTCAGTCCCATCCACTCCTCAATGATTCTTAATGTATAAATAAGCCTCATAGGTTTGTGATAAATAGCCATTAGTTTCATGAAGATTTTGTAAATGAGAGATTTATTCTTGTGAGAAAGCTTTAAGGAGTTGTTAGCCATGTAAAAATAGAGTTTTTGATCTCAATGAAGAATTGATTGTTTTTGCCACATTGAGCATCCTTCTAGCTCGATATGAGTCCTTCTTAGCAGCAATGACCTCCTGGGAAGGGCCCCTCAGTGAGGGTAAGTGTTTCTATACTGTATTTATTTTGTAGATTAGTATTGTGTTGTTTGTTTACATGCAATTCAATTTTGGTTTTGATTATTGATTGGATGCATTTCAATTCTGTCATTTACATTAGTTTTGGTAATTAAAACTCAGTTTTCATTTTACCCTTCATTTGTGTGCACCAATCCCATAGATATATGTTATTTTGATTAACTGTTCCCAATACTCTGTTTTGTGCAATTCATTCTCATTGCATTTCAATTAATTTCCAAACCTTCTTCCCATATGTGGATCTTATCTTTTCTTCAAAAATCGTTTGGGATAATACTCCTCAAGATCACATTCATATGATCAAATTTCATATTCATTGCCACCCATTTTCATTAACAAACACATACCTTTTGCAACTGCTATACTCATCTAGATTCAATTCATACACAGAGATCAGTTGTAGAAGGCATTGTTCGCCCTCCAATTCTTCATATTCCACTTGCAATTCTTCCCACAAACACTCTACCACACCCATGAATTATGTCCACACATTCACCCTTTGTTTCAAATCTAATCCATTCTGTCATATGCATATACCTATAATGCATTAGATCTATTCCATTACATAATCATATCTCCATTCCGTTTTGCTATTGTTTATTGCTTCAGAGATTGATTAATTCATTAAGACTGTTACACGTCAAAATTGCTCAGCTGGATAAGTGTCGCATTATCCCTCTCAATTGTCGTAAGTGTCGCATCAACTTTCGCAAGTGTCGCAAGTTGGTCACAAGTGTCGCAAAGGATGTTCAGACATACTGCCATGTCAACGACACTAAAGGGGCACTTATAACATCTCACATGATTGATTTGAAGGAGGAGAACTGGTTTACTGAAGTCAAACAACTTTTGCCACCTGAAAGCACCTCAAAAACTGAGTTTTGGAGAGGAGTGCTCCCCCTTACACTATCTCGGAGTGCCGGTGCTCCCCCATACACTGTCAGGGAGCGTTATAACGCTCCCCTGCCCCTTTTAAGGGAGCGTTATAGATTTTGAGAGCGTTGGCGCCCCCCTGAAGCTTACCAGGGAGCGCTACAGCGCTCTGATGGCGCTTTTGAAGGAGCGCTACCTATTCTGGGTAGTTGTTAAGCTGTTGAGACGATTGGGGGAAGCATCTTTTCATTCTTGGAAGGCAGTTGGATTCGGATCCCTAGTCCAGCCATGATCTTAGGGAAGATCCTCAACTGAAGGAGGAAAATCCTCACCTTCCCCAAGGATATCTCAAGATGGTTGAGCCTCTCCAAGGCTATATAAGCAATCTTTCTAATGGTGAAAGAGATTGCAAAGAGAGAATCATACCTGTTGTGGGGTATTCTACCCTACGGACTAATAAGCTAGGGTTCTAAACTTATACGCAGATCATGACCCTTAAGATTTAACTTTTGACCTTCTACCCAAAATCTCAATCCCTTTTCTCAGGCAAACACGGGAAGAATAAACCAACCTTTTTCCGACGGTTGAAGTAGATCCTCCGTTGAGTTGTTGTCTCCTTGCTGCTGTTGCTCCTTCCACAAAGCTTCCTGCAATCGAGACAATACTATGCATGCATGCTACTGATCTACTAGGGGGTTAGAGATAAAACACAAATCAAATAACATAGATGAGACTCATGTATTCGGGATGGGAAAAGTATCTTTTTCATTAACTTCAATATGAACCAACTTACAAT